>JBBBDQ010030140.1:375000-440000 GCA_037127315.1 Ascarosepion bandense
ATAGAAGAAGAATATATATGCCATCTGTTTATGAGAAATTATAATGTGCTTATAAGATAGGGGATCAGTTCTCTATTATAATCTATATATAAACTGATCCCTCATTTTGTGGCCATGCTATATTTCTATATATTTATATTCTAGATTTATGGGATTTGAGCTAGTGGATGGCAAAGCGAGGTTTGGGTGGTGTAACAGGAGAAGGCGTGCTAAGAGCCACCAGGGATAGGGTGACGTGGAAAGCCATGATCGGCTTCTTCCTGAAAGAACAAGGCACATAGAAAGAGAATATATATGCCAACTGTTTATGAAAAATAATGTGGATATATTTTTTTTTCTTTTTTTACTTCATTTTTTTACGAAGCTCTCCGGGATATTTCCGCCAGCAGCTACCACTCGCAATCATTTATGACCAAAATGGCAAAATAAGTTTATTTTACCAAATGGCATGTAAAGGTGAGTGGGGTAAACTGGGTTGGAAAGATTTATTTATTGTTTTATTTTTTGAACCTCGCTAAAGTTATGTATTTTTTACTATTTTTTGTTTGATTGTATGGTTCATTTGAACGAGTGTTTTTGTAATTTTCAAAGAAATTTCTTAGGTCTTTAACTAAGTGAAAAATTAGTTAACTCACCACTTTTTTCCCCCAAATTGGAGTAGATAGTACCTACTATCGCCCGGTTTCACACTCCACCCACTTCTATTAAACAGGAGTAGAGGTGATCACCTTGTTTCTTGTTTAGGAAGGGATTCCCGGTCCTTCTACCTCCTCATTCGGTCTTAGTGGTAGTTCAATTGGATGCTCGTTGCTCTTAGTGAGTGTGGTGGCAATGTCTCTCCATTCTGAGGGTACCGGGTTGGCAGTTTCCTGGTTGCTGCTTCAGACTGGTAGTTAGGAGCTCGAACTCTTGCGAGCGTCTTGAGAGGCTACTCTGATCAACAGTTGAATAATATCGGGGTTGCTGTAGTGCCATATCACACATGGACGGGCGTCCCTTCATGAACCTCCGGTGGGCAACCACGAGGCCACATTATGCTGCAGGCTGCGCCAGTCTCCATTCCTCACATGCTGCAAATAGTAACCAACTGATTCTGCCCTAGTCCTCTCTCCTCAACCAAAACACTATGAAAAAGAACAAACAAAATAAAATCAAACCAGCTACTCAGAAAACGCCCAAACCTCTCTGTGTCTCTTTCACTAACATACGCGGTATCCGCACTAACTTTTATAGCGTAGAAGCATTCCTCCAAACTAACTCACCTGATATCTTAGCCCTATGTGAAACTAACCTTGACCCGTCTATCCCCTCCTCTGCGTTCTATGTTCCTGGTTACCTTCCCTTCTTCAGGAAGGACTCCAACGTCCATATGCATGGGCTTGGTGTATATGTCAGTTAACACCACCCCCTAGATAGAGTAACATCTCTCGAATCCCTGGACCAGTCTTTCATGTGCTTCGTCTCTCACTTCTAAGCTCTGTTGGCTATCTCTTCTTCCTCTACCGCTCCCCCTCCTCCTCTGACTGTTCGGTACTTGACAGCATCTCTGACAATATCGACAAGGCCATTTCTTCGCACCCATCTGCCCATATTTTCGTGTTTGGCGACTTTAACGCCCACCATTCTAAGTGGCTGGAAAACTCTGTAACCGACCCTGCTGGTGTCCACACCTTTAATTTTTCAATTTCCCAATCACTTATGCAAGTGTTTGACTTACCCACGCCTTTCTCCAATAGCCCTAACGGAAGGGACTCGCTACTAGACCTCTGCTTCACTTCCACCCCAAATTCTTGCTCCACCAGACAGCTCTGCTCTCTCGGAAATCCTGACCACGCCGTAGTTTCTGTCAAAATATCGTTCCACTCCACCCCTACCCAAGAAACCCTGACCAACAGAATATCCTACTGCTATCAAAGAACAGACTGGGATTCGTTCCGTGACTTCCTCTGCGACGTCCCTTGGAACAATGTTTTTAGTCTTCCCATTGAAGACTGTGCATCAGAGGTCTCCTCCTGGGTTAAGGCTGGCATCGGTGCATTCATCCCTGCCAGGAAATTTCAGCTTAAATCCCATTTGTCTCCTTGGTTCTCGCCCGCTTGCTCGGCCGCCATTGCCCACCGGAATCACTTCTTCCGGCTTTATCGTAGCCACGTGTCGGACCAAAACAGGCGCCATTTTGCCTCAGCTCGTAATAAGTGTAAAAAGATACTTAACGAAGCTAAGATGCTGTTTGCTGCCAGGATGAAGCAGCGTATAGCATCCTCCAAGTTCGGTACCAAAGATTACTGGCGCCTTTGCAAATGCGTGCTTAGCATGAGTAAGTCTTCAATACCCGCACTAACAAACGAGTTTTAGGTCCTCACCTCCTCAGCGGACAAGGCTGAATGCTTTGCCCATAGATTCTCGACCAATTCGAGTCTGGATTCGTCTGGAATCCATACACACAATTTCCCATCTAGAACTGAGGCCCAAATGAATGACGTCCACATCACGCCCTCTATGATTTCTTGCATAATCTCAAAACTGGACCCTCACAAAGCGAGTGGTGAGGATGGAATCCCAATCAAAGTTTTGAAGAACTCTCCTCTATCCTTTCTAAGCTCTACAACCTCTGCCTATCTTCCTCCTGCTTTCCTGCCTGTTGGAAGTCTTCTTCTGTGGTTCCAATATTCAAGAACACTGGTGAACCATCGGACCCCGCAAATCACTGCCCCATCAGCCTTCTTCCGATCTTCGGCAAGGTGTTCGAAGCTATTATCAATGCCGAGGTCTTTCAGCATCTCACAGTCCACGGGCTCCTCTCGGACAAACAGTATGGCTTCCGCTTCAGCAGGTCCACTGCTGATATGCTAACGACCATCACCGAGTATATATACCAGGCTCTCGACAAGAATGGTGAAGCCCGAACCGTCGCCTTGGATATCTCTAAAGCATTCGACAGAGTATGGCATGCCGGCCTTCTACGGAAACTGCGAAGCTATGGCATAACTGAACTTTTGTTGGACGTAATCCGGCCATTTCTCTCTAACCGCACACTGAAAGTAGTATTAAACGGACATGCCTCCCAGAACTACCCTACAAACGCGGGTGTACCCCAAGGCTCTATCCTAGGTCCTACGCCTTTTCTAATCTATATCAATGATCTCCCCGATGCCATAAGATCACAAGTAGGCATGTACGCCGATGACACCACAGTTTACTCTCGCCTCGATCAAAAATCTGGTGTAGGTGACAAGGCGAACTTCGCTGCCGAGCTTGAGAAGGACCTCCAATCCGTGGTGGATTGGGGTAAGAAATGGCTCGTAAAATTCAATTCTTCCAAAACGAAGTTGCTGTCAATTAACCACCACAGACAACCGCACCTCCCTCCCATTAGCATGGAACAGGCTTTCCTCCCAGAGAGTAAATCACTACGCCTGCTTGGCCTGACACTCTCAGCGGACCTCAAGTGGAATGACTACGTCGAATCCATTGCTAAATCCGCGCTATGAAAGTCGGCTCTCTGTGCAGGGCCCGGAAATTCTTTCCGCCTGAATCTATCCTGCAATTATATAAATCCACCATCCGCCCGTGTATTGAGTAATGCTGCCACATCTGGTCGGGTGCCCCTTCTATTCTCCTCGGGTTTCTTGACAAAATACAGCGAAGAATCTGTAATGTGTTTGATACTGACTTGGCTGACCGCCTGCAGTATCTCTCTCACCGGCATGACGTGGCTTCCCTGTGCCTCTTCTATAAATACTTTCATGGCTTCTGCTCTGACGAACTTAAATCACCGGTGAGCCCTAGATCTGAATTTGCACGAGATACTAGTTTGGCAACTAGGTCCCACACTTTTACAGTGAAACCGATGAAATGTAACCGCAATTTCTACTCCAACAGCTTCTTTCCTCGCACTTCCCGCCTGTGGAATTCCCTATCGCATGCTTGCTTCCTCGACGGCTTAAACCTCCAGGAGTTTACATATAAGGTCAATAGACACCTCCTAACACACTAACTCACATCCACTTTCCCCAACTCTCTCTCCCTATGTACATCCTAAGTCGTCTATCACCCTTCTTCTGACATTTCCTATACCCAATCCCTCTATGTAACACACTGCGCTATAGTGGCAGTGGAATGTCTTGCTTGGGGGTGACACGGTTAAAAAAAAAATATATATACTGATCCCTCATTTTGTGGCCATGCTATATTTCTATACATTTATATTCTAGATTTATAGGCTTGAGCTAGTGGATGGCAAATCGAGGTTTGGGTGGTGTAACAGGAGAAGGTGTGCTAAGAGCCACCAGGAATAGGGTGTGGTGGAAAGCCATGATCGCCTATGTCCCGAAAGGACAGGACACATAGAAGGAGAAGAAGCTATAAAGGAATCAAGTAAACGGAAGTGATTTACACAAACGAAAAGTGCGAGAAGAGAAACTATTGGAGTAGATGTAAAGATTACATTTAATTATTTCAACATAAAAGTGAGGGACCAAGATATCAACCTAATTTGTCCGCTTAAATTCATGTGACCTGAGCAGCAGGAAATCAAGCATAGATGCTGTCATAAATCTTGCTGTAGAGAAGCCACGTCGCGTCGTTAAGAAAATGACTGATGTCGAGATGACAGGTCAGGATCGATTAAATGCCATATGCTCTTGGTTTCCGACCAGGGGTCCATGAAAGAATTTCAAGGGGTCCAAAAGATTCCTTGTCGTATCGGTGTATACTCATAATGTGCTATAAATGTGCGGTACACACCCTATAATTTTATCCACAGTTTCGAACCTGCTTTTGGGCAGTGCAAATCACAACGTCATCAATAAGATGAATAAAATATCATATACACTTGTTTAATTTTTAATTTTTATAATCATATCGCCCCAAGCAAGGCATTTTACTTCAACTGTTTTGCAGGTGATTACATAGGAGGAAAGTTATGAGAAAGATTGATAGGTTATAAAGGGTGTCAGGAAGTGGGTAAGAGAAAGATGATAGTTGCCATAAGTGGGGGATCAATTTATATATTGATTGCGATGTAGAATTGATCCCCCACTTTATATCCACATTATAATAGTATAGATTTTTTTTTTATAATCATATCGCCCCAAGCAAGGCATTTTACATCCACTGTTTTGCAGGGGGGTTTATATAGGAGGAAAGTTATAAGAAAGAATGACAGATTATAAGGGGTGTCAGGAAGTGGGTAAGAGAAGGATGAGACTACTGATGAGAGTGGAGTGGACGGAGAAAGGAACATGAGAGAAAGTTATGTGAAAGAGTGATAATTTATAGGGGGTGTCAGGAAGTGGGTAAGAAAAGGATGAGAATATTGATTAGAGTGGAGTGGACGGAGAAAGGAGCATGGGAGAGAGGATGCAGGTTAGTGAGATAGGAGATGACTATTGACTTTACATTTAAATTCTTGGAGATTATAGCTGTCGGGAAAAGAAGTAAATGGAAGGGAATTCCACAGGCGGAAAGTGCGAGAAAAGAAGCTGATGGAGTAGAATTTGCGTTACAATTTATTGGTTTCACAGTAAAAGAATTGGACCTAGTTGCTAATCTTGTGGCTTGAGTAAATTTACATATAAGGGGCATCAGTGGGCTAAGTTCATCGGAGCAGAAGCCGTGAAAGTATTTGTAGAAGAGGCACTCGGAAGCCACATTGCGCCGGTGAGAAAGTGACTGTATCCGAGTTGCCAACTCGGGATCTATCACATTACAGATTCTCCGTTGGATCTTGTCAAGGACACCCAGGTGGATAGCAGGAGCCCCCGACCAGTTATGGCAGAAGTATTTAATGCACGGGCGGATGGTAGATTTATATATGTGCAGGATTGTTTCAGGCGGAAATAAATTTCCTGGCCCTACTGTGTTGGGCCAGGAAGTTTATACAGTTGTGTCAAATGAAGTAATTCTTATATTTTAATCGCAGGCTTTATTTATATGTTCAATACTGGTGTGTGATTTGCTCCCATTACAACACATACACTTGTGCTGAATGATGTAGTGCGAGTGTTGTTTGCCGTTTCATTTATACAGGTTTTAATGATTTTTTTATTCATACATTCGCTCGTAAGCTCAAAAATAAAGCCAGTTTTATAAAGATAGTTTTTCAGTACAATACCGACAACTATAACAAACAGGGAAAAGAATATCAGCCTACAACAATCAATCCAAAAGGTCTAAACTCTGCATAGAGGAAAAAATAGCTATAATCATCTTCCCCTATCAAAACAAATTATTAAACAAATGATCAGATCCCATCTCAAAATGCAGACACAAAAACTCATTTTTCTTACACTAGTTAAAAATTGAAAACGAACTAGAATAAATGAAAATAAAATAAACAAAAGTAAAATAAATTAATCCAAATAAATAAATAACTAAGCTAAGTAAAATATAAACAAATTAACAAATCATGCCTACCAAAATAACTGTTAGAATAATAGACTACCCATGATGCATCACTGACCTGTATATATGAAAAAAAAATTGAACAAAAACACAACACACATCTAGGTATGCGTGCACATTATATATATATATATATTTTTACTAGGTGTTTTACTTAAATAAAGGAGGGCCGAAGGAAATGTCTTTTTTTTATTTTATATGAGAAAGTTTAAAGCTTCATCAGCATAATAACACAGGGCATTTTTTTTTTATCATATCACCCCAAGCAAGGCGAAAACGCCACTGATGCGCAGGGGCCTACGTGAGAGTGAAAAGATTGGAAAAGAGAAAACCGGAAACCACATCCTAACCAGGAAACAAGAGATGATCCTATTCACCTGATCAATAGACGTGGGTGGAGTATGAACCGGGCGATAGTTCAGTCTATCTACTACAATTGAAAAAAATTTAAAAAAAGAGTGAAAAGATTGGAAAAGAGAAAAACCGGAAACCACATCCTAACCAGGAAACAAGGGATGAGCCTCTTCACCTGTTCAATAGACGTGGGTGGAGTGTGAACCGGGCGATAGTTCAGTCTATCTACTCCAATTGAAAAAATAAAATACATGAATATATTTTTTTTACAGAAAAATCTTTTATTTTTGCTGGTTTAATTTATTCCGTTGTAGGGGTTCACAAGTGAATAAGTGACTGGAAACGAGGGAACCACTGTCATATGCTATAAAACAAACCATTTAAAAAGAAATATAACATGTGCGTTGTGGCGCAGTGGATATCGGCTCGGAACGAGAAATCGGGGAACCGAGTTCGAATTCCAGTTGAATTCCTTGCATTCACTTACGCGCAAATACCCTTGGGAAAGGTATTAATCCGCCTCTTTCCCTCCAGTTATGGGTTAAATAATAGGACAGATTGGGTTCTATAGCCTTGGTCGGCAACCAGTCTACCGCAGAAAGCAATGGCAACCTATTGCGGGATAATCTTCTGCCCAGTCAGTCATGTCTCTTTCGAGACATGATCGCCCAAAGCGTGTATCGCGCATGGCACTTAACTGACTGACTGACTCTCAACAAATCCTGTTTACAAAACAAGTCAATCAAACCTGATCTTTTAAGTAATTCTTACAAAAAATACATATTCTATTCATACGAATCTATACTAAAAAAAATTCGGTAATAAAAACCTATTGAGAAAGTATTAGAATTAATATATCGTAAAACAAAATAAATAAAACTGCCATATGCGACCCCCTTCGTCAGTGACCATCTGTTGTTAACGACCGTTTTTCTATGCACGGACGATTTGCTAATGTTAATCGATTGGTTGTTTTAGATTTTTATTTCTTTTAACATTTATATACGGCTACGTATTTTAAAATTTATACAGTGGAACCCGCCGTATGCGACCATCTTCGTCAGCGACCACCTGCTGTTAACGACTGTTTTTCTATGCACAGGCGATTTTGCTAATGTGGTCCTACAGTGCGAACTTCTTAATTAAGAGAAACTAAAAGAGTAATTTATTTCATTTTGCTTTGATCTAAGTCAGAAACACTTCCTCATTGTTTTGTTATTGTAGTGTATTAAACTATTGTTTCTTGTTGAAATGTACATTGCCTGAGTTCACTTCACGGTCAAACATCGGCTGTTTTGTACAACATGTATTGCATTTGACATGTTCAAGGGATTTATCGCAGTCTCTGTACTGACTTGGATAAATTCAGGGATTGGGAAAATCACAATTATGTCCCTTTCTCAAATGTCTATCTCTTTAGTTCCTTTATTTTTTTTGTGTATCTATCTACTCTATTTCTATCTGGATATATATATATCTATCTCTCTGTTTCTCTAACCCCAACCACGATCGCTGTCAGTTTTTGTATGTTTTTTTTTTCATGTATTATTGCAGATTCTCTTTCGCTATCACTCACTTCTAAGAAAAAAATTGAAACCGTATACTTTTTAAAGTCTACTTAATAAATATTTTTTGTGAATAAATATTTTGGTCTCTTGTTGACCGTTGTAAATACGTTTTTTAAAATTTTTAAATGAATTATGCTGAATAAACTTCTTTAAACTTAGACCATTTTCTTATGTTGTCATTTATTTATTAACAGATTACATGGTGAAATTCTAATACGTATATTTTGATGAGTGGAATATACGTTCCTGGCGTAAATAGGTCATGACTATGAGCTTTTCTGAGCGACCATCTGCCGTGTGCGACCAGTTCATGATGGCAGTAGGCGTGGTCGCATACGACAGGTTCCACTGTACTTTATTTGCTCGAGTGGACACACAATGGTAAACTACTGCTGGATATACTTCTGCTCAGTCAATCATGTCTTTTCGAGACATGATCGCCCAAAGTGTGTATCACGTATGGCACTTAACTGACTGACTGGAGATAATAGTTGGAAACATAATTAAAACTTCTACCAGGCATAATGTGGGGGATCGGTTTTCTATTGTTATGAAGTAATGAACTGATTCCCCACTAATTATACTTAATATAAGAATGTAATATAATCCATCTCTTGTCCCTCCAGCTATGAGTTAAATGGCAGGATAGACTGAGTTCTATATTCTTGGTCGGCAACCAGTCTACCGCAGAAAGCAATGGCAACATACTGCGGGATAATCTTCTGCCCAGTCAGTCATGTCTCTTTCGAGACATGATCGCCCAAGCGCCTATCACGCTGACTAACTGACTGAACACACGACAGACGCCGACATTTCAACTTAAGTGTCAGATATATACGTCATCTCCGTTGTTTTTGACTCAATAAAAGTGTGAGAATATAAATAGCTTCAAAACTCTAATCCAACCCACACATCTTATATATATATATATATATATATATATATATATATATATATATATATATATTTGAACGTAGTGTAAGCAATTCATTCAACTAGTATTAGTTTACTAATGTAAACAGGATCTATATCTACCCGTTTCGATCTGGTTTAAACCGGACATATATGACCAACTTATATTTATTTTCTACCGCTTTTTTTTCTTTATATTTTTCAGGTGTGGGGGGCTCTACTCAAAACCAGTCATATGTGTAGACAGTGAAACGATACTACTAGACCTTTTACAGAAGGTAGCTAAAGAAAGCCTAAAGAAAGAACGAAATATAAACTAAAAGAAAACTGAATGCATGGCCATAGCAAAAAGTGGAGCCCAAAATGCCAACTACAGGCTGGGGATACTAAAATCAAACAAGACTCGGAATGAAACAGCAAGACCTACAGAATGGTAGCTAAAGAAAGCAAAAAAGAAAGGACTAAACATAAACTACAAGAAAACTGAATGCATGGCCATAGCAAAAAGAGCAGCCCAAAATGAAACAAGACATGGAAAGGAAATCACAAGACCTACAGAAAGTAACTAAAGAAAGCAAAAAGAAAGGACTAAACATAAACTACAAGAAAACTGAATGCATGGCCATAGCAAAAAGAGCAGCCCAAAATGAAACAAGACATGGAAAGGAAATCACAAGACCTAATGAAAGTAACTAAAGAAAGTGAAAAGAAAGGACTAAACATAAACTACAAGAAAACTGAATGCATGGCCATAGCAAAAAGAGCAGCCCAAAATGAAACAAGACATGGAAAGGAAATCACAAGACCTACAGAAAGTAACTAAAGAAAGCAAAAAGAAAGGACTAAACATAAACTACAAGAAAACTGAATGCATGGCCATAGCAAAAAGAGCAGCCCAAAATGCCAACTACAGGCTGGGGATACTAAAATCAAACAAGACTCGGAATGAAACAGCAAGACCTACAGAATGGTAGCTAAAGAAAGCAAAAAGAAAGGACTAAACATAAACTACAAGAAAACTGAATGCATGGCCATAGCAAAAAGAGCAGCCCAAAATGCCAACTACAGGCTGGGGATACTAAAATCAAACAAGACATGGAAAGGAAATCACAAGACCTACAGAAGGTAACTAAAGAAAGTGAAAAGAAAGGACTAAACATAAACTACAAGAAAACTGAATGCATGGCCATAGCAAAAAGAGCAGCCCAAAATGCCAACTACAGGCTGGGGATACTAAAATCAAACAAGACATGGAAAGGAAATCACAAGACCTACAGAAGGTAACTAAAGAAAGCAAAAAGAAAGGACTAAACATAAACTACAAGAAAACTGAATGCATGGCCATAGCAAAAAGAGCAGCCCAAAATGCCAACTACAGGCTGGGGATACTAAAATCAAACAAGACTCGGAATGAAACAGCAAGACCTACAGAATGGTAGCTAAAGAAAGCGAAAAGAAAGGACTAAACATAAACTACAAGAAAACTGAATGCATGGCCATAGCAAAAAGAGCAGCCCAAAATGAAACAAGACATGGAAAGGAAATCACAAGATCTACAGAAGGTAACTAAAGAAAGTGAAAAGAAAGGACTAAACATAAACTACAAGAAAACTGAATGCATGACTATCAGTAACAAAAGGAGCCCAATTGCCAACTACAGGCTGGGGATACTAAAATTAAACAAGACACGGAACGGAAACCAAACGATTGTAGTTAAAGAAAGCGAAAAGAAAGGACTAAACGACAACTGAGTGTATGGTCAGGAGCAAAAAGAGGGAACCCAAATGCCAACTACAGGTCAGCGATACTAAAATCAAACTGAAACAAAAATTTAAGTACCTGGTAAATGTTCGAACAAAAAACGTAAAGTGCAACATTGTGATTCAGAAGCATATTAGCATGACCGAATATTCATTCTATTGGTTGGGGAGATTATTTAAAAAAACAGGAAAATTTCATTGGAAACAAAGAAGAGAGTAGTGGATTGTTATGATTTCTCTCTTTCACTATAGTGCCGAATGATGAAAAATCTCATTAAAGATGAAATACAGGCTTGAAGGAACCGAAATGTTGTTCTACAGAAGGATGCTGAGGACACCATGGACAGAACATGTTAGCAATGACAACAGCTAGTCGAGGAGATGTTGTATCCTTTTAGCCTGACATGATTTAGATTACCAACAGGTGTTGCAACACAGCACTCCCAACATTTGAAAGTTAAGAAGGTTGAACAGCAATTTGATGATAAATCTCACTTCTGTTTATAATAATAATTATGTTTTTTATTTATTAATTTATTACATCGTGTTATGTAGTCATCAAGACGCTTTGCTGTGTAACAGTCAGTTAAGTGCCATACGTGATACACGCTTGGGCGATCATGTCTCGAAAGAAACATGACTGACTGGGCAGAAGATTATCCCGCAGTAGGTTGCCATTGCTTTCTACGGTAGACTGGTTGACGACTAAGGCTATAGAACCTAATCTGTCCTATTATTTGACTCATAACAAGACGGGGGAAGTGATGTACTATATTATTATGTAGTAATTAGTGGGGGATCATTTTATTACTTAAAAACAATAGGAAATCGATCCCCCATTTTATGCCCAGTAGAAGCCTTAATCATATTTTCAACTATTATATTCAGTCAGTCAGTTGAGTGCCATACGTGATACACGCTTTGGGCGATCATATCTCGAAAGAGACATAACTGACTGGGCAGAAGATTATCCCGCAGTAGGTTGCCATTGCTTTCTGCGGTAGACTGGTCGCCAGCCAAAGCTATAGAACCCAATCTGTCCTATTATTTAACACATAACTGAAGGAAAGAGACGGATTATTACCTTTCCCAAGGGTATTTGTGCGAAAGTGAATACAAGGAATTCGACTGGAATTCGAACTCGGATTCCCGATTTCTCGTTCCGAGTCGATATCTGTGTAACAACATTTGCCAAATGTTCAGTTTTTATGTTTTAGAAGAAATGCTTGGTTGTTATTTTTCTACGTGCACAATTGAATAGTCGCTGATGGTGGATGTTTTTGTGTTAACGTCCTTATAACCTCTCTGAAGATGGCTGATGTGAGCCAAAAGCTTAGAACCAACTTCATAAAAAATTATCCAAATGTTGGAAAATTTTTGTCTTTATTTTCACCTGAAATTAAAACCAAAATACGATTTTTAGAACGGCTCATGATTAAACATAATAGACATTCATTGGCTCTTATATTTAACAGTAGATGTTTAGAAAATTGAATGGTAGTATACTTCTAATCATAATAGTATAATACTAATATAGTAGTATAATAATTTATTGAATAGTAGTATAATTGCTTGCGTCAATCATTGTTCCTCTCGTCTTACTGTTGATGGATACCTTTGGGGAAGGACGGAAGTATATGTGAGTGGCAGGGCCAATGTTCATCGTCTGCTTTATTTTAACGCCTCGAGTAAACGGTATGTGTATTGTATTTCTTTTTCATTTTTTTTTAATACTTTTTTAGATGAGGGGAGAAAGAAAAATGAGAATAAGAAATGCGCACTCTCTCCGTTCTCTTTCACAAAGCCACCCACTCTTTTATATAACGATTTTCTTTTGTAAAATAACGCTTCCGCTTCTGGCTAGAGATGCCTCTAGAATCGTACAGAATCTTCTAGAAAAGTTTGGATTTCTCCCGAACCGGAATTATTTATTTACTTATTTATATTTCTTTCTTTCTTTCTTTCTTTCTTTCTTTCTTTCTTTCTTTCTTTCTTTCTTTTGCGCTCTTCTCCACTCTTTCTTTCTCTTTCTCTCTGATATAGTCCAACATTGTTGTCTTTCTTTCTTTCTTTCTTTCTTTCTTTCTTTCTTTCTTTCTTTCTTTCTTTCTTTCTTTCTTTGCACTCTTCTCCACTTTCTTTCTTTCTCTGATATAGTCCAACATTGTGTCTTTCTTTCATTCTTTCTTTCATTCTTTCTTTCTTTCTTTCTTTTGCACTCTTCTCCACTCTTTCTTTCTCTTTCTCTCTGATATAGTCCAACATTGTGTCTTTCTTTCTTTCTTTCTTTCTTTCTTTCTTTCTTTCTTTCTTTCTTTCGCACTCTTCTCCACTCTTTCTTTCTCTTTCTCTGATATAGTCCAACATTGTGTCTTTCTTTCATTCTTTCTTTCATTCTTTCTTTCTTTCTTTCTTTTGCACTCTTCTCCACTCTTTCTTACTCTTTCTCTCTGATATGGTCCTACATTGTGTCTTTCTTTCTTTCTTTCTTTCTTTCTTTCTTTCTTCTTTCTTTCTTTTGCACTCTTCTACACTCTTTCTTTCTCTTTCTCTCTGATATGGTCCAACATTGTGTTTCTTTCTTTCTTTCTTTCTTTCTTTCTTTCTTTCTTTCTTTCTTTCTTTCTTTCTCATTCATTTTATTTTGTCTCCACTCATTCATCCCATGTTAAGCGATACATAACAACATCTTTACTTACATATACCATGCCGGCCATAATTATTAGGCAACTCCAGATTTTTTTTAAAAATCTGGTATTTCATACTATTTTTAGTATTTATTGCCAAGTGAATAATTCTAAATGAAAATAGAATGGTTCTTTTGTTATTCTTACTTTGCAAAATAGCGACAATTTACCCATCGCACCCTGTAGATTATGTATATATATATATATACACTACCGGCCATAATTATTAGGCCACCCTAGTATTTTAAACAAATGATGTGTCTCATACTATTTTTTAGTATTTATTGCCAAGTGAAAAATTGTAAATGAAAATAGAAATATGCAGTGTTGATACACTTACCAGACCCCCGCAACACATCTTTTTCGTACTCCTCGTTAAACCGGATCTATATATACTCATTTTCATATATATGCTCTACGACTTATACCTAACAGCTTAGGATATCGTTAAATTTATCATAGTCAGTCAGTTAAGTCCCATACGTGATACACTCTTTGGGCGATCATGTCTCGAAAGAGACATGACTGACTGGGCAGAAGATTATCCAGCAGTAGATTGCCATTGCTTTCTGCGGTAGACTGGTTGGCAGTCGAGGCTATAGAACCCAATTTGTCCTATAATTTAACCCATACCTGGAGGGAAGAGACGGATTAATACCTTTCCCATGTGTATTTGTGCGTAAGTGAATGCAAGGAATTTAACTGGAATTCGAACTCGGCTCCCCTGATTTGTCGGTCCGTGTCGATATCCATCGCAACACAACGCAACATCACCTACCTTAAAAAAGAAGCATATCCGTGACTTAAAATTTACAAGAATGACATTTCGCTATTCCATAGTGCAATTTCGAATATTTTAACGTGTATATTTTAATAATGTAAAAAACTATTTATTTTATAGTTTTATTATTTGGAATAAAAACCATTATCACGCGTAAACAATAATAGTCGTGCGGTTTAGAGACTTGTTAAAAATGTCACTAAAGATAAATAGAAGATGCAATTAGTAAGCAAAATTTTCAGTAAAAAAGAATTAAAATGGAAGCGATATCGAGAACAAACAATATTAAATCTACGCGAAAAAATATGAAAACGAGGCGCAAAAATATAAAAACGAGGCTGAAAATATGAATACAAAGCGGAAAATATGAAAACGAAATATACCAGTAGAAAGAAAAAAAATAATTAAAAAGAAAGGAGTATGTTATTTACGAAAGAATAACTGGTTAGATTTTTAGATGTGTATTTTGAGGGTAATCTATCTAAATTTATTTATAAATGGAACTTTGTCTCTCTCTCTCTCTCTCTCTCTCTCTCTCTCTCTCTCTCTGTGTGTGTGTGTGTGTGTGTGTCCGTTACCTATAGATTTCGAAACGGCTGAACCGACTTTCTTGAAAATTTATAGAGTTGAACTATAAGCGTCTGCGAGTGTTCTTAGCTAGGTTTTGTGTCGAGGTACCACCGATAAATATCGAAAATCGAAAAAATCGGGTTATAGAATGAGTGGTCCGATTTTAATCAAATTCCATACACTAATAGACAAAGACATAAGAAACGATATTCAGAAGTTTCAAAGTCGCAATTCTTACAATAGTAAAGAAAATATATATATATATATATATATATATATAAAAGGCAAGATGTTTGTGTGCGTGACTGTTTATCTGTCTGTATGTCTGTATTTTTTTTTTCAGCCCTTTTATTTTAGTTCTTTGTTCGGGTTTGGCTCATCCATGATACCATTTACTCAGAGGACTTATTTAGCCCTCAAAATTCAGTTTACGACGAGAAAATCTTATTTGATATCGATACAAGGAAATCAAAATTTGGCTTACACCATTCATTTTTCTTTCAGTCTACAGTTTTGCTTTAACTGGAAACAACTATTGCTTTTTAGTCTTTCGTGCCAACGTCCATAGAGTCTGAGCTCCAGGACCATAGATTAGTTTTAAAGCTTTCATTACAACCGAGCAAAGCTGGTCTATACTGCTAGTTTAACATAAATAGGAATGTATAAAAATATATTGGAAACCATACAAAGGTTGCAAATAAGACACGTTTTTTACATAACTAATGCTGAGTCGTTCGGCTACAGAATTAGTGAAGGATACTTGCATTATGGATTTAAGAGAGTTAAGTTTCAGGACAAGCTAGCAATGGCTTAGCCAGTTTTAGTCCGGGTGTTCTAGTCTCAATAATCACCCTACTCCTCAATGGCCTACTCAAACTTCTTTGCAATCGATAATCGAGTTGCCTAAGATGTAACCGAAGAATATCCGACGTTGAAATCTCAACAAATGGAACAGCACTTCAATGTAATCGATACAATAAACACAGACGAGATAAAGTGTCCAGAGTTCACCAATAGGTTACACAGCATTTGAGAATTATTTACGAATGTTTTCAACCACATCCGGCAGCAGGACCTTTGAACGGAAGAGTGGCGGTTTAAGGAGCTTGGAACTACCTTTTAATGTCTGTTGTTCCCAGGTCCACATTAACGCGAGGTTATAGCACCTTTTAGCTTTCCGGCTATGGGCAAATAACTAATCGCTAAACAAAAACAAATCATTATGAAAGTATAAACTTACATATAAACTGAAATGACAGACAATACATTTTATCTGCTGTTGAAAGCATAAAATTACGTTCATAATATTTAGCTTTCGGCATTAAAAAACCCATAGATGTTGATATGCCACTAAACAAAATCAACCAACCTAACCATTCAAAAAATTTAGATATCGGCATTAAATACCCCATAGAGGTTGATATGCCACTAAACAAAATCAACCAACCTAACCAATCCAAATATTTAGATTTCGACATTAAATAACCCATAGAGGTTGATATGCCACTAAACAAAATCAACCAACCTAACGAATCCAAATATTTAGATTTCGGCATTAAATAAACCATAGAGGTTGATATGCCAATAAACAAAATCAACCAACCAAACCAATCCAAATATTTAGATTTCGGCATTAAATAACCCATAGAGGTTGATATGCCACTAAACAAAATCAACCAACCTAACGAATCCAAATATTTAGATATCGGCATTAAATAACCCATAGATGTTGATATGCCGCTAAACAAAATCAACCAACCAAACCAATAAAAATATTTAGATTTCGGCATTAAATAACCCATAGAGGTTGATATGCCACGAAACAAAATCAACCAACCTAACCAATCAAAATATTTAGATTTCGACATTAAATAACCCATAGAGGTTGATATGCCACGAAACAAAATCAACCAACCTAACCAATCAAAATATTTAGATTTCGGCATTAAATAACCCATAGAGGTTGATATGCCACTAAACAAAATCAACCAACCTAAACAATCAAAATATTTAGATTTCGGCATTAAATAACCCATAGAGGTTGATATGCCACGAAACAAAATCAACCAACCTAACCAATCAAAATATTTAGATTTCGGCATTAAATAACCCATAGAGGTTGATATGCCACGAAACAAAATCAACCAACCTAACCAATCAAAATATTTAGATTTCGGCATTAAATAACCCATAGAGGTTGATATGCCACTAAACAAAATCAACCGACCTAATCAATCAAAATATTTACATTTCGGCATTAAATAACACATAGAGGTTGATATGCCACTAAACAAAATCAACCAACCTAACCAATCGAAATATTTAGATTTCGGCATTAAATAACACATAGAGATTGATATGCCACTAAACAAAATCAACCAACCTAACCAATCCAAATATTTAGATTTCGGCATTAAATAACCCATAGATGTTGAAATGCCACTAAACAAAATCAACCAACCTAACCAATCCAAATATTTAGATTTCGGCATTAAATAACACATAGATGTTGATATGTCACTAAACAAAATCAACCAACCTAACCAATCCAAATATTTAGATTTTGGCATTAAATAACCCATAGAGGTTGATATGCCACGAAACAAAATCAACCAACCTAACCAATCCAAATATTTAGATTTCGGCATTAAATAACCCATAGAGATCGATATGCCACTAAACAAAATCAACCGACCTAATCAATCAAAATATTTAAATTTCAGCATTAAATACCCCATAGAGATCGATATGCCACTAAGCAATATCAACCAACCAAACTAGTCAAAATATTTAGAATTCGATATTAAATAACTCATAGAGGTTGATATATTTTTATTTCTTTCAGCTGTTTGTGTCTTCAGATATCTCCTCCTATTTTTTTATTTTTTTAAGTCCTACTCTGTTATGTCTAATTATGTTTCAAGTAAGTATATCGATGAATTGAACTCACAATTACTAAGACACCGAATAGAGGAAACAATGCTAAAATTCTGTACGATATTGTTTTGTCGGACATCCAGAGTCTAGAACTTGGATCCGCATGTATAAAGTTATTTCACCTCCATTTTAATCAATATTTTTAAAGGGAATATTTTTTTTTAGATATGAAAAATGACAATCTTTTCGTCAGTATATCGAACCAGGTTTAAAAGAATAACTAAATTTCTGATCCGTTTGTTTTTCTTTATATATGATCTTTTTTAAATCATATCACCCCGAGTAAAGCGGTAACGCCACTGATGTGCAGGGGTTACATAAGAGTAAAAAGATTAGATAGAAGAGAGTGAAGAGAAGGATGAATCAGAGAGAAAGGAGCAAGAGAAGGAAGGGAATACAGGTGTGATGACAGTTGCAGTGGTGGAGAGAAAGGAAAGGATATACAGAGTGTTATGTTTTTTTTAATCGTGTCACCCCAAGCAAGGCATTCCACTGCCACTATAGCGCAGGGGGTTACATAGAGGGATTGGGTATAAGAAATGTCAAAAGGAGGCTGATAGACGACTTAGGATGTACATAGGGAGAGAGTTGGAGAGAGTGGGTGTAAGTTAGTGTGTTAGGAGGTGTCTTTTGACCTTACATTTAAACTCATGGAGGTTGTAGCCGTCGGGGAAGCAAGCATGCGGTAGGGAATTCCACAGGCGGGAAGTGCGAGGAAAGAAGCTGTTGCAGTAGAAATTACGGTTACATTTCATCGGTTTCACTGTAAAAGTGTGGGACCTGGTTGCCTATCTAATATCTCGTGCAAATTCAAATCTGGGGAGAACCAGTGGTTTACGTTCGTCAGAGCAGAAGCCATGAAAGTATTTATAGAAAAGGCACAGGGAAGCCACGTCACGCCGGTGAGAGAGATACTGCAGGCGGTCAGCCAAGTCGGTATCAAACACGTTACAGATTCTTCGCTGTATTTTGTCAAGAAACCCAAGGAGAATAAAAGGGGCACCCGACCAGATGTAGCAGCAGTACTCAATACACGGGCGGATGGTGGATTTATATAATTGCAGGATAGATTCAGGCGGAAAGAATTTCCGGGCCCTGCACAGAGAGCCGACTTTCATAGCGGCGGATTTAGCAATGGATTCGACGTAGTCATTCCACTTGAGGTCCGCTGAGAGTGTCAGGCCAGCCAGGCGTAAGGATTTACTCTCTGGGAGGCAAGCCTGTTCCATGCTAATGGGAGGGAGGTGCGGTTGTCTGTAGTGGTTAATTGACAGCAGCTTCGTTTTGGAAGAATTGAATTTTACGAGCCATTTCTTACCCCAATCCACCACGGATTGGAGGTCCTTCTCAAGCTCGGCAGCGACGTTCGCCTTGTCACCAACACCAGATTTTTGATCGAGGCGAGAGTAAACTGTGGTATCATCGGCGTACATGCCTACTTGTGATCTTATGGTATCGGAAAGATCATTGATGTAGATTAGAAAGAGCGTAGGGCCTAGGATAGAGCCTTGGGGTACACCTGCGTTTGTAGGGTAGTTCTGGGAGGCATGTCCGTTTAATACCACCTTCAGTGTGCGGTTAGAGAGGAATGGCCGGATTACGTCCAACAAAAGTCCAGTTATGCCATAGCTTCGCAGTTTCCGTAGAAGGCCGGCATGCCATACTCTGTCGAATGCTTTAGAGATATCCAAGGAGACGGTTCGGGCTTCAC
Source organism: Ascarosepion bandense (assembly GCA_037127315.1). Lineage (NCBI taxonomy): Eukaryota > Metazoa > Mollusca > Cephalopoda > Sepiida > Sepiidae > Ascarosepion > Ascarosepion bandense. The sequence continues at coordinate 394,686 of JBBBDQ010030140.1, forward strand.
CATTCTTATCGAGAGCCTGGTATATATACTCGGTGATGGTCGTTAGCATGTCAGCAGTGGACCTGGTGAAGCGGAAGCCATATAGTTTTTCCGAGAGGAGCCCGTGGGCCGTGAGATGCTGAAGAAAGAACTATAGTCAAGTGGTTAAGAGATGTGTACTGACCCTGAATTAAAATTCCTGGAGGTTGTAGCCGTTAGGAAAGCAAGAATAAGGAAGCGAGTTCTGTTTTTACATAGGAGGAAAGTTATGAGAAAGAGTGACAGGTGTCAGGAAGTGGGTAAGAGAATGATGTGAATACTGATGAGAGGGGTGTGGACAAAGAAAGGGGTATGACAGAGAGAGGATGACTATTGACTTTACATTTAAATTCTTAGAGATTATTTGCTAACACAATGGCCAGACTGACATAGATAGATAGATAGATAGATAGATAGATAGATAGATAGATAGATAGATAGATAGATAGATAGATCCACATTGTGATAGTATAGAATTTTTTTTTAATAATCATATAGCCCCAAGCTAAGTTCATCAGAGCAGAAGCCGTGAATGTATTTGTAGAAGAGACACAGGGAAGCCACATTGCGCCGGTGAGAAATTGACTGTATCTGAGCTACCAATCACATTACAGATTCTCCGGTGGAATTTGTCAAGAACCCCTAGACGGATAGCAGGGGCACCAGACCAGATATGACAGCAGTATTCAATGCATGGGCGGATGGTAAGAGACGGATGACTCTGGCCATAAAGTGAGGGGTCAGTTTATATATTGATTGTAATGTAGAACTGATCCCCCACTTTATAACCACATTGTAATAGTATAGAATTTTTTTTTTTATAATCATATAGCCCCAAGTTAAGTTTATCGGAGCAGAATCCATGAAAGTATTTGTAGAAGAGACACAGGGAAGCCACATTGCGCCGGTGAGAAATTGACTGTATCTGAGCTGCCAATCACATTACAGATTCTCCGGTGGAATTTGTCAAGAACCCCTAGACGGATAGCAGGGGCACCAGACCAGATATGACAGCAGTATTCAATAATATAATGATAAGCTATTCTTAATTATAGCACTTTTTTTTTTTAAAAATTCAGATAGGTCTTTTCTTAGCGGTCAAATAAGAAAAAAAAGGAAGCCATTAATCGATAAAAAAAAAGTAACAAAGAAATAAAAATGGCTAGCAAATGAAAGGAAGAAACCTTGCTGATCAGTGAAAGAAGGAATGTGAGCAACGGGAAAGAAAAAAATTAAGTATATCCGAAGTGAAAATGAGTAAGAAGACGCAGAATAAGGTAGAAAAATCGATGGAAATAGAGAAAAAGTAAAACTAAACGGTGACCTTTAAATTAAAGTAACACACACACACACACACACACACACACACACACACACACACATATATATATATATATATATATATATATAAATCTTACGTATGCAAGCGTATATATATATATATATATATATAAATCTTCTGCATATATATATATAAATCTTACGTATACAAGCGTATATACATATATATATATATAAATATATATATGATAGAAGATTTATATATATATATATATATATATATATAAATATTCTGCTTTATATATATATATATATATATTAATCTTGCGTGTACAAGCTTATATATATATAGTATATATATATATATATAAATCTTCTGCATATATATATAAATCTTACGTATACAACCGTATATATATATATATATATATATATATATATATATATATATAAATATCTTACGTATACAAGCGTATATATATATATATATATATATATATATATATGAATCTTCCGCATATATATATATATATATATATATTAATCTTACGTATACAAGCGTATATATATATATAGTGTATATATATATATAAATCTTCTGCATATATATATCTATATATATATAAATCTTACGTATACAACCGTATAAATCTATATCTATCTATATATATATATATATATAAATATCTTACGTATACAAGCGTATATATATATTTATGAATCTTCCGTATATATAAAGAAAGCAATAAAATGGATGAAATTGAAAAAGAAAGATAAATAGTTCCATTCGGGTCCAGTGATCATATGTCCACGTTCGTTTCTTCTACGCCAGTCACGCAGCAATTGGCATTTCCTTAACGTTCAGCCTGGTTAAACTTCAAAAGAAATGTTCTTTCAAATATAATTCTTTAAGCTGATGCGGGAGTTACTTTCTGACCCCTAACCAAGGTTGGGTTTAGTAAACAAACGCCAACATATTTACACAGTGTTTGCTAAAGCAAGCGGCATTAGTCAGCACCGGTTTGTAAGTTTTTTTGATTGATTGATTTTTTTACGGTTTATCAACCTTTTCCTGGGCATTTAAATTCAGAAAATATTTAATGACTTCAACGACTACAAAAGGCAGCTCTTCCTTTGCTTTTATTCATTTCATCCCAAGCAAAGCGGTCCTACCACTGATGTGGATGGGGGCTACATAAGAGAGTTCAAATTTTAGAGAGAGGGAGAGTGAAGACAAAGACGAATCAGCTAAACTGGGTAAAAGAGAAAGGGCAAGAGAAAGATGTGAACACATGAGTGAGGACAGTTACGAAGGTAGAGAGAAAGAAAAGAGTCAGATACACGGAGTGTTGTAGAAAGGTCTGGAGTTAAGTTGAAAGACATGGACATTGACTTTGCATTTAAATTCTTGGGGGTTATAGCCGTCAGGAAAGCAAGTATATGGAAGTGATTTCTACAGGCGGGAAGGACAAGAAAAGAAGCTGATGGAATAGAATTGTCGCCTACGTTTGGTTATTCTAACTGTAAATCGGTGGGACCTTGTTGTCAGTCTGGTTGCCGGAGTAAATTCTTGTGGAGGGGGCACCAGTGACCTAAGTTCGTCAGAGCCGAAGCCACGCACGGTCAAATGGTTGATTTGTATATGTGCAAAATGGATTCAGGCGGAAATAATTCCAGGTCCGTCACACTGACCCAATAATCCTAGCAGTGGATTTAGCTGTTGATTCAATGTAATGATTCCACTTGAGGTCGGAAGATAGGGTAAGGCCGAGGAGGCGCAGTGTATTGCTTTTTGGGAGACTTGATTGGTCCATGCTTATGGGTGACAGGAGAGATTGCCTGTGATGGTTGACAAATAGGAGTTACGTTTTCGAGACATTGAAATTTACGAGCCAATTCTTACCCCAATCGACCTCTGTGGAGGTCCACCTCGACATCAGCAGCGAGATTATGTTTGTCCGCCTCGCCAAACTTCTTACTGATGCGGGAGTAGATTGTGATGGCATTTAGAAGGAAATACTCCATTTTTCTCAAATCTGACTCATGAAAAGTTACATCAGGGCAGGTCTGGATGACTGATTGTTATTTTACGGTTTATCAACCTTTTGCAGTTTATTTAAAGCCGGAAATATTTTTAGATTGTAGTTCTTTGTAATCGGAGATAATAACGATTTAGTGATAAAACAATCTACTAATTAGTCAATTGCTGGGGAGAAAAGAGTCGGAATCATACCTGCCCAAATGTTATTTGTGCGTAAAGGAATACAATGAACCCAGTTGGAATTGGAACTCGTCTATCCGATGTCCAGTTCCAAGCTGGCACTTTGAAAGTTTGATCAAACAAAAAACATAAATTGAAATTATAAATAATTAGTCATTTAATGGTTTTCATTTATCTCTTTTTACTTGGAACAAATCAAAATTATTCTGAGATTACTGATTTGATAACTAGATCAGCTAACCCAGCATAGTGTATAAGTGCCTGTGATTAAAAAGCAGAGAAATGGGATCGACAAACCAATTTCAATACGTTAGAGCAATGGTTGTGCAATTTTTTTTAGTTGCCACCTCCTTGGCTCCCAGCCTATATTTATATACACCTACTATCACAGAAATATAAAGAACTATCATTCTTGGTATTAAGTATGTAAAAACACATTTAATATAACAATAGAAATGCTCATATAGCATTAGATGAGATGTTGCCAAGTAACTGTATCGCTATATTTATAAAACTATAGCAATTTTAATGCCGATGTTGATTGTCTGATCAGGCTGGGATATAGCGTTACCTGTCCACTTAATTTCCGCATGACAAACGTTCGGATTTTAACTTCTGACAACAAAATTAAACGAAACCCTGCGTTTGTGTAAGTTAATTGAAAAGAAAAATCACGTGGAAAATTATTATTTCATTCTAATAACTCCAAATCGCTACAGAACCACCACGATTTCCTATCCATTAATTTCTTCAAAGCTCCAGGCATTTATTTAATTTTTTTTTATTTTCTTTGGTCTCCCTTCTATTTTCGCATTTCTTTCTTTTCTGATTCTCATTCATTATGCTATACGAGGGTCATAAGGTCAAATAAGGGGAATGTTTCGGCATAGGGACTTCTACAAGGGTCATTCAATAAATAAGTTTAATCTTTCGGTATAAGGACTTCTACGAGCGTCATCCAATAAATAAGGTGAATGTTTCAGTATAAGGACTTCTACGAGGACCATTCAAAAAATAAGGTGTATTTTTCGATATAAGGACTTCTACGAGTGTCATCCAATAAATAAATTTAACTTTTCCATATAAGGACTTCTACGAGCGTCATTCAATAAATAAGGTGAATTTTTCGGTATAAGGACTTCTACGAGGACCATTCAAAAAATAAGGTATATTTTTCGATATAAAGACTTCTACGAGCGTCATCCAATAAATGAGGTGAATGTTTCAGTATAAGGACTTCTACGAGGACCATTCAAAAAATAAGGTGTATTTTTCGATATAAGGACTTCTACGAGTGTCATCCAATAAATAAATTTAACTTTTCCATATAAGGACTTCTACGAGCGTCATCCAATAAATAAGGTGAATTTTTCGGTATAAAGACTTCTACGAGAACCATTCAAAAAATAAGGTATATTTTTCGATATAAGGACTTCTACGAGCGTCATTCAATAAATAAGGTGAATTTTTCGGTATAAGGACTTCTACGAGTGTCATCCAATAAATAAATTTAACTTTTCGATATAAGGACTTCTACGAGCGTCATCCAATAAATAAGGTGAATTTTTCGGTATAAGGACATCTAAGAGTGTCATCCAATAAATGAATTTAACTTTTCGATATAAGGACTTCTACGAGCGTCATCCAATAAATAAGGTGAATTTTTCGGTATAAGGACTTCTACGAGGACCATTCAAAAAATGAGGTGTATTTTTCGATATAAGGACTTCTACGAGTGTCACCAATAAATAAATATTATTTTCGATATAACGACTTCTGCGAGAGTCATTCAATAAATAAGCTGAATGCTTCAGTATAAGAACCTTTACGAGAGTCATCCAATAAATAAGGTGAACTTTTCGGTACCAGGACTTCTACGAGGGTCATTCAATAAATAAATTTAATTTTCTACATAACGACTTCTACAAGCGTTATTCAATAAATAAAGTGAATTTTTCGGTATAAGGACTTCTACGTGGGTCATTCAATAAATAAGGTGAATGCTTCGGTTTAGAACTTTTACGAGGGTCATTGAATAAATAAGGTGAACTTTTCGGTACCAGGACTTATACGAGGGTCATTGAATAAATAAGGTGAACTTTTCGGTACCAGGACTTATACGAGGGTCATTGAATAAATAAGGTGAACTTTTCGGTACCAGGACTTATACGAGGGTCATTGAATAAATAAGGTGAACTTTTCGGTACCAGGACTTATACGAGGGTCATTGAATAAATAAGGTGAACTTTTCGGTACCAGGACATATACGAGGGTCATTGAATAAATAAGGTGAACTTTTCGGTACCAGGACTTATACGAGGGTCATTGAATAAATAAGGTGAACTTTTCGGTACCAGGACTTATACGAGGGTCATTGAATAAATAAGGTGAACTTTTCGGTACCAGGACTTATACGAGGGTCATTGAATAAATAAGGTGAACTTTTCGGTACCAGGACTTATACGAGGGTCATTGAATAAATAAGGTGAACTTTTCGGTACCAGGACTTATACGAGGGTCATTGAATAAATAAGGTGAACTTTTCGGTACCAGGACTTATACGAGGGTCATTGAATAAATAAGGTGAACTTTTCGGTACCAGGACTTATACGAGGGTCATTGAATAAATAAGGTGAACTTTTCGGTACCAGGACTTATACGAGGGTCATTGAATAAATAAGGTGAACTTTTCGGTACCAGGACTTATACGAGGGTCATTGAATAAATAAGGTGAACTTTTCGGTACCAGGACTTATACGAGGGTCATTGAATAAATAAGGTGAACTTTTCGGTACCAGGACTTATACGAGGGTCATTGAATAAATAAGGTGAACTTTTCGGTACCAGGACTTATACGAGGGTCATTGAATAAATAAGGTGAACTTTTCGGTACCAGGACTTATACGAGGGTCATTGAATAAATAAGGTGAACTTTTCGGTACCAGGACTTATACGAGGGTCATTGAATAAATAAGGTGAACTTTTCGGTACCAGGACTTATACGAGGGTCATTGAATAAATAAGGTGAACTTTTCGGTACCAGGACTTATACGAGGGTCATTGAATAAATAAGGTGAACTTTTCGGTACCAGGACTTATACAAGGGTCATTGAATAAATAAGGTGAACTTTTCGGTACCAGGACTTATACGAGGGTCATTGAATAAATAAGGTGAACTTTTCGGTACCAGGACTTATACGAGGGTCATTGAATAAATAAGGTGAACTTTTCGGTACCAGGACTTATACGAGGGTCATTGAATAAATAAGGTGAATTTTTCGGTATAAGGACTTATACGAGGGTCATTGAATAAATAAAGTGAACTTTTCGGTACCAGGACTTATACGGGGGTCATTGAATAAATAAGGTGAACTTTTCGGTACCAGGACGTATACGAGGGTCATTGAATAAATAAGGTGAACTTTTCGGTACCAGGACATCTACGAGGCTCATTCAATAAATAAAGTGAATTTTCGGTATAAGGACTTCTATGGGGGTCATTCAATATATAAGGTGAAATTTTCGATATAAGTACTTCTTCGAGTATCATCCAATAAATAAATTCAATTTTCGATATGACTTCTACGAGCGTTATTCAATAAATAAAGTGAATTTTTCGGTATAAGGACTTCTACGAGGGTCATTCAATAAATAAGGTGAATATTTCGATATAAGGACTTCTACGAGTGTCATCCAATAAATAAAATTAATTTTCGATATAACGACTTCTACGAGCGTTATTCAATAAATAAAGTGAATTTTTCGGTATAAGGACTTCTAATACAGATAGAAGCTTAATTTCTTGAATTTTTTTCTTTTACTTCTTTTTCAAAGGGATTTAATTGTTTTCTTTTTTTACAGATTGAAAAAAGACTTTGTGTGTTTTCGATATTAACAATGATGGCCGACCAAGAAGCAGACTCAAGGATTGAACAGAAGTCAGTTATTAAGATTTTAGTTGTTGAAGAGTGTAAACCAGTTGAAATTCATAGGAGAATGTCAACTGTGTCTGATGCCACATGTTTCCACCAAAACAATGTCTACAAGTGGACTAAATTGTTTAAAGAAGGACGGAGTAGTTTTGAGGAAGAAGACAGGCCTTGGAGGCCTACAGAGGGAAGGTCTCCCGACGTGATTGACTCAGTCAATGACCTCATTCAGTATTACAGGAGGGTGACAGTGGATGACATTGCAAGGACTCTGAGACTATCTATTGGGACAGCACACAAAATTGTCCATGATGAACTTGCCTATTTGATGGTCAGATGCCGCTGGGTGCCAAAGATGCTTACTACAGTGAACAAACAGAAGAGGGTCGAGTTGTCGCAGCAGTGTCTCTCCCGCTTACAGCCTAGATATTGCTCCTTCAGACTTTACCTGTTTGGTTCCTTTGAAAGAGTTCACGAGAGGCACGAAGTTTGAAAGTGACGATGAAGTCAAAATTTCTGTGAGCGATTCGCTGAGACATCCATCCAAAGATTTTTACGCTGAGGGAATACAGAAGCTTGTGCACAGATGGGAAAAGTGTATTTACACTGTTGGGAGACGACGTTAAAACATAAATAAAAAGTAAGCTTCTATCTGTATAAGAAGTCCTTATACCGAAAGATTCATCTTATTTATTAAATAGACACTCACAAAAGTCCTTATACCGAAAGACTCACCATATTTATTGAATGACTCTCGTAGAAGTCCTTATACCGAAAGATTAACCTTATTTATTGAATGACCCTTGTAGATGTTCCTATACCGAAAAATTTACCTTATTTATTGAATGAACCTCATTGAAGTCCTTATAGGAAAAAAATTCACCTTATTTATTGAATGACGCTCGTAGAAGTCCTTATACCGAAAAATTCAACTTATTTATTGAATGACCCTCGTAGAAGTCCTTATACCGAAAAATTCACCTTATTTATTGAATGACGCTCGTAGAAGTCCTTATACCGAAAAATTCACCTTATTTATTGAATGACACTCATAGAAGTCCTTATACAGAAAAGTTCACCTTATTTATTGAATGACCCTCGTGGAAGTTCTTATACCGAAATATTCACCTTATTTATTGAATGACCATCTTAGAAGTCTTTATACCGAAATATTCACTTTATTTATTGAATGACCCTCTTTGAAGTCCTTATACCGAAAAATTTACCTTATTTTTTGAATGACCCTCATAAAGGTCCTTATACTAAATAATTCACCTTATTTATTGAATGAACATCGTAGAAGTCTTTATACTAAAAAATGCACCTTATTTATTGAATGACCCTCGTAGAAGTCCTTATACCGTAAAATCCACTTTATTTATTCAATGACCCTTGTATTTTGTCTTTCATTTTAATTTCATGTTATTTTATTTATTCATCTTTTTTTTTTAATTTGCATTCTTTTTACTTTTTTATTTTTCTTATTTTTATTTTTCTTTCGCCCTATTTTTCAGGTGTTTTTCTTTCATTTTTAGTCTTTTTTTTATTTTTTTAAACGTTTCCCTCCCAGCAGAGAAGTTCCGCCTCTCATGTGCGGCGGGGGGGGGGGGGGCTACATAAGAGTAAAAGTTTAGTCATAAAGAAACTGAAGAGAAAGAGTGAAGAGAAAAGTTCAGCCAGAATGAGAGTGAAAAGGAATCCTAACCCTGCACTGGTTCTATTTTGTTTTAAATTTCCACATTTTTTTCTATTTCAATTTCCAGATCTTTATAATTCAATAGTTTTTTTAATTCCTTGGTTGCTATGTTACAATCCGCTGTGGAAGCCATGTTAATCAACAGGCAATTTCATGTCTTTTAGGTTTTGGATAATTGTGTTCAGCCTTTTCATTTCCATGTTCTTGTCTGTGAAGATCGTGTAATCCCATAGAATTGTGACAGTCTTCTATTTCTGTAACCGGTTCTGGGTGATGCTAATACCAGTCTTTATTACCATTCAAATTATTATTAAAATAATTTTTTTTCTCAACAACATTATATATTTCTGATATGGTCACACTGATTAACTAATCTGTGAGAAGATCTCTTTTTTCAATCGTTTCACCCCAAGCAAGACGGTACCGCCATTGATGCGCAGCGAGCTACATAAAATAGTATAAGTTTAGGCAGGAGGAGAGAGAATAGAAAGACGAACCAGTTACAGGGTGTGTCCGAAAACTGGCAAGAGAAGGATGGGAACAAAGATGTAAATAACATTGCAGATCCTCCTTTCGATTCTGTCGAGAATCTCAACATGAATAGTAGGAATCCTCGATCAGATTATGGCAACAATATTTAATCCATGGAGAAATGATAGATTTATAAAGTTGCCAAATGTATGAGAAAAAAATCTCTTGACCCGACACAAAGACCCAACTTTACTAGCAGTATATGAAGCTATAGATTCTATAAGAGCTTGGGGCATTAGATGGATTAATACCTTTTTCATGGGTGTTAGCACATAAGTAAATGAACTCGACTGAACCTCGGGCTCGGATATTTGAGTTGGCATTAATCTTTCAACCGTATTATAAGAGTAAAAGATCAGACAGGAGGAGAGTGAAGAGAAAGACGAACCAGTTACAGGGGTTGTCAAAGGAAGAGCAAGAGAAGAATTGGAACACAGGTGTGAAAACAGTTTCGAAGGTAGAGAGAAAAGAAAAGACTGAAGTCAAGTAGATAAGAGATGGGAATCGACAGTGCATTTAAATTACTGGAGGTTGTAGCTGTCAGGAAAGCAAGTATATGGAAGGGAGTTCCACGTGCGGGAAGTCCGAGAAAAGAAGCTAATGGAGAAGCATTGTCAGCTGCATTTCGTTGATCTAACTGTGAATGGGTGGGACCTTGTTGACACTCTGGTTGCACGAGTAAATTCTTGTGGTGGGGGCACCAGTGTCTTTTACTATACTCTCATTTTTTCTTCTTTTTCAAATACTCTCCTTCTTTGTTCGATAAAATGACGCTCTCTCCGATTCTTCTCCAACATTTTATTTTATTTTATGTTATTTATTCAAAAGGTGGAGATAGGTTCACATATCGTGTGGTTTATACTCCTCCTCAATCTTTTCAACGTGAACAGAGGTTTATCACTTGTTTCTTGTTTAGAATTGCGTTGTTTGTTTTTATTCTTTTTCACGTCTGACGGATTCTTACGTGTTGTATGTAATGCCTCCGATCTCATTTTTTTGTAACCCACTACCTCGAGTGGCTCTAACCACTTGTAAAGGATGAATGTCATTGAAAAACATCATTATTTATTCTATTCGTATTATTGTTCTCATCTTTGTTGCCAGCTGTGTGACGTTTCGGCCGTTGTACGCTGCAGCCTTCTTCTGCCAACCGAAAACTTTATTACAATCACAAAAGCATATCATTTTCATTCATTGTGGGAAGCTTCCTTTGGCAGTCATGAGTTATCTCCTTTTAACCCGGCACCCTAATTTACTTCTTCACCCCAAGGAATGAGAATGATATACCCCAGTGATCGTAGTGATTTCGGTTCGAAACTCCTAGCACCTGAAAAAGGCCGGAGCGTACAACACACGAAACGTCGGAAAAATGGCAACAATGACGAGAACAATAGTCCGAATAATACTGCAAATACTACCTTATCATAGACATATAGACAAATAGAATGATGTATAATTAAATGTCGTAGAAATGGCAACAAAGATGAGGACAATAGTCCGAATAATGTAAATACTGTAAATACTACCCCATCTCAGAAATATAGACAAATAGAATGATCTATTATTAAACGTCGTACAAATGGCAACAAAGATGAGGACAATAGTCCGAATAACGTAAATACTACCTCATCGCAGAAATATAGACAAATAGAATGATCTATTATTAAACGTCGTACAAATGGCAACAAAGATGAGGACAATAGTCCGAATTATGTAAATACTGTAAATACTACCTCATCTCAGAAATATAGACAAATAGAATGATCTATTATTAAACGTCGTACAAATGACAACAAAGATGTGGACAATAGTCTGAATAATGTAAATACTGTAAATACTACCTCATCTCAAAAATATTGACAAATACTGCCAAAAATATATTTATTTTATTTATTATTCATTTATTAAATTTTATTTTTTCTTAGACATTTTGTTTATTTTTACTTATTTCTCAAATTCGTTTACCGTTTCGAATTTTCTTCTTCTTCTTCTTCTTCGTCTTCTTCTTCTTCTTCTTCTTCGTCTTCTTCTTCTTCTTCTTCTATGTGCCGTGTCCCTTTAGCACCTTACCCCAATTCCGTTATTTGCAGCTTTAAATAAACGTTGCCTTTTTGTTATCTCTCATAAATCTTGCTTCATGTTCTACAGGTCGTCAGGTCATGCATGCGTTGTTTTTCTCTTGTCTCTAATTTGACCAGTGCGTATCCAATTTGCCAAGCCTTATTTCCTCCATATGAAATTCATCTGTCTCTCTCATTTTTTTCCAGTTTTCTCTAAACCTTGGTCGTTGCTCACATGATCTGTCCATGGTATTTCCAGCATCCTTCTGTAGAACCACACTCTTTCTTCAAGTCTTTCTTTCAACGCTGACGAAATTGTCTAGCATTCACTTTCTAGAGAAATAGCTGACATATATTGAAATTCTGATCGATTCTCTTTCATTGATTCTTCACTAATCTTCTTGGTAAAGGCATGAACCTATTTTTATTAAGCTATGTGTTTCATACCACTTTAGATTGTGTCTATAATTTCTTTGTCTTGCAAAGATTTTAGAAGGAAGACCCTGAATTGAAACTAGTGGGGGTAATGTTTGGAATTTTCCTGACACACCAAAATTCCCTCTCTTTTGTACAAAATTAAAAGATCAGTACCGACTGGATATACAAAAAATATGGAGGTGAATATGACAATAAATATGAGGACAACAGTCGAAACAATGTAAATACTACCGCATCTCAGAAGTATAGACAGAAATAAAGGATCAATACGGACAGGATATACAAAAAATATGGAGGCGAATAGAACAATGAAGATAAGGTCAACAGTCCGAACAATGTAAATAATATGGATATTACTTCATCTCAGAAGTATAGATAAAATTGAAGGATCCGTACGGAGCCGTTATACCAAAAATATGTAGTTGAATATGAAAATAAAGATGAGGACAACTGTCTGATCGATGTAAATAATGTAAATATTACCTTATCTCAGAAGGGGTGATGTTTTGAATTTTTCTGACACACCACAATTCCATCTGTTTTGTAAGTGTTAATAAATTTCGTCTTTTTTGTTATCTCTCCTAAACATTGTATCGTCTTTCCTTTCCTCAATCTCATTGTCTCTTAAGGACGTTGGTGATCATGGTTCTCTACAATTTCCTCTCCTTAATAAATTTATCCTTTATGCTATCTCTCGTCAGTCATTGTCGGCATGTATGCTTTCTCTGTCCTTCTTGCCTCTAATCTGAGTTGATTGTATTAATTTTTCCAAGCCCTTTGTCCTCGTTATCTGCCCTAGTAATTTCCTATGTTTTTCCATTTTGATTCCATTATTTCTAAAACGTTCTCATGGCTGGAATGTTCCGTCCTTTTTACAATCAGTGTCTTTCTGTAGAACAACATTTCCGTTGTTTCATGCCTGTTATCCATCTGCGAAGAGATTCACAGTCTTATAGGGAGACTAATATATATAACATTTCAATACTTAAATTCTAACTCCAAAATGTTCTGTCATACTTTTATTTTCATTGTATTTATTAATCAATTTTTTAATTCTTAAATTATTTATTCCTTTCTTGCAGTTATTTTTCTTCCACTTCTTTCTTTCTCAAATTCTTTCATTCGTTTGGTTTTCAGATTGAAGAGCAAATGGATGGCCGAGAAGGGTTTAGAAGTGATACCAAGAAGAAAAGATATCGAGAGAGACAAAAAATAGAGCCAATCATAGCCTACGCTGTGAAAGGACACGGCACATGAAGAAGATGTTTAGTATAAATGTCTTTTTTGTTACGTTTTTCTTTAAAACTTATTCTCAGCATCCTTCTGTAGTAGCACATTTTCTATTGCTTGAAATCTTTTCATCTGTGATGAAATTGTGCTGCATTCGCTGTCATAGAGGCTAAATGATGTTACATGAAAAACCAGTTATTTAATTGACATACAGTACTGTGCAAAAGTATTCGGTCAAGAACTATTTTATCTTTTATGAGGCATCAAAATAATTGCGACAATTTACCATTCGCACCTAGTATATATACAGTACTGTGCAAAAGTATTAGGACAAGAACTGTTTTATCTTTTATGAGGCATCAAAATAACTGCGACAATTTACCAATCGCACCTAGTATATATACAGTACTGTGCAAAAGTATTAGGACAAGAACTGTTTTATCTTTTATGAGGCATCAAAATAATTGCGACAATTTACCAATCGCACCTAGTATATATACAGTACTGTGCAAAAGTATTCGGTCAAGAACTATTTTATCTTTTATGAGGCATCAAAATAATCGCGACAATTTACCAATCGCACCTAGTATATATACAGTACTGTGCAAAAGTATTAGGACAAGAACTATTTCATCCTTTATGAGGCATCAAAATAATTGCGACAATTTACCAATCGCGCCTAGTATATATACAGTACTGTGCAAAAGTATTAGGACAAGAACTATTTTATCTTTTATGAGGCATCAAAATAATTGCGACAATTTACCAATCGCGCCTAGTATATATACAGTACTGTGCAAAAGTATTAGGACAAGAACTATTTTATCTTTTATGAGGCATCAAAATAATTGCGACAATTTACCAATCGCGCCTAGTATATATACAGTACTGTGCAAAAGTATTAGGACAAGAACTATTTTATCTTTTATGAGGCATCAAAATAATTGCGACAATTTACCAATCGCGCCTAGTATATATACAGTACTGTGCAAAAGTATTAGGACAAGAACTATTTTATCTTTTATGAGGCATCAAAATAATTGCGACAATTTACCAATCGCGCCTACTATATATACAGTACTGTGCAAAAGTATTAGGACAAGAGCTATTTTATCTTTTATGCCCATTCAGAATAAAGTTTAAAAGCACCCCCTGTCGAATACATTTGCACACTACCGGTACTGTGTAAAAGTCTTAGGACAGGGGTGATTTTCCTAAAAATCTCACTGAAATTCAAATACAAGCTAAAAAGGCAAACCTTTGTAAAAATTAACTAAAAAGGAAGAGGAAGGAAGGCTTCGGAATTTGAATTGGCCCCCACAAAGTCCTGATTTCAATCCTATCGAACATCTATGGGATATTTTGGATAAAAAAAAATGATCAATCTAATGTTACTTCGCAAGACACACTTGGGGAACAAATAAAAGCTGCTTGGCAGGAGATACCATAAGATACATTGAAGAAGCTTGTGACGTCAATGCATGACAGAATGAAGGCTGTGATCAAAGCAAAAGGCTATAATACTAAATATTAAATTTATTTTGTAAGCAGACAATGTTTGCAATTTATTTAATCTGACATAAAGTCCCGTGCAAAAGTATTAGGACAAGAACTATTTTAAATTTTATGAGGCATCAAAATAAAGTTTAAAATCACCCGTCCTAACACTTTTGCACACTTTCGTTCTTTCTTTTTCATTTCTCGGTTTTTCTTTCACTTTTTATTTTTTTTATTTTTTTATTCTTTATTTCTTTCACTTTTCTGTTTATTTTTCTTTCGCTTTTTCTCTTTTTCATTTTTCTCTTTCTTTCACATTTTCTTTCGTTCTTTCGCTTTTCTTCATTCTTTATTTCTTTCACTTTTTCTTTCTTTCAGTTTTCTGTTTCTTTCACATTTTCGTCTTTTATTCACTGTTATTATTCTTTATTTAGAGAGGAGCTGATTAATGTTTCTTTCATTCGGCCTTGTGTCAGACATAACGAAACGCCCTACAGCTTACAAGATTTTTATGCAGAATTTTCATCAGAATTATTATCAGAAGTTTTTCATCAGAAGGTTGGTTGTCGGCAGGTTGGAATATGGGGATTGTGTGGAATAGCGTAAGAAGAATAAAATGTACATTTTGAATTTTAAATTAGAAATTTATTAAAAGGAGGAATAAAAGAATTCGTAGAAATTAATGTTCATTTAGAAACATTATTAAAAATTTAAGAGTAGAGTTCGTACAAAATGCTCGTAGTAGTAATTGTTAAAAGATATAAGGAGAAAGAGAACAAGGTGCGACCTGACCTTATCTTGAAGTTTGTTACATTTTAGTCCCTTCGTCTTTCCGCTCCCATCTATCTCTCTTGAATGACGCCGAGGTCATTTTGTTATATATCGACAAACAACAAACACGCATATATATAAAAATATAAAGTTATATTTTTATTAATGACGATGAACCGTGTAGAATAGGGAACAGAGAATTGAGAGAGCGCGCTTCTAATGGGTTGACGGGAGTGTAGTCTTATCTGTTGTGTCTCTCTTCACCGGCCGATCTCTGTTGCTCCTCTACTGGCGAATCCGTGTGCCGAGGTCTTTTTATAATCTTCCAGAACCGGGACTTTTTCTTCCGGTTTTGCCTCGCCCACGCACGCCACATAATTCTCAGAGACACCTGTTCTGTTTGCCTCTGTAGTTATTTCCGCTGCTGCCGGAAATAAGGTCAAACGACATCCGTTCCTTTCAACGACCGGAAACACCCTCGCTTGCATCAGCCTTCCTCGGGTGGGGCCAGATTGTTATATTACAATTTATATAGTTCTTTTGAATTTCACACTGGATCGCCAAGTGAAAATCTTTTGGTAAAAGTGAAAAAGAAGGTTGATTTAATTAAGTTCATATCTGCTACCATATCTTTCGCATTTTTGTTTTTCTCTATCATTCATTTTGTTTTTATATTTTCTTTTTTTTTCACTTTTCTTTCTTCTTTAATTTTCCTTTTTTTTTCCTATCATTTTTTTCTTTAATTCATTTTTTCTTTCACTTTTTTATTCCATTCATTTTTTATTTTCTCTTGATTGCAATTATTCTTTTTTTCATTTTTCATTTTTTTTATATTTTCTTCCTTTTTTTTCATTTTTATTTATTCTTTATTTTTTCCATTTTTTTTGTTTTTCTCTTTCTTCCGTTTATTCTTTCCTTCATTTTTTCTTTCCTTCATTTTTTCTTTCCTTCATTTTTTCTTTCACTTTTCGTTTTTCTTTTAATTATACTTTTTCTTTCTTTGCATTTTCTTTTTTTCTTACATATTTTCTTTCTCTCTTTCACGTTTCTACATTCTTTCTTTATTTCACTTTTTGTTTTTCTCATTCTTTCAATTTTTCTTTCGTTCACATTTCTTTGCGGCTTAAGCAACGTTGAGCCTGGTCAGTACTTAGATGGGTGACCACTTGGGAATACCAGGTGCTGTAAGTGCGTAGTGACGGATGTGTGTGCTTACGGCCATATCGCGTTGAATACACTATTTCTCGCTCGATCACCGAAGTTAAGCAACGTTGAGCCTGGTCAGTACTTAGATGGGTGACCGCTTGGGAATACCAGGTGCTGTAAGCGTTTAGTGAAGGATGTGCGTTGTGGATATCGGCTCGGAAAGAGAAATCGGCGAGCCGAGTTCAAATTCCAGTTGATTACCCTGCATTCACTTTAGCACTGGTTACCCTTGGGGAAGGTATTAATCCGTCCCTTCCCTCCAGTTATGGGTTAAATAACAGGGTAGGACTTGGGGGTCCCTGCCCTTTAAAACTAATCCCAATGAATCTTGATGCTCGTAATGTATTACTAGACACAAAACTTAAAAATGACAATAAATTGTTGAAAGAAAAAGGTATGACCAGCAATAAATAAAATATTTTAGTTGGCAATAAATAACCCGCCGAGGTTGATATGCCATAAAAACAAAACAACCAACCAACCAACATTTCTTTGCTAATTATTTTTTTCATTTTTCTTTCCTTCGTTGCTTTTATTCGTCGTTTTTTTCTTGTTCAAAAATTTTCCTATTATTGGTTTCTTTCCTACTTTCTTGTTTTCCTTCTCTAAAAATATTTATTTATTCCATTCAGTCTTAAATTCTTTCACGAATTTTCTTTCATTCTTTCATCATTTCTTTGAATTCCGCTCTTGCTTCTTTTCTTCCTTTGTTCTTCTGAACCGCTGTTTAAATTAATTCTTTGATTTTCTCTTTATTTTGCTTTTCCCCCTGTTTTTTCTTTTCTTCTCAGAAATGCGTCCAGCAAATTTATTTTCATAAAGTGAGCCCATTTACCGAAATTAATTCTACTCCATGTTTTTTCTATACTTTCAGCTTTTGCGTTCATTGTTTATTTTCACCGTCCAGCACAGGCCACACGAGAACAAACAAATGTCATGATTCCTGCTCTTAAAACAGAAGCCAAAATGTAAATATCAGAAACGAAACGACTCATAGTAAAAAGAAATGGTAAATGTTTGGGTTTCAATACACCGGAAGAAATAAAACCGGAAGAAATAAAACCGGAAGAAGTCAAGCCGGAATAATTAACATATGTAGACGGAATTTTCTTCGGGTCTTTTATTTATTTTTAAATAAACTCAAAGAGCCAAAGAACTTGTTAATTAAAACTAAATTTTATAGTTACGAGTTTATGTTTATTTAGCCTTTCCAGTTTTTAATTAAGGAGTCGGTTTAACATTTTAAATCCAAGGAGAAAAGATAAAATGCTAATGAGGGACAGAAAAGAAAGAAAAACATTATTAATCTTTCGTGTATTTTCTGTTCATTGTTACCGAGGCGGAGA
Organism: Ascarosepion bandense; assembly: GCA_037127315.1. NCBI lineage: Eukaryota > Metazoa > Mollusca > Cephalopoda > Sepiida > Sepiidae > Ascarosepion > Ascarosepion bandense. Next base: position 412,910 of record JBBBDQ010030140.1, read on the forward strand.
AAAGGCTTTAAAGAAATCTATTTCATTCAATGAGTCTACAAATTTTAATACAGAAAAGAGAATATACTACTGTTAAATGTCATTAAGGCAAATGTCTCAAGCAGCAATGACAACCTTCAGGTCCCCCAACCATACGACGTTAGTAATTTATGTTTTTACATCAACAGTTATATATTCACACCCACGTACACCCGTACAGAGACAATATATATATATATATATATATATATATATATATATATATATATATGGCCGTATCTTACTACCGGGTACACCGGGCACGGTCCGAGGCGATCCTTGCAATCATAGTGAAAATCCGGGCAAGAAAAAATGTCTTCGTCAGAAATCAAACTAAACAATTCACGAAGAAAGAAAGAAAGAAAGAAAGAAAGAAAGAAAAACGAAGACAAGAACCGAATGAACGCAGTAAAAATCTGTTTGTTTATTTATTAATTTTGGGAGAAAAGACTGGTTATACTCAGAAAGTCCGAACCCGATTTCCTGCTTTCGTTCAGGTTCTGTGCCTAATTTCCATTGGAATAGCCGAAAAAATCCGCAAAAATAATAGTTTCTAGAAACGGATGACATTGATGACATCATCACGACATCTAGGGCCCTATACATATATATATATATATATATATATATATATATATATATATATATATGTATATATATAAGGAACTAAGACAATTTTTTTAAAACATCCAAAACATTAATTTAAAACAGTGCTCGATATATAATATATAAAACTCTGAATATTTATTTTAAATTATATTTTAGAACATGTGCAAATTTTTTATATATCCACTACAAATCGTACATTTGTTTCGACATTGAAATGTCTCATCAGGTGGTGTGGACAGGAATGGAAAGCCTCTTTTCTTATATTTGGTGAGTTGTGTGTGGGATGTTGGTTGGGGTTAGTGATAAGGGAACAAGTTTCGTGTATTGACCGTTAGAATATTCACTCGGATACATATATATATATATATATATATATATATATATATATATATCCGAGTGAATATTCTTGTGAATTGTCCGTTTGAATTTTGAAGAAAGTGGTGTGGGTAGTGAATATAATTGAGACATTGTAGCTTTAATGGCGAAACAAATGTACGATTTGTAGTGGATATATAAAAAATTTGTACATCTTCTAAAATATAATTTATTATATATATATATATATATATATATATATATATATATATATATATATATATATATATATATATTAATTCAGATACTTTAATCCAAGCGAAAAAAGCAGGAAGGTAAATTTCAAAAACCCGATCCTAATTAATATTAAAAATTTTATTTTAATATTAAAAAATCATACAGGAAGAGAGCTCCATGTAATAAAATATTACAGAGCAAATATAAATTAAAAAATGATGTTGAATGACCATTTCGATATGAAAATCCCCACTGGGGATAACACATCACCTCAGCAACAGAAAAATCCTTTCAGACACTGGAGAAAAATCAGTCTGATTTTTCTCCAGTCTCTGAAAGGATTAATATATATATATATATATATATATATATATATATATAGCGGTTCTAGGTAAAGAATTTAGGTACCTCCAATCAACTGCAAAAATCAAAAAAATAAAAAAGAAACAGCATATCATGATGTTCAAAATAAGTTTTATCTTCAAAGTGCTATTATTAAGAGAAAATATAAAATTTTGTTGTTATTACTTAAAAAAAAATTAAAATCCTTTCTCCCACGTTCGGAATTTTAATTTAAATTTCATTTTTTGTTTTCCATCAGCGATTCACGGTATATTTACATAAAGCGACGATTAAGAAAATGGAGTCGGTGGAGTAAAATGATTTTGGGGCGAGTAAATTTACCCTCGCTCTCAACTGCCTGTCGAGTGATTTCTTTTTCAAATCTCAAAGGCTATATATATATATATATATATATATATATATATACAGTACTGTGCAAAAGTATTTGGACAAGAATTATTTTATCTTTTATAAAGCATTAAAATAAAGTTTAAAATCACCCCCTGTCTTAACACTTTTGCACGCTACCGATAGTGTGCAAAAGTAATAGGACAGGGGTGATTTTCCTAAAAACCTAACTGAAAAGCCAAGCCTTTATAAGAATTATTTAACTAAAAAGGAAGAGGAAGGAAGGCTTCGGAATTTAAATTGGCCCCCACAAAGCCCTGATCTCATCCTATTGAACATCTATGGCATATTTTGGACAAAATAATTGAAAAATCTAATGCTACTTTGCAAGACACACTTTGGGAACAAATACAAGCTGCTTGGCAGGAGATACCATTAGATATATTGAAGAATCTTCCGATGTCAATACCTGAGAGAATAAAAGCTGTGATCAAAGCAAAAGGCTATTATACTAAATATTTTTCTTTTGAAAGCATTTGAGTAAATCAAATAAAATTACTTTAATTAAATTGTTTATTTTCTGTCAAGAAGCCTGATAAAAGAAAAAATAGTTCTTGTCCTAATACTTTTACACATTACTATATATATATAGCATTTGTGATTTCACTCGCCCGATCGACTCAGTCGATTAGAAATTTAATTGGGCGATTAAAGTTTATTGCTTTACTCGCCCGCGATCGATTATAAATCTCGTAATGAAACGTATTTTTCAAATATTAAAATAGGAAATTTGATTCGTTGTACAATCTAAAAGTATGCCATTGAAGATTCACAAGCTGCTTAGAATGACCTACAATGACATTATTGAACTCTTTTATTGTCCCGGTTAGTGTAAACATTTGTTTGATTAAGACTTCCAGAATGGAGCCAAAATGTCTCTGTCGCCCAGATTTAAGAGGCTCACAAATTTTAAGAAAATTATTTAGAAAAATATTATTCTTGCTGAACATCTATATTTCCCCACATACGAAAAGTAAAAACGAACATTTGAAAGAAAAAAGGGGTATACTTCTTTCAGCCATGCACTAATTTTTTTTTTTTATAGAAAATCTTTGAAAAAATCAAATTCATAATTTTTTATCATCTATGAGATGGAGGTTGTAGTCAAGCAGAAGAAAGAAACTACGAACTTAGGGGCGATATGATTATAAAAAAAAAAATATATATATATATATACTATTATAATGTGGTTATAAAGTCGGGGATCATTTCTACATTACAATCACTATATAACCTGTTCCCTCATTTTATGGCCATTGTCATCCTCCTCTTGCCCACGTCCTGACACCCAATATGAGCTGTCACTCTTTTTCATAACTTTTCTCCTATGTAACCCCCTGCACAACAATGCTCGTAAAATACCTTGCTTAGAGCGATATGATTATTAAAAAAATCCTTAAAATTTCTTTTTTCATTCCCTCTCTTTCTTTCGGTCTTTCGTTCTTCCTTCCTTCCTTCCTTCCTTCCTTCCTTCCTTCCTTTCTTTCTTTCTTTCTTTATCTTCTCTCTCATTCTCCTTTCTCTGTCCACTCCCTTCTCATCAGTATTCTCATCCTTCTCTTACCCACTTCCTGACACCCGCTATAACTTGTCTGTCTCTCTCATAACTTCCCTCATATGTAACCCCCTGCAAAACCGTGGCAGTAAACTGACTTGCTTGGGGCGATTATGATTATAAAAAAAATATATATATATAATATTATAATGTGGATATAAAGTGGGGGATCATTTCTACATTACAATCACTATATAAGCTGTTCCCTCACTTTATGGCCACTGTCATCCTCCTCTTGCCCACGTTCTGACACCCAATATGACCTGTCACTCTTTTTCATAACTTTTCTCCTATGTAACCCCCTGCACAACAATGCTAGTAAAATACCTTGCTTAGAGCGATATGATTATTAAAAAAAAAAGAACAAAGACAAAATCTACCATTCGTCCATGAACTTAATACTGTTTTCATATCGGAACGAGCGCTTCAGCTATTCAACTCGGAGTGTTCGACAAAATTCAGAGGAGGTTCTGCAATATAATAGATTCCGATTTGACAGCCACTTTCTCACCGTTGGGGTGTAGTTTCCCTCTGTCTTTTCTACAAATATTTTCACAGTTTCTGCTCTGAAGAGCTTATCAACCTAGTCCCTCCTCCACACAAATTTACTCATGCTACGATACTGATAAATAGGAACCACCATTTTACAGTGAAAATGGTCAAATATAACCTCCTCTTCTCATCCAACAGTTTCTTTTCTGGCACGTCCCGCCTTTGGAACTCTCTTCTGTACACTTGCTTCCCTAACAGCTACTATTTTAAGTGCAACGTCAATTGCCCTCTTTTATCCCCCCTGATTCCAGTCTTTTTCTTATCCTTTTCCCGATTTCCCCTGTATCTTGTTCCTTTTTCTTCTCAATACTAACACCCTGCGCACTAGTAGCAGTTAAGCCTATCTTGGGGTAAATCGATTTAAAAAAATGTCTGAGTAGATTTCTGCAGACGATTGTACTCGGTAACGCATAGCAATTATTATTATTTCCGATAAACAAAAAGATGAATTTCTACACGTTTATATTCATAGATGGTCAGAGAACTCTATTTTAGACGATATTACAATTTAAATTGTCGTATAAATTCAAGTCTTCTCCAAATTGTTATTTGACCTGACCGACCGACAATGCCTCGAGGTCTTTCACTGTGATTGTGACTGCAATGTTTGGGTTGAAGGCTGGTCTTTTAGCTCGTAAACGAAATGGTATTTCATGAATATTTCTTCAAATACCATTTAAAGGAACTGATAATATAAATTTTTCTTTTTTTGCTGCTTTTAGCTTGTTTCATTTTGTTTTTTTTGTTTTCGGAAAAGACTATGAAAAATTAGATTTTGTACACCGAAAAACTCAGTTTCTTAAATATTGGGAATAATGATGATGAAACAGAGAAAAAAAGTTATGAAGGAAATAATACTACTACTAGTCATAATAATAGACATTAAGGACTAAACGTGAAGCGGGATAGAAAAAGGTAGAATAAGAAAGAGGAATAAGAAAAGAAAATATAAGCGAAATAAGGAAAAGGCAAGAAAGAAAGAAAAAAAAGGAAGGAAATTGAAATGAAAGAAAGCAAGAAAGAAACAAGGAAACAAAAAAGAAAAAAAGAAAAAAGAACAAAGGGAGAAAATTAAAAATATACGAGAAAGAAGGAACAGAAAAACAATACAAATAGCGAAGTAAGAAAAACAGAAAGAAAGAAAAAAGTAAATGAAAAAGAAAGAGCGAATGAAATGGAATATAGGAGAAATAAAGAAAAGGAAAGTAAGAAATACAGAGAGAAAGAAATACAGAAAATGGAAGAAAATGAGAAACAAAAAGGAAAGAAAGAAATAAGAAATATATAAGAGAAATATGGAATAAAAACGTAGAAAGAAAGAAAGAAAATGAAGGAGTCATCAGAAGTATTAAATGTAGAAAGAAAGAAAGAATGAAAGAAAGAAAAAAAGAAAGAAAGAAAAGAAAAAAGAAAAAAAGAAAAAGAAAGAAAAAAGAAAAAGAAAGAAAGAAAAAGAAAGAAAAAGAAAGAAAGATAAAAATTATACGAGAAATAAGAAACAGAAAAACAATACAAATAGCTAAGTAAGAAAAACAGAAAGAAAGAAAAAAGTAAAAGAGAAAGAGACAGAGAAGGAAATGAAATATGCGAGAAATAAAGAAAAGGAAAAAAAGAAAAACAGAGACAAAGAAAGACGAAAAAAGAAGAGAAAATAGAAACAGAAAAAAAAGAAAGAATTAGAAAATACATAAGAGAAATATGGAGAAAAAACTTAGAAAGAAAGAAATAAAATGAAGGAGTCATCAGAAGTATTAAATGTAGAAAGAAAGAAAGAAAGAAAGAAAGAAAGAAAGAAAGAAAAAGAAACGAAAAAAGAAATAAAAAGAAAAAAGAAAAAGAAAGAAGAACGACAGAAATAGAAAGATAAATGAAAAAAGAAAGAAAGAAAAAGAAAAAGAAAGAAAGAAAAAGAAGGAAAAAATTATACGAGAAATAAGGAACAGAAAACAAAACAAATAGCTAAGTAAGAAAAACAGAAATAAAGAAAAAGTAAAAGAGAAAGAAACAGAGAAGGAAATGAAATATAAGAGAAATAAAGAAAAGGACAAAAAGAAATACAAAGAGAAAGAAAGACAGAAAATAGAAGAGAAATGAGAAACAAAAAAAAGAAAGAAAAATAGGAAATATATACGAGAATAATGGAATAAAAACTTAGAAAGAAATAAAATGAAGGAGTCATCAGAAGTATTAAATATAGATAAAAGAAAGAAAGAAAGCTAGAAAGAAAAAGAAAAAGAAAAAAGAAAAAGAAAGAAAGAAGAACGACAGAAATAGTAAGATAAAAGAAAAAGAAAGAAAAAAAAGAAAAAGAAGGAAAAAATTATACGAGAAATAAGGAACAGAAAAACAAAACAAATAGCTAAGTAAAAAAGACAGAAAGAAAGAAAAAAGTAAAAGAGAAAGAAATAGAGAAGGAAATAAAATATAAGAGAAATAAAGAAAAGGAAAAGAAGAAAGACAGAAAAATATGAAAGAAAAAATGATTGATAGAAAGAAAGAAAACAAAGAAGAAATAAAATATAAGAAACAGAAAAAGAAAAAAATAAGAAATCTATAAGAGAAATGTGGAGAAGAAAATTGAAAAGAAAGAAATAAAATAAAAGTCATAAGGAATATTCAATGTAAAAAGAAAAAAAGAAAAAAGAAAGAAAGAAAGAAAAAAGAAAGAAAGAAAGAAAGAAAGAAAAAAGAAAGAAAAAAGAAAGAAAGAAAGAAAGAAAGAAAAAAGAAAGAAAGAAAGAAAGAAAAAAGAAAGAAAGAAAGAAAGAAGATTATATAAAAGAAATAAGGAGCAAAATTTTAGAAAGAAAAAGAAAAATGAATTCAAACAGAAAATTTAGAAAGAAAGAAAGAAAGAGTTTGTTTGAATTTTGTTTAACAGCATATCAACACCACTGTGGGTTATTTACTGCCAAAAAGATAGGGTTTCGATGTATTTTTATTAATGTTCGGTTATATTGAGAAAGTTGATTTAATCAGATTTTGATCAAAAATTTATTATTTTTTTTATTTTAGAAAACTAAAAATATCTTCTAATTTTATATTCAAAAATGTATTGCTGGCAATAATTTATTTTTCCTTTAATAATGTATACTTTTCTATAAAAGTCGATTTCTATACTTTCATAATGTCCCCACCCCCACAGTTTGTGGCAGGTTAACTATTTGCCCATAGCTGGGACCCTAACAGGTGCTACCACTTCGGGTGAGGGTGGACATTAGAACAACAGCAAATAAGAGGTGGTTCCATGCTCCACACAACCTCCCAATCAGAACCCTTGCTGCTGGATGCAGTTTACCGTCATACCCGGGACCAAGAAAGAAAGAAAGAAAGAAAGAAAGAAAAAAAGAAAGAAAGAAAAAAATATAAGAAAAATGGATGAAATGAAGCCGAAAGCAAGAAAGGGAGGCGGGAAGAACATATAAAAGAAATATGCAACAAAACAGAAAGAAAGAAAGAAAGAAAGAAAGAAAAAAGAAAGAAAGAAAACAAATAAAGAAGATATAATTGAGATAAAGAACAAGAAAAGGAAATATAAAGGAAAAGAAAGAAAATATCACAGATGTAGGGTATAAGACATGGAGAACGAAAGAAAGGGAAAAAAGGAAGAAAGAAAGAAATATAGAAAGTTAGAAATTATAAGAGAAATAAAGAACAAGAAAGAAAGAAAGAAAGAAAGAAAGAAAGAAAAAATTAAAAGAATAAAAATTAATTAAGAAAGACAGAAAAAGTAAGAAAATATAAGAGAAATAGATAAAAGAAAAATAGGAAAAAATAAATAATAATAATAATAATAATAATAATAATAATAAAGACAAAACAAGATTTTTTAGACTGATACAAAGAGATTTTACAGGGAAATAGGTAAAAAAAGAATTGAAGTGACAGTACCCCCCAGAATGGAAGAAGTCACACAGTTCTGGGAAAAGATATGGGCTTGCCCTAAAGAACATAGCAAGGAAGTACATTGGATTGCGCAAGAGATAGAACGAATGAAAAATAAACCAGAACAGACATGGTCTGGAATTACAGAAGATGATTTTAAATTTGCACTAAAAAAAGCACACAATTGGAAATTCCCAGGTATGGATAAAATTCCTAACTTTTGGCTATATTATTTAAATGCAGCACATAAAAAACTAGCCAAAAAACTTCAAGAAATGGTTGACGATCCCACTAAAATTCCTGCATGGATGACCAAAGGAATTACATTTCTTCAACCCAAGAATGGTGACACAAACAACCCGAAAAACTACAGACCAATTACATGTCTTCCGACAACATATAAACTATTAACATCTATTTTAATAAAACAGACATATTTATTCTTAGAAAGAAATGACATGATACCGCTTGAACAAAAAGGGTGCAAACGTGGCTGTTATGGTTGTAAAGACCAATTGCTAATTAACAAAATGATCCTGGAAAACTGCTACAGTACAAAGAAAAATCTTAGTACTGCCTGGATAGATTATCGAAAGGCATTCGATAGTGTGCCACATTCCTGGATTTTAAAGACTTTAAATATATACAAGATATCGCCCGTCATCATCAATTTCATCAAACAGTGCATGTCTATATGGAAAACAACCCTTTACCTCAATCATATAAATGGAACCTATAAGTCTGATGAAATAAACATCAAAAGAGGTATATTTCAAGGTGATTCTTTATCTCCCTTACTATTCTGCATATCATTAATAGCACTAACCAGTCAACTTAATAAGACAGAATGTGGTTATAAAATAGGCCAAAAGAAAATAAGCCATCTATTTTACATGGATGACTTAAAGTTATATGCTAAGAATGATAATGAGCTGGAAGGTCTTCTGCAAACTGTAAAATGCTTCAGCGAAGACATTGGAATGTAATTTAATTTGAATAAATGTGCTAAAGCTACAGTTTTACGTGGATCAATACAAGAAACATCCTCAATTAGCTTAGACCCTGCTGTAACAATAAAAGAATTGAAACCAGAAGAAGCTTATTAATACGTAGGTGTAAATGAGAGCGAAAACATTCACCATAAAAAAATGAAAGAAATAGTGCGTAAAGAGTACTATAGAAGGCTACGAATGATATTAAAAATTGAATTAAATTCACAGAACAGAGTTATGGCCATTAATAGCCTTGCAATCCCAGTTGTCCAATATAGCTTTAACATCTTAAACTGGAGTCTAAACGACATCAGGCAAATGGATGCTAAAACAAGAAAGCTTCTTTCTAAGCATAAGATGCATCATCCAAAGGCTGATGTAGACCGTCTATACATACCCCGTAAAGAAGGTGGAAGGGGTCTTATTCAGCTGGAATTGTCATACAAGACAACAACTATTGGCTTACTAACATACATAGAAACAACAAAGGATTGGATGATACAATTAGTAAGGCAACATGAAGAAAGAAAGAAAAAATATTCAATAATAAAAGAAGACAGTAAATACAAACAAGATTTACAGTTAGTAGATTTTGTAGAAAAGCAAAACAGACGCCAAGAACCAACTATTGCGGCAAAAAATATGAAAATGAAAGCCAAAGATAAAGCTCTTGAACAGATGAAACAGCGCTGGCAAGACAAACCTCTGCATGGCCAATATCCAGAACGTGCCAATAAATCCAATGTTGACAAAGTTAATACTCATCGATGGTTACGTGCATCTGGATTAAAGTCTGAAACTGAAGGCTTTATTCTTGCAGCACAAGACCAAAGTCTTTTCACTAGAAACTTTCAGGCAAATATTATGCATAATATGGATCCAAAATGCAGGTTTTGTGATAAACACCAAGAAACAATAGACCACCTAATCTCAGGCTGTTCTATGCTTGCCCCAAATGAATATAAAGATCGCCACGATAGAGTTGGGCAATATTTACATTGGGCAATGTGCAAACATTATGGAAAAGCTGTAAACAAACACTGGTATGAACATCACCCAGCACCGGTTACAGAAATAGAAGATGTAACCATTCTATGGGATTACACCATCTACACAGACATAAAAATTGAAGCAAATAGGCCGGACATTATTGTTAAAAACCAGAAAGAGAAAACTTGTCTATTAATTGATATGGCTTGTCCAGCGGATTGTAACATAGCAACCAAGAAATTCGAAAAACTGTCAAAATATAAAGACCTGGAAATTGAAATAGAAAAAATGTGGAAATTGAAAACAAGAGTTGTGCCAGTGATAGTAGGTGCACTTGGAATGATAAAAAAATGGAACAAAACAACACATTGAAAGAATCCCTGGAAACCCCAGTTTAAGAGATATACAAAACATTGTCTTATTAAGTACAGCCCACACGCTAAGGAGAACTTTATCTATGTAACGCTAGGGATGATGGGGAAGATAGAAAAACATGAAATGGAGTCATAACAACACGCCACTACCTGCCTTAGGTCTTCCCACAGACATGGTTGGTAGTGCGACCATAGCAGAAATAGAAAATGATGAAAATTGACAGAATAATACTAATAAAATTTAAGGACATAAAAATGTAGCAAAGAAGAACAACAACAAGATGATGATGAAGAAGAAATAATAATAAGAAGCCATTTTCCAGCTAGAGGGTTCAATATTGTTAACCAAGGCGTATGAAACCTTAATTGGAAACGTTTCGTCAACACTTGCGACAAATTCTCAAGCCGGAAAGAAACATTGATAAAATGAAGGAGGGAGGAACAGTTTTTAGCGTAAAATCGATGACAGGAACATCTACTTAATTTAAATAAACATTCGCCAAGGTTTATGCGTCCTTCAAAATATGTTATGTTTATTTCCGAAAACGAAACAAAGTAATATAAAACAAAACAGAACACAGTAACAAAGAACAGAACGTTTCGGCTGATGTACGTTCGGTCTTCTTCAGATTCTAGGAACTCCAAACCGAACCCTTTATTTCGATCACTGTTGTATACCATTCTCATTCCATATGCGATGTCAATTCTGGTTGCCCTGTAGTTATCTCCCCTTAACACTTTACGTTATACATTCAACACTGCTATCGCCTGTTATTGAACTAAAAACGCTTTGGGTCAAGTCATTGAAAGTAACCAACGCCTAGAGTTGTGAGTATGAGAAAAATTTATAATACAAGCGACTATTTTATTTTGTAACAAATATAAAAGCAAAATATTACTGGTTTTCTAAAATTTTTAGGTAGAGGAACGCTCAGGTCATGAATATTCATCAGTCAAGGGCCATAAACGATACACGCTTTGGGTGATCATGTCTCGAAAGAGACATGACTGTCTGGGCAGAAGATTATCCCGCAGTAGGTTGCCATTGCTTTATGCAGTAGACTGGTTGCCGACCAACGCTATAGAACCCAATCTGTCCTGCCATTTAACTCATTGCTGTAGGGAGAAGAGATAGATTATATCTCATTATGTATAATTATTGGGGGTCAGTTTATTACTTCATAACAATAGAAATCCAATCCCCCACTTTATGGCCAGTAGAAGTTTTAATTATGTTTCCAACCATTATATTCAGTCAGTCAGTTAAGTGCCATACGTGATAGACGCCTTGGGCGATTATGTCTCGAAAGGGACATGACTGACTGGGCAAAAGATTATCCCGCAGTTGGTTGCCATTGCTTTCTGTGGTAGACTGGTTGCCAACCAAGGCTATAGAACCCAATCTATCCTATTATTTAGCCCATAACTTTCCCAATGGTATATGTGAGTAGGTGAATTGAAGGAATTAATTTGGAATTCGAACTTGGCGCCCCGGTTTGTCGTACCGGGTCGATATTCACTGCACCACAATGCACATCCGAATATTTTATCAGTCAGTCAGTCAGTTAAGTGCCAAACGTGATACACGCTTGGGTGATCATGTCTTGAAAGAGACATGACTGACTGGGCAAAAGATTATCCTGCAGTAGGTTGCCATTGCTTTCTGCAGTAGACTGGTTGCCGACCAAGGCTATAGAACGCAATCTGTCCTATTATTTAACCCATAACTGGAAGGAATAGGCGAATTAATACTTTTCCCAAGGGTATTTGCGCTTAAGTGAATGCAATGAATTCAGCTGGAATTCGAACTCGGCTGGAATTCGAACTCGGCTCCCCGCTTTCTTGTTCTGAGTCGATATCCAATGCACCACAACGCACATCCAACTATATTTATCAGCTTAGCTTAAAAGGCAAGTTATAGAAGGACATGAAGTGATACAATTTAATGTTCAGTTAAACGAAAGCGACTGAATGATATTTCTTTAATATTTTTATGTGCAAATTAGCGATATTTTTTCTTTCTTTCTAAATTTTCTTTTATTTCTTTCACATTTGAATTCTTTTTTATTTTTCTTTCTAAATTTTTTTGTTCCTTATTTCTTTTATATATTCTTCTTTATTTCTATATTTCTTTCTTTCTTTCTTTTTTTCTTTTTACATTGTATAGACCTTATGACTCTTTTATTTTATTTCTTTCTTTCTAAATTTCTTTTCCACATTTCTCTTATAGATTTCTTGTTTCTTTCATTTTCTTTTTCTTATATTTTATTTCTTCTTTGTTTTCTTTCTTTCTATCAATCTTTTTTTCTTTCTTGTTCCTTTTTTCCTTTATAGTTTTTCTGTCTTTCTTCCTTTCCTTTTCTTTATTTCTCTTATATTTTATTTCCTTCTCTATTTCTTTCTCTTTTTATTTTTTTCTTTCTTTCTGTTTTTCTTCGCTACTTTTTTTTCTCTTCCTTATTTCTCGTACATTTTCTTTCTTTCTTTTTTCTTTCTTTTTGTTCTTTTTCTTTCTTTCTTTTTCCTTTCTTTTTCTTTTTTCTTTCATTTTTCTTCTTTCTTTATTTCTTTCTTTCTTTCTCTTATTCTTTTTTCTTTCTTTCTATTTTTCTTACTTCGCTACTTTTCTTTCTATTCCTTATTTCTCGTATATTTTCTTTCTTTCTTTTTTCTTTCTTTTTGTTTTTCCTTCTTTCTTTCTTTCTTTCTTTCTTTCTTTCTTTCTTTATCTACATTTAATACTTCTGATGACTCCTTCATTTTATTTCTTTCTTTCTAACTTTTAATCCATATTTCTTTTATATATTTCCTATTTTTTCCTTTTTTTTTTTTTTGTTTCTCATTTCTCTTCTATTTTCTGTCTTTTTTCTCTTTGTATTTCTCTTTTTCTTTTTTTTTTCTCTTGTATTTCATTTCCTTCTTTGTTTCTTTCCTTTTTTCTTTTTTTCTTTCTTTTTTTTTTTACTTAGCTATTTGTATTGTTTTTCTGTTCTTTATTTCTCATATAATTTTTTCCTTCTTTTTCTTTCTTCTTTTTCTTTCTTTCTTTCTTTTTCTTTCTTTTTCTTTTTTCTTTTTCTTTTTGTTTCTTTTTTCTTTTCTTTTTCTTTCTTTCTTCGTTCTTTCTTTCTTTCTTTCGTTCTTTCTTTCTTTCTTTCTTTCTTTCGTTCTTTCTTTCTTGCTACATTTAATACTTCTGATGACTCCTTCATTTTATTTCTTTCTTTGTAAGTTTTTCCTCCATATTTCTCTTATATATTTTCTATTTCTTTCTTTTTTCTGTTTTTATTTTGTCTTCTTTTTTTTTGTTTTTCTTTCTCTTTGTTTTTCTTTTTTTCCTTTTCTTTATTTCTCTTATATTTCATTTCCTTCTCTGTTTCTGTCTTTTTTACTTTTTAATTTGGGATTCATTTTGTCTAAGATTTTGAATAAATGTTTCCTTTAATTTTTTAACAAATTTTGTATTCATGTATCTTGGATTTCGAAATGGGTAATTCTTTTTTATATAATCATTTCACCCGAAGGAAGCCGTTAACGCCTCTGATGTGCAAGGGTTACATAAGAGAGATGAAGTATTAAGCAGAACGAGGGTGAAAACAAAGACGAACCTGCTACAAGGGGTGAAAGAGAAAGGACAAAAAGAAAAAGGATGTGTATAAAGGTGTGAAGGTAGGGAGAAAGGAAAAGAGCAAGATACACAGGGTGTTTTAGAAGGGCTGGAGTTAAGTGGATAAGAGATGGGAATTGACTTTGCATTTAAATTCCTGGCGGTTAGAGCCGCCAGGAAAGCAAGAATATGGAAGGGATTTCCACAGGCGGGAAGCGCGAGAAAAGAAGCGGATGGAATAGAACTATCGCCTGCATTTGGTTGGTCTAACTGTAAAAGGGTATGGGATACATATTTTTTTTATTAAAATAAGCATGAAAAACACAATAGAACATTCTAGAGAAATTGGATCAAAACAGCAGTAGAATTTAGATTATATTTCTCAACCAATCAGCTAAAAACTTAGAATAAGAACATTCTAGAAAAATAGGATTGAAAGTAAATTAACACAAAAATATTTAGGCCACAAAACAAAATAGTAAAATGATAAATCTGATTGGTCCGTAAATGTTTTCACACCCTAATGTTAGGAAGATTAGTTGATCCCCTATTAACGTATATAATACACACAGTTAGAAAAAAAAGTCAGTCATCAAGTCAGTCATCAAGCAGTCACCCAGCAGGCCATTAAGTCCGCATGCCACCGTATACTTTGCCGGCTATGTCCTTTCTTCCATGCCAAAAGTTCGTGACCTCGCTCCAAGGACCTTAAAAAGATTAAGCCGACAAACTTTCTTTGAGCAACGCGACACGTTGTCGCCAACTGTAACGCACCAAAATGTAAGTAGGAAAGGCTTATTTACAGACTCTGATAATGCAAACATATACACGTTTTTGGACAAAAATTAACTTCTTGCCAAGTTTATATTTCTCAAAAAGGCAATTTTTGAATCATGTATTTTGTTGGTTTCTACATACCATTTTATTTGTCACAGAATAAATTGTTTGTTGTTGAATGTCCGTTGTAATTTATTCCTTCACTTTGCGCGATTGCAAAATAGTGTGTTGCATTTGTGGGGGAAATAATCAACATACAACCCAGCAAATACCAAATCCCCCACAAGGGTGGGACCTTGTTGGCAGTCTGGTTGCCCAAGAAAATTCTTGTGGAGGGTGAATCAATGACCTAAGTTCGTCAAAGCAGAAGCCATGAAAATATTTATAAAAGAGAGAGAGGTAAACTACATCACGACGATGAGAAACTAGCTGGAGTGGCGGTAGATACACATTCTCTTGGAAGAAGTATTTTTTCCTTCATCTTTGTTGATATTGTCCAGCATTCACGGCCATATTGAAGAAATGATATCACACAGCAATCCAGTACTCTCTTCTTTGTTTCTCGTGAAAGTTTCCTGCCTCTTAATACTTTAATAAGCTTCTGGAACACATCCTTCGCCATGCCAATTCGCCTTCAGATCTCTGTGGCGCACTTTCTGTCTTCATTTAGCACACTTTCCAGGTATTTAAATTTTTGTACCTACTTGATTTTAGTACCCCCATGAATTTCCCAAGCGACTGACATGGCGACGCTTCTTCACCCACACAAAAATGGTTTCAATTGGCTATTGTTTACACCCACATAATGATTGTTCTTCACTGGTCACGGCTGATACCTACGTATTTTTCTTTTTCCGTCTGTCATTTTCTCGTTTTTATCTACGTCCGGATGTATCTGTCAGTTACATCAACCAGGTCCATCACCGTTCAAGGTAATATATTGCAAGAAGGGGAACTGCTTCGTCTTTTCAAAGCTCCAAAATCTGACGACCGTCTATATGATTGTTTCGTCCGGATGGGAAAACGTTTATCATTAAGATATATACTACCTGCCATAATTATTAGGACACCTCAGTTTTTTAAAAGAAATGATGTATTTCATACTATTTTTAGTATCTCTTGCCAAGTGGATAATTCTAAATGAAAATAGAATGGTTCTTTTGTTATTATTAATTTTGAAAATTTTACAAAGCAGCCAGGAAGCCTTTGTTTCGGCCAGCCGATAAAAAACAGAGACCATCATGAGGAAGAGAGCCCAAAAACCGTAAAACTAGAAGAGTTCATTTGATGCACATGTTATTGTGCAGTATTAACAAAAGAACCATTCTATTTTCATTTACAAGTATTCACTTGGCAATAAATACTAAAAACAGTATGAAATCCATCATTTCTTTTAAAAAACTGGGGTGGTCTAATAATTATGACCTGTAGTGTATATATATATATATAGCAAATCTACAGGGTGCGATGGGTAAAAAGTCGCTATTTGCCTTGTAAAATTTTGCAAAGTAATATTAACAAAAGAACCATTCTATTTTCATTTACAAGTATTCACTTGGCAATAAATACTAAAAACAGTATGAAATACATCATTTCTTTTAAAATACTGGGGTGGTCTAATAATTATGACCGGTAGTGTATATATATATATATATATATATATATATATATATAGCAAATCTACAGGGTGCGATGGGTAAATAGTTGCTATTTGCCTTGTAAAATTTTGCAAAGTAATAGTAACAAAAGAACCATTCTATTTTCATTTCGAATTATCCACTTGGTAGTAAATACTAAAAATAGTATGAAATACATCATTTCTTTTAAAAAACTGGAGTGATCTAATAATTGTGGCCGGTAGTATATATATATATATATATATATATATATATATATATATATATATGTCTGTGTGTGTGTGTATGTATATATATATATATATATATATATATATATATATATATAAAATCTACAGGGTGCGATGGGTAAATTGTTGCTATTTGCCTTGTAAAATTTTGCAAAGTAATATTAACAAAAGAACCATTCTATTTTCATTTACAAGTATTCACTTGGCAATAAATACTAAAATTAGTATGAAATACATCATTTCTTTAAAAACAAAACTGGGTAGCCTAATAATTATTGCCGGTAGTGTATGTCTTAAATTGGTTTTTGCTTTCATGCGAAATCATTAAAAAAAACTGATCATTGATGCGATAAAGTATTTTTGGCAATAACAAAACGAATGAAATGCCGTGTAAAGAACAACGTTTCAAGGAACTTAAATGATCGTATTCATTTGTTCATTGAAAAAATAGGCACGCGCTCGAATGATATATGTAATAATGCCTATTGGTGTACGCACTCTTCTATAAAGTAGCGTGACTTATCTGAATTTAATAACACGAGAGTGTTCTGGTTGTCATATGAACTCAGAGCAATCATCAGGGTGCGTGAATATGCATAGGCAATGACATGTGGTCTGACCTTAAATGCACTTACGTAAATATGGAGGTGAGCAATTGGATAAAATTATAAAAATTGGTTCTGATTCGGCAACGATATTATTTCAGTGTCTTTTCTGTAGAAAAGCGCATTTCCAAAAAAGAAACGTTAAAATTTCAACAAAAAATGCAAAAACATTTGTGTTTATATAGATTAAACTTTATAGAACATAAATATATTATTATTTAATTTTCCATAGTTTCAGAAGAGATGCAGTTATCTGTATAAATTAATTGCAAATTAATACCCCTACAAACAGCAAGTAATTAAAATATTAATATTAAAAGAATAAAAAATAGAAACCTTCCTATTTATTGATACGGTTTGTTTCAGCGAACTGTAACATAGCAATCAAAGAATTTGAAGCTCTCGAAGTTTAAAGATCCCACTTGATCCCATTCATATATATATATATATATATATATATATATATATATGCACTACCGACCATAAGTTTGGGAACACTTAGATTTATTCTCTAAGAGAAAGAAATAACAAATTTTGTCTTAGAAGAATAAATATAGATATATTTCATTGTTGCTCACACTTGTACAATAATTAAAACCAAAATTAACATAGAGTAATTTCAAATATAATTAATGTTAATTCATATTTTCTTTTCATTAAAGAAACCACCACGAGCCTTTATTACTGCAGAGCAAATACTTGGCATTCTTTCTAATAATTTATAAACATAAGTTGATGAAAGTGATTTCCAAGCATCCTGCAAGCCTTTAAACAACATTTGTTCATTTTTAGGAAGTTCATTTCGAACTGTACGATCAATTTCATCCCTTATTCTCCTTCTTTAATAATGGTTTCTTAACTGCTACACAACCTTTAAGCCAAGCAGAATGAAGTCGTCTCTTAACAGTAGTAACAGATACTGATGTTGTCAAGTAGAATTCATTTCAATTGTTTATTCCAGAGCGGTTTTTCTTCTGTTCCTCTTGCTATATATGATCAACTGCCTATCCTCTACAATAGATGTTACTCTGGGCCTACCAGATCTTTTTCTGTCAATATTTAACTCAGTTTCACGAAGTCGTTGAAGGCAATAATGCAGGCCATTTTTGATAGGCTTAATTGTCTTGATAAGTACAGACCACACACTAAGAAGAACATTGTTTATGTAACGCTACTGATGCTATAAGAGTTAGAAACACAAATTCTGAAATGCAGCCATTAAATCACGACAGGCTCTAAAAAAGAATCTTTAACGTGATAGGTCCCGGTTTGGCAGCTCGATTCCAACCATTTTCTAACCGATGGGATGTGACCTCCTTCCGTTTATTCTTACAAATATTTTCATGGCTGCTGCTCTGACGATCTTAAGTCTCTGCTGCCCTCGCCACAAGAATTTTTCTTAGAGCAACCAGACTGGCAACAAGGCCCCACCCTTTTCCAGTTAGATCAACCAAATGCTGCCTACAATTCTACTCCATCAGCTTCTTTTCTCGCACTTCCCGCTGGTGGAACACTCTTCTATATACTTGTTTTTCTTACGACTACAAACTCCAAGAATTTAAATGTAATGTCAATTCCCATCTCTTATCCACTTAACTCCAGTCATTCCTACATCACCCCATGTATCTTGTTCTTTTCCTTTCTCTCTACATTCGCAACTGTCTTCACGCCTGTGTTCCCATCCTTCTCTTGCCTTTTCTCTGCCTCCCCCTGTAACTGGTTCATCTTTCTCTTCACTCTCCTCTTGTCTAAACTTTTACTCTTATGTATCCCCCTGCGTACCTGTGGCGGTACCGCCTTGCTTGGGGTTAAACGATTGAAAAAAAAAACACCACTACCTGCCTTAGGTCTTCCCGCAGATTAGTTAATCATTATATTTCGTATTCATACGACCATATCCGAAAACGAAATATAATGTTTCTGAAAAAGAATTTTAATAATAATTTGAATGGTAATAAAAACAAGCATTAATATCACCCAGCACCGGTTACAGAAATAGAAGACTGCCACAATTATATGGGACTACACGATCTTCACAGATAAGAACATGGAAATGAATAGGCTGAACATAATTATCCAAAACTTAAAAGACATTAAATTGCCTGTTGATTAGCATGGCTTCCACAGCGGATTGTAACTTAGCAACCAAGAAATTAAAAAAAAAAACTATTGAAGTATAAAAATCTGGAAATTGAAATAGAAAAAACTGTGGAAATTTAAATCAAGGATAGATCCAGTAGCAGGTGCGCTTTAAATAAGAATTAAGAAAAGGAGCAACGCAGTGAAATTTACCTGGAAATTTACCTGGAAATTTACCTGGAAATCTCAGTTTAAGAGAACCACAAAAACAGAATGCCTTGATAAGTACAGCTCACATTTTTTTTAATGATATCACCCCGAGCAAGGCGGTAACGCCACTGATGTGCAGGGGCTACGTAAGAGTGAAAAGATTAGAAGAGAGAAAGCCAGAAACCACATCCTAAACAGGGAACAAGGGATGAGCCTCTACACCTGTTCAATAGACGTGGGTGGAGTGTGAACCGGGCGATACTTTAGTCTATCTACTCCAATTAAAAACAAAGAAAAAACTTTGTCCATGTAATGTTAGTCATGTTATGGGAGTTAGAAAAGCAAATTATGAAATATAGCCATAATAACATACCGTAACCTTGGTAAGTTGTGCGACCATAGCAGAAATAAAAAAAAATAATAATGACAATATTTGTTGTTACCTCGTCATCAAGTTGATGTGGTCCTTTTGGGGCCAGAAATAAATGCACAAAGACGGAATCGTGTTAAACAAATATATTACAAAGACAGTCGTACAAACATATAGCAATGAATGATCATTAGAGTGACTGTTAATTCTGGCTGTCAAAGTGTCATCAGCTGGAATAGATACAGCTTTCACTCTCTCCGCTTCTCTCTTACTCTTACTCTAAATATACAAAGCAGAACTGCTACTTATATATACTTTGGACGAGTTCATGTGTCATATGGGTAAGTCACCCATAACAATAATAATAATAACTAGTGGAACCCATGTAATTTCCACGGAAGGATAGTCATGATTTCCTGGAAAAATTTTACTTTGTCACACTACAAATGATAGTAACGTCTTCAAACATAAAGGTATTGGATAATAAAATAATGATAACACAGAGTGCAATTTTATTAAAATATATATAAAAGTAATGTCCATAGAAGCTACTTTACTGTAATCTTATATTACGAGCGGAACCCGTGGAATTTCCACAGATGGATAATTATGATTTCCTGGAAAAATTTTACTTTGTCAAACTACAAATGATCGTAACGTCTTCAAACATAAAGGTATTGGATAATAAAATAACCATAACACAGAGTGTAATTTTCTTAAAATATCTATAAAACTTATGTGTATAGAAGCTACTTTACTGTAATCATATTATTAAGCGACGTATGCACAGACCATAACCAAATACTGGACGCTATTTTGCGAGAAATTTTGAAAGAGAAAATGTTTTATTATTACTGAAAAATCATGGCTCCTGTGTCCATTGTAAACAGAAAGACCTGCTGAGTAATGGCCAAAATTGTAGAGGCCAGAAATTTTGTTATTAGGTCGCGTGATACGACAACAAACCTACCTATTTTTAATATATTGTACAGTACACACACATATACACACACACAATTACTGCTACAACAACCGGCTTAAGCTGCTACTGTTACGGTAATGCTATAGGCTCTTTCCTCCTACTCTTTCACTCTTTACTACCCTTCCGTTTAGCAAAGTTGAGAGAAAGGCTAAGGAGAGTAAAAAAGACAGAGGTGAAGGAAAAGCTCGTGTAGAGAGTGTGGCGTAACGGACGGAGGAACTAATTAACTAAGTAACCAACTAACTAAGGGAGGAACAAGCAGAATTATTATATGATAAACATGATTGACATAATTATTTCTATATTCCTCAACATTTAAGGGAACAGCTCTATTAAAGAAAAGAAAAAAATCTGTGTTTTGTTCTAAAACGTATTTCGTTTGTTAGAAACTGAGCCAGTACACTTCTCATGGGCAAAAAAGCTACAGATATCTTCGAGACGACTATCGGTGTCAGATAGGAATGCCGTCTCTCTTCAACTGTCTTCAATCAGCTCTTGGAGATAATTATGCAAGAAACCCCCAACAACCATGACACTTCTGTCTTTGTCTAAGATCCAGCTATGTGCAGACGATATTGACATTGAGAGTGAGATTTAAGATCTAACAAACAAAATGGTTGGCTGAGCTGCTGCATTGTCCCTATAAATATTACGACCGATGTTCATTCGTTTGTATATATATATATATATATATATATATATATATATAATAGTCATCCACATACAAGCCTGTTTCGCTGTAGCACAGCTAAGCAGTGCGACTAGACACTTCCACTTATTTCTGGCCGGGATCGAAATTCGAACGATTTGGTGTCAGTCGGAGTCGCTACCCCACTAAACCATAGGCGCATGGAATCAGAGAAAGGGAAATTAAAGATGTTGTATATAAGCAGTGTATAGACATGCCAGTCACTGAAACAAATCTATTCAATTCTGAAGAATAATGCATATATCGCAGAAGTGGGAATAGTTTTTAAAATTTTTTTCTCTAGAGGTGCATGGAATCAGAGAAGGGAAATTTTAACATTCAATATTTAACAATATATATATATATATATATATATATATATTGTATCGAGGCCGCAGATGATTTTCTAAACATATACTGTTAACTATAACAGACAATGAATGTCTATTATGTTTAATCATGAGTCGTTCTAAACATCATATTAGGAGTTTAATTTCAAGTAAAACTGAAGGAAAATTGTCTAACGTCTGAATTTTCTTTATTATGCTGGTTCTAAGCGTTCGACTTGCATCAGCCATCTTCAGAGAGGTTACAGGGGCGTTAACATACAGACATCCCCCGTCTAAGTGGATATTATCTTGTATTGACAAAACATTGATATGCGATGATAACACTCACCGAATACCAGATGCAGGTGGTAAATTTATCATGCAGTTATATATATATATATATATATATATATATATATATATATATATATATATAGTTAGCTCTTGAAGGCTGTCACAATGCGTTTAGTAAAATAAAGGAATGTAAAGAAGTTGTTGGGTATTACGTATTTATTAAACATTAATATTTCGAGATCAAAATCTCATCTACAGGATGGCAGGAGAGCTTGTGTCCGACTTCGTGCCTTTCAACAAATGGTCATTCCTGGCAAGTTCTCTTGCTATTCTGAAGATGAGATATTGATCTCGAAAGATTAATGTATAATAAATAGGTAATACCAAACAACTTCATTACGTTCGTTTATTTTACTAAACGCATTGTCACAGCTTAAAGACCTAACGATGTACCTAATATACACAATGCTTCAAGCAAATTGCAAAACTTTCATATATATATATATATATATATATATATATATATATAACATAATAACTATACTCGTGTTGAAGAACCATCCACGTATCTACGAAGAAGGGAAAAATGGTTTTAAAAAAGAGCGAAGGACATGAACATCAATCAAAAGAGCTCAAACCGAGTCAGTAAGTAGCCCAAACGAAAAATCCCGACACGAGCAATCAACTCACAAAAAAGTGCTCAATACTTAGGTAGAGTGGCATAAATAAAGAATACCTAGATAGCCAGACTACCTAGGTTTCATATAAACGGATCGTCAGGGAAAGTTTAGTTGAAACTTTGGTAGGTTGTCTGGCACTCTAGGTATTCTGTATATATATATATATATATAAACTTTGTGTCTGTGTGTGTGTTCGTTACCTATAGACTCCGAAACGGCTGAACCGATTTTCTTGAAAATTCAGACAGTTGTACTATAAGCTTCTGCGAGTGTTCTTAGCTAGGTTTTGTGTCGAGGTTCCCCATATAAATATCGAAAATCGATAATCGAAAAAATCGGGTTATAGAAGGAGTGGTCCGATTTTAACCAAATTTCATACACTAATTGACAAAGACATAAGAAACGACATTCAGAAGTTTCAAGGTTGCAGTTCTTGCAGAAAATCGATAATGTAGACATATATATATATATAAGGCAAGATGTTTGCGTGTGTGTGTCTGTTTATCTGCCTGTATGTCTGTATTTTTTTCAGCCCTTTTATTTTAGTTTTTGCTTCGTGTTTGGCTCTAAGTAGGTGTAATTATAGTTTTTAGTCTCAGCCATGGTACCATTTACTCAGAGGACTTATTTAGCTTTCAAATTCAGTTGACGACGAAAAAAATTATTTGATATCGATACCAGGATACCATTCATTTTCTGTCAGTCTACGGTTTCTCTTTAACAGGAAACTGCGTTTTAGTCTTTCGTGCCAACGTCCAAAGAGTCTGAGCTCCCGGATCATGGATTAGTTTTAAATCTTTCATTACACCCGAGCAACGCCGGGCTATACTGCTAGCATATATATATATATATATATATATATATATATATATATATATATATATATATATATACTTAAATAAAGGTAAGATATATAGTAAATGCAGTTTTTCGTCAAACCCAGGACTCCGATGTCTTTAATCGTCATACACAGGACGTACTAAATTTGTAATAAATGTCCCATACAGAAACGTATGTGAAGTGTTTAGTATTCAATTATTGCACATACTGAAAAAGCGTGCAACTTTAGGTCAAAATTCCTTTGTTTTAATGTTGCTAATGAAGGAAAACCAAAGGGATCTCCCAAAAAGAGAATAACAGTGAATTCAATGATCCAATATTTCTCAAGATATTCTAGAGAATTTTTCTTTTTTTTTCTCCGAAGCAATAAATATTATCTACCCATGCGCATATATATATATATATAATTGATGTCCAATAACAATAATTCCAATTCACTAACTCATTTCATGTGCATTTGCTTTGATGATAAACGACGTCTACCAAGGGACATAACTCGCCCGTTAACTACGACTTAAAAGACGTAAAATTATATTTATGAATAGTAATTGGAATCAGGGGAATTGTTATATTAGCTAATATAAGCCTGGCGTGCTGTTGGCATATCATTATACTCTTGTATGTGTCGACTTGTGTTTCTTTCATAGCAATACAATGTAGAAATAAAGTGACGTGTTCCAAATCGTTGTTTCTTAGAAGAACTGAGTGGGAACTGTTGAATTAATATCACTGGGAATGGTTACAGTCGATGATTTTTATGCAGGCTATATTCAGCGTAATAAGTTAAGATTTACGATTCGATGTGTCAATTTATTATAAATTTTCTGTATATATATATATATATATATATATATATATATATATAGTGATGATCATCCACGTATACTGTCTTAATATGTATAGGAAAGAATATTAATAAAAAGTTTTGAATTTAAAGATGTACTTTTTTTTAACAGTATTTAAAAATAAACAAATACTGTTTATTTAAAAATAAACAAATACTGTTCAAAAAAAGTACATTTTTAAATTCAAAACTTTTTATTAATATTCTTTCCTATATATATATATATATATATATATATATATATATATATATATATATGTAAGTAAACTAAACTAGTGAGCCAACAAACCTACCAAGGTTTCACCCAAACGGAACTTCAGGGAAGGTTGGATAAAGAGGAAAGTAACAACGACAGGATAAAGAGAACTCAATAACCCACGTGACCAAAAATATGAAGACACCAAAGGCAAAAAAATTTGCGGGACTTTTATCATAAAAATAAAAAAATAAAAAATAAAAAGCGCCAATCTAGCGAAGACGGAAACCTAAACCTACGAACGACAACAAAAGATAATAAGGAAAAAGGCAAACCCACCAAGCATTCCTAATTCAAAAACCAAGACTTTCTATGTCTACACTTATTAAGTATTTCTGTTTTAGAATTCAATAAACTGTTTTTGAGTTCAAACGATGCTATAGCAAGTTTTTCTTTCCCACATAACCTGCAAAATTTCTGGCCTGCTTTGAACTTTGTACATCTTTTTTAATATTTCCCATTTTAAAATGGGGTCTGTTTAGTTCTTGTTTAATTGACCATACATAAGTAGAAAGTGTGTGCTTATATTTTTCATTGTTGAAGCTACTGGTATGGTTATAATATCGTTTTTTAAAACAGTCTTGAGTAGCACCTAAGTATGTTTTGAGTTCCGGATCTTCTATGCTTTTATAAACTTTAACCTAGTAAATGACACAATCTACTTGGCATTTACCCTGTAGCGGACAGTTGTTCTTATTTCTACAATTACAGCTAGTCATACCTACATTAGTTTTATTCATAACCTTGGCAACCTCCCTGAAGATCTGTTTAGGTGAAACCTTGGTAGGTTTGTTGGCTCACTAGGTTTAATTTACTTATTCTGCTCTGCTTAAGTATTGGGCGCTTTTTTGTTATTGATTACTCGTCTCGGATTTTTTCTTTGTGATAGGTACTGGCTCGGTCCAAATCGCTTTGGCTGATGTTCATGTGCTTTGCTCTTTCTTTTTTTTTACAACCATTTTTCCTTCCGCGTATATACGCGGAGGGTTTTTCGAAACGAGTATAGTGATAAGTTGGCATTCATATATATATATAAGGATGACTAATATATTATGCTCTCATCACGACTAAGCACTATAGAGAGGAAAAATTTTAATAAAGCTTTTACCACTTCTGCTATTTATGCATTACACTTCAGCAATGAATTGTGTTCTTTTAGTGACTGGAGTGTGTATACATTGTTTATATATAACACGCTAAAATTTTCTTTCTCTGATTCTATACGCCTATGGCTTAGGGGTTAGCGACTCTGACTGACACCAAATCGTTCGAGTTTTGTTCCCGCCCAGAAGCAAGTGGATGTCTAGCCACCCTGATGAGCTCTGATACAGCGAAACAAGCTGTATGTGGATGGCTAATATATTATTCCCTCATTAAGATTCAGCTCTCTAGAGAGGAAAACTAAAATATAAACAGTTACCACTACTTCGGTTTACGCATTACCCTACAGTAATAAATTGAGTTCTTTCGGGAACTGGAGTGTGTAATAAACCGCTTACATATATAACACTCTAAAATTTCCCTTCTCTGATTTCATGCACCTATGGCTTAGGGGTGAGTGACGCTGACTGACACCAAATTCGGTCGATCTTTTTTTCCGGCCAGAAGCAAGTGGATGTCTCGCCACACTAATGAGCTGTGATACAGCAAAACAGGCTTATATGCAGATGAATAATGTATATATATATATATATATATATATATATATATTTTTTTTTTAATTCAGATACTTTAATCCAAGCGGAAAAAGCAGGAAGGTAAATTCCAAAAACCCGATCCTAATTAATATTAAAAATTTTACTTTAATATTAAAAAAATGATACAGGAAGAGAGCTCCATGTAATAAAAAATTACAGAGCAAATATAAATTAAAAAAGGATTAATTCAATGATGATGGATGATCATTTCGATATGAAAATCGAAAATCCTTTCAGAAACTGGAGAAAAATCAGTTTCTGAAAGGATTTTTCTGTTGCTGAGGTGATGTTATCCCCCGTGGGGATTTTCATATCGAAATCATCATCCATCATCATTGAATTAATCCTTTTTTAATTTACATATATATATATATATATATATATATATATATATATATATATATTCACCCCAAGCACCCATATATATATATGTATATATATATATATATATATATATATATATATATATGTGGGTGCTTGGGCTGAATTTCACCATTTGTATTTTTGAATTTCTAGTTTGCGTATTGTTTTGCATTTGATTTTAATTTTGATTCTGTCAACTGCTCAGTATATTACGGTAGGTTTCTTTGAGAATAAGACCACTATGACGCAATTTCCTCCTCCAGAAATTTAGAAACGGCTGGCCTTAGGTTTTATAATGTTTCGATATCGATCTAAGTACAGTTCAG
>JBBBDQ010030140.1:445000-470000 GCA_037127315.1 Ascarosepion bandense
GGAACAAGAACACTTAAGGTTATCATGCTGACATTGGAGTATGACTGATAAATAGCACACCAGGCTTAGAAATAACAACCTTCAAAACGTTTGTCATAAGTATCACTTTGCACCTAAACAAAAAAAATATAAGAGCTTGAAAGATGTAATTGATGAAATACAATTAATTTTATCCCAAGCTACTTCTAACAAGGCTACATGCTCCCCTGCCAAGGCTTCGTGACCCCCTTTGAGAATAAGGCCACCTTGACGCAATTCTCTGCTCCAGAAATTTAGAAACGGCATACTCTACATTTCACAATGTTTCGATATCAATCTAAGCAAAGTTCAGAGGATTCGTAAAGTTTTGTGTGAGTTTCCTTATAAAGAAATTTTTGGCATTCATTAATCATGCAGCCAGTTGTGCTGCCGTTCGAAAAACAACATTGCCCGGGTTCCACGTAGCCGGCTACTGAGCGCCCTACCACGGGTTGCGAGTGGTGGTCGGCTAGGCGTGTGACTCGCCTCTCGGCACGCCAACGTGTGGTTCGTCTCCTTCCCATCTATAATAGGAATCGCTCTAATTCGTTTAACAACTTTTGCTTTTTTCTATGAATTCATACGAAACCAAACGAAAAGGGTTTTATTAGATTGCGAACGTTAAGAAAGTGAGAGTAAAACACTTTAATTCCATTTTCGAATTTTATTTTTTCGAATTTTTGCAAAAGTTCTGAAACACGTTCAAAGCCCACTGGTCGACCACAGCTGCCAGTCCGACACGCGTCCAATCACGCCCGGCGGGTGGTCGTCAGATGGGCGTCTGACTCGCGTCAGATCACGCCAACGTGCGGTACGCAGGTCTCATCGACACTTAGCCGACAACGAACGACATTGCCCGGGTGCCATATAGCACCTTATAAAACCTTTCTATGAAAACATTTTTAGGCAAATGACTTCTCAGTGTTCACCGGCAGTTATCACTCTTTACATTATGGACAAGGGTATTTTTCTGTCTTCCTATTTGCAGTAGTGTGGAATGATATAACTTATTATGTGATTGTTTTCTTTTTATATTATTTAACGGTTTAGTTCCAAGCAAGGCTAGACAGCGTCTCGAGGTTTACAGTGAGAGGAAAAAAATACAGGACACAGATGGTGTTGCTGAAAGAACAGAATATAGATGGAATACAAGGAGACGGAAGATGGAAATTAATGTAGCATTTACATTTTTGGAGATTGTGGCTAAAGCAGCAAGAAAACAGAAAGCATGGTCATCAGCAAAAAGGGCAGCCCAAAATGCCAAATACATGTGGGGGATACTAAAATCAAGCAGGTACAAAAATTTATACACTTGGTAAAGACGGAAAGTGTGAGAGAAGAGATCCGAAAGAAGCATTCCAGAAGTTGAGTAAAGTATTAAGAGACAAGAAAATTTCGATAGAAACAAATAAAAAAGTACTGGATTGCTATGTGATGTCAGTTCTTCAATACGGCAGTGAATGCTGAACAATATCATAGAAGATGAAGGAAAAACTTGAAGCAACTGAAATGTGGTTCTACAGAAGGATGCTGCGGATATCATGGATCGAGCAATGATGAAGTTTTGGAAAGGATGAAAACGAAAAGGAAATAATACTGAGCATCAGGGAAAGATAACTAAAGTTTCTGGGACATGCAATGAGGAAGGAAGGCTTGGGGAACCTGATACTAACAGGCCAGATAGAAGGAAAAAAGAGACAGGGGAAGGCAGCGGATAACATATTTGAAGGACCTGATCAGGTGGATGAGGAACGAGAGTTGCGTGGTGTAACAGGAGAAAACGTGAGCCACCAGGGATAGGGAGATGTGGAAAGCCATGATCGCCTACGTACTGAAAGGACAGAGCACATAGAAGAAGAAGAAGAAGAAGAAGAAGAAGAAGAAGAAGCAAATAAACAGAGTTCAGAGGGATAGAAGATGGCATTTGATGTTGGATTTAATGTTTTGTTGCTATCAGAGAAGCAAGTAAACAGAAGGGATTTCCATCTGCGCTAAGAGCGAGGAACGAAAATGTTGGATTAGAAGAGCCAGTTACATTTTAAAAATTCGGCATTAAAAGTGTGGGACCTAGGTGCCAATCTAGTCAGTCAGTTAAATGCCATACGTGATACACGTTCGGCCGATCACCATTCGAACTAAAAGACCTACCAGGATTTATTTTATTGGTCTGTTGTATAATATCTTGGTCGGTGTGAAATTTTACCAGGTAATTTATTTTTCATTCTGCGCAAGGATTTGTCGCTGGGTGCAGAAGGCAACAATTGCAAGCTGGGTTATTGTTTTAACAGACAGATGTTAAGTGGGGTCAACACCCAAGATCGACCGAGTTTGGAGGAAATAGTTTGGTGTCAATGAGTTAAATATTAAAGTGACGTCAGCAGTTACAGAGAGTCAATTTGAGTGCTGAGTTATCCAGACAGAAGACAAGTCGTCAACTCTGGCGTGTACCTACCACCAACTGAACCCCGTCTCCACACCACACTGAAGAGAAGAGAATAATAATGGAAGTATTAAATATTTTTATACGCGTTTGTCAGCGATATTTTTATCAATTAAACTGAGATCTTTAATTTTGGGTCCAGTCTATTCTTGTTCGAATCGATATAAAAAAAGGTAGACATAAGCTTACAATATTTAGATAACACTGTGCTTATTGTAGACTTCGATGGACAACCGAAAAAATTTTGAAAAGTGAAAAAAGAGGGAAATATGAAATCTAAACTTATTTATAAATAGAACTGTGTCTCTGTGTGTGTCTGTGTGTGTGTGTCTGTGTGTGTGTCCGTTACCTATGGAACCGATTTTCTTGAAAATTTACACAGTTGTACTATAAGCGTCTGCGAGTGTTTTGAGCTAGTATTTGTGTCGAGGTACCCCCGATAAATATCGAAAATCGATAATCGAAAAAATCGGATTATAGCAGGAGTTGTCCGATTTTAATCAAATTTGATACACTCATAGACAAAGACATAAGAAACGATATTCAGAAGTTTCAAGGTTGCAGTTCTTACAATAGTGCAGAACATCAATATATATAAAAGGCAAGATGTTTGTGAGTGTGTCTGTTTATCTGCCTGTATGTCTGTATTTTTTCAGCCCTTTTATTTTAGTTTTTGCTTCGGGTTTGGCTCTAAATAGGTATAATTGTAGTTCTTAGTCTCAGCCATGATACCATTTACTCAGAGGACTTATTTAGCGTTCAAAATTCAGTTTACGACGAAAAAACCTTATTTGATATCGATCGAAGAAATCAAAATTTGACTTATATTCATTCATTTTTCTTTCAGTCTACGGTTTTGCTTTAACTGGAAACAGCTATTGCTTTTTAGTTTTTTGTGCCAACGTCCAAAGAGTTTGAGCTCCAGGACTATGGATTAGTTTTAAAGCTTCCATTACACCCTTTAACGCCGGGCTATACTGCTAGTCTAAGATAATAATAACTGCATGATTATCTGCCACGTATTAGATACGTCAAAATCAAGCAAGTTATTATTTTTATTTTGTTTAGTATTTATTAATGACTTCATCGAATCCATAGATGCATCTACTGCTAGGAATGGCGGGTTACTATGTCGGGACTTTATACATTAAGAAATCTACAATACTGTTGCCATGTCTGATCGGGTACTTCGGTTATTCATCTTGAGGTTCTTGGTAAAATCCAAGGAGGATCTGCAATATAATCTGGACTTAGCAGTGGCCTTTAGTCATTTTCTCGCTGACGTGATGTGTCTTCTCTCTGTCTTTTCTACAAGTGTTTTCGTAGCAAATGTTCCCCAACCACATGAGTTTACTAGTGTTCCTAGATTGCCATCTCAGACTAACCTGTTTACTGCCAATTTACTTAAATTGTAGTCGTTGATAAATCTTTAAATTTTTTTACAGGTTGGTGCGTTGACTCTAAGCAAACTCCTTTATCCTCCATGCTAGATAGACTGGTTGCCAATCACGACTGTCTGTCTGATATTTAACTTATAGCTGGGGGAAAAAGAGATTGATTTTTTATTTTGTTTTTTATAATCGTATCGCCCCAAGCAAAGCGTTTTACTGCCACTGTTGAGTAAGGGCGTAACATAGGAGGTAAGTTACAAGAAAAAGTGACAGGTTACAGGTGGTGTCAATAAGAGGGAAGGAGAAGGATGAGAATACTCATGAGAGTGGAGTAGACAAAGAAAGGAGCATGAGAGAGAGAGAGAGAGAGAGAGAGAGGATGTAGGTTAGTGAGATAGGAGATGACTATTGACTTTTACATTTGAATTCTTGAAGATTGTAGTTGTCGGGAAAGCAAGTAAATAGAAGGGAATTCCACCAGCGGGAAGTGCGGAAAAATAAAAAGAAAGTTACGAGAAAGAATGACAGGTTGTAGAGGGTGTCAGGAAAATGGTAGGAGAAGGATGAGAATAGCGATGAGAGTGGAGTGGGCGAAGAAATGAGCATGAAAGGTTGGGACCTAGTTACTAATTATCACCCAACGCCCGTTTAAAGAAATGACAAAAATGGGCTGACTCATTTTTAATTTTTTTTTGTATTTCTAACGCTATGTAAACGACCAAATATTAAATGTGTTTAAATATTTTCAAAACAAAACAAAAGTAAATTAACTGATCTCCCAGATTTCTATTGAAGTACTTTTAAAAGTATTTGTAAAAGTACTTAAAAGTACTTTTAAAAGTATACCCGTCAATTAAATCAAGTACTAAAGTTAATTGAAATACAAAAACAAATCAGTTATCAAAGTCAAATTAAAATACAGGAAAATTCAATCAGCAAAGTTTTAGCTCGCCACAGGAGAAAAACAAACCGTACTAACAGAAGTAGGGTTAAGCGAAACTTCATGACAAACATGGCCGAGACAAGTGAGTGAGCTGGTTGCTGCTTGACCGTGAACTAGACAATAGAGGGGAGGGGGTCGAGGCTAGCAAATCTACCCACAATCAGTAGCTGAAGGCACCATTTTAATATTTGGAAAAAGCCTTAAAAAGCAGTAACCACCCAATGCTCGTTTAAAGAAATGACAAAAAAAAGTGCTGACTCATTTTTGATATTTTTTGCTTTTTTCCACCGCTATATAATTAGCCGAATATTAAACGTGTTAAAATATTTTCAAAACAAAACAAGAGTAAAATAACTGATTTCCCAGATTTCAAAAGAATACCTATCAATCAAATGAAGTACCAAAGTTAATTAAAATACAAAAATATCAGTTAGCAAAGTCAAATTAAAATAAAGAAACAATTAAAAATTAAAGGCGAGAGATAGCAAGACAACAGCCGAGGCACCAAACAGGATGCTCATAAAATTAGAAAATAAACAATGAGGTATCAATTTATTGCTTACATTAGAATCAAAACAACTCTGATCACTTTTGTTCTGTTCCGTGTCGTCTCTTGCTCTTCAGGCTACGACATAAAAATGTTATTAACCACAACTACAATTTCTTTTATTTATTCGTTTTTATTGCAAAAGAGGGACTGAGGTGGCAGCTAAATTTTTCAAAAGTCACCGGCAAGAATGATGTCATGTCGGTCTCTCGAATCTGGATGTGGAAAGCTTATAAAAATTCTCAGGAATCTTTCATGAATTCGTGTTGTTTTGGACTTATATCCAAGACTCCAAGACTCAAATAAAAGCAATCCATTGCTGTCAACATACCACGCTCATGTGACACTTCAGCCAATCGTTGACCGTTCTGGTCCTGGACTTTGTATACTGTAACAACTGCTGGTAAAATAAAAAAGAGCATGTTTTATCGCATTTTGAATTAGAAAACAGAAAATTATGAAAGTAACGTATATATATATATATATATATATATATATATATATATATATATATATACAGCACTGTGCAAAAGTATTAGGACAAGAACTATTTTATCTTTTATCAGGCATCAAAATAAAGTTTAAAATCTCCACTGTCCTAAAATTTTATACAATACGGGTAGTGTGCAAAAGCATTAGGACAGGGGTGAATTTTCTAAAACCTCACTGAAATTCAAATAGACAACTTATCACGATTGATTCTATCTTATATATTTGCAAGTCTACTATTTAATCCATGAATTAAATATTGGCCTCCCATCTGCTCTGTTGATTCTTCAATGTATTTATAGATTCCTGATAGAATACAAGGTATTAGCAATTTTATCGGTCCTGATATGGCACCTCGGAGACAGTCACTTTCCCAGTAAAGTAACGTTGCCTCTTTGCATTAATAAATATTTTCATGTTGTTCTGGTGAGTGTTTCTCTTTGCTACCTCGAATTTACAAATTAAAGAGCAGTATTTGCTCAGCAGCTTAAATATATTTGGGAAAGACATTAGGGTAATTAGGAATCTCTACTGGCAGCAAAATATCTGCATACGAACAGGTAACGAATTCAGCAGATATACAAAGATAGAAATGGGCGTAAGACAGGGATGTGTATTTTCACCGGATCTCAGTTATTTTGAGAACCCTAGATGTTATACCAGGATTTGTCATCAGAGACCACAATTTGAACAACATAGGATACGCAGACGACACAGTTTTAATTGCAAACACGGAAAGGTAACTGCAGGACCTCCTGCAGAATACAGCTGAAGAGAGTGACAAGAAGGGACTACAAATAGACTGCAAGAAAACCGAATGCATGGTCATCAGCAAAAAGAGCAGCCCAAAGTGCCAAATACAGGTTAGGGGATGTTAAAATCAAGCAGGCACGAAAGTTTAAATATCTGGGAAGTGTTCTAACTGAAGACGGAAAGTGCGACATATAGATCTGAAGGCGAACTGGCATGGCGAAGATGCGTTCCAGAAGCTGTGTAAAGCATTAAGACACAAGAAAATTTTGCTAGAAACAAAGAAAACAGTATTGGATTGCTATGTGATGTTTATTTCTTTAATTTGGCAGTGAATGATGGACAATATCAACAAAGATGAAGAGAAAACTTGACGCAGTTGAAATGTGGTTCTACAGAAGGATGCTGTGGATATCATGGACCGAGCATGTGAGCAATGACGAGGTGTTGGAAAGAATGGAAATGAAAAGGAAATTAATATTGAGCACCAGAAAGAGACAAATGAAGTTCCTTGAACTTGCAATGAGGAAGGTGGGCTTGGAGAATCTGATACTAACAGGCCAGATAGAGTGAAAAAGAAACAGAGGAAAGCAGTGGATAACATATCTAAAGGGCCTGAGCAGGTGGTTGACAGAATGGGGGCTGCGAGACGTTACAGGAGAAAGCGTGCCACCAGGGATAGGGAGACGCGGAAGGCCATAACCGCCTACGTCCTAAAAGGACAAGGCACATAGAAAAAGAAGACTAGATGTGTGTCGTGGTGTAATGGGTATCGTCTTACAAAAATACTCTTGGGAAAAGTATTAATTTATTTATTCTCTTTCTATGTATGTGTTAAATATCAAGACAAATTGGGTTCTATCGCCTTGGTTAGCAACTAGTCTAATGCAGAAAGTAATAGTAATTTACTGTAGAGAATTATTTTTCATAGTTACTCTTGACTTGAAAGAAATATGATCACCCAATCGTGTAACCCGTATAGAACTTCTTCTACATGTGCCGTGTCCCTTCAGGACGTAGGCGATCATGGATTTCCATTTTGCTCTGTCTCTTGTCGCTCTCAGTAATTTTTTCTCTTGTTACTCTCCGAAACTATCATGGTCACAAAGTGAGGGAGCAGGTTATATATTGATTATAATAGATAACTGATCCCCCATTTTATATCCACATTATAATTTCTCATTTGTTTATCAAATTCTGATTAGGTTTGAATTTACCTCTTCTCATTACTGATTAGCTACGCAGTCATGGTTTTTAGTTTTATTCATTCTTCATGTGCCGTGTCCCTTCAGGACGTAGGCGATCATGGATTTCCACTTTGCTCTGTCTCTTGTCGCTCTCAATAATTTTTTCTTGGTATCTCTCCCAAGCCCCGCTCCGTTAACCATTTACTGAGACCCAACAAGTAAGCTTCTCGCTACTTTCCTCTGTCTCCCCTTCCATTTATCCGACCTGTGAGTATCAAGTTCTACAGACCCTCTTTCCTCATTACGTGTCCCAGAAAACTCATTTATCTTTTTCTGATATTTATTAACAGTTTTCTTCTCGTTTGCATCCTTTCCAACACCTCATCGTTTAACACTTGCTCCGTCCAATGGTATCATTAGCATCCTTCTGTAAAACCACATTTCTGCTGACCTGACTGAATTGAGTGGCAGTTAGGTACTAGCAGCTAGAGTTGACAGTTGAAATTGCTAGAGACACCCGTAAGTTCTTTGCTAACAGTGTATTTTCTTGCACTTCTCGCCTGTGGAAATCTCTTTCAGGCACTTACTTCACAGTCAACTTTGATTAAAGTCATCTTCTTAATTCATGTTTTTTTTTATTGTACTCTCTCATTTATAATAGTTTTCTTTTTCTCAGGTTCATTCCCACCAAGTAACTATTTACGTCTTAGTAGCGTTATTAAACTGCTTAGTAGGTGGGGCGTGATTAAAATTTGTAAATGTTTTAACCAAAATAACATCAGGTATTCTGTGAATGTATTTCAGTAGCAACAAAATTGGAATTTTCATGGCAATAAAATACTTGGAAGGGAATTATGTTTATAACACAAATTCTTTAAATTTACTACCTCTTAGTTTTTTTTTTAATCATGTCACCCCAAGCAAGGCATTCCACAGCCACTATAGCGCATGGGGTTACATAGAGGGATTGCGTATAAGAAATGTCAGAAGGAGGGTGATAGACGAGTTAGGATGTACATAGGGAGAGAGTTGGAGAGAATGGGTGTGAGTTAGTGTGTTAGGAGGTGTCTATTGACCCTACATTTAAAATCCTGGAGGTTGTAGCCGTCGGGGAAGCAAGCATGCGGAAGGGAATTCTACAGGCGGGAAGTGTGAGAAAAGAAGCTGTTGGAGTAGAAATCGTGGTTACATTTCATCGGTTTCACTGTAAAAGGGTGGGACCTAGTTTCCAATTTAGTATCTCGGGCAAATTCACACCTAGGGGGCACCAGTGACTGATATCAACGTGCAGATTCACGAGAAGGAAACTGGTTATCAGTATAGCAGAATGCAATTTTGATACTAATGATCGTTCAATAGAAGGCGAGAGAACACTCAAGTCGCTGTTAAAATGCTTATGTAGGATATAAATAAAAAGAGGAATCGGAAGAGAGGGAATATTATGAGAATAAGGAGGATAGATAACGAATGGCACTTGACTTGTTTGCTAAATAGCAGCAGATGACACCAAACATGTTCCTAGATAAGATCTTCATATCTAGACGCAATGCACTAAATTATGGATAGACCAGAAATATTAAAAACTGAAGTGGAGTCAGCAATGTCCAATTTGAAGAGAAACAAAGCAGAAGGACCAGACGGGATTGTAATAGAGCTGTTGATGCCCCTGGAAGAATTTGGCGTAGAGAGACTAGCAGAAATAATAAACGAAATAAAAAATGAGACCTTCAACAGCGGCAATATACTGGAAGACCTAAGCCGATCGATCTTCATAACACTACCTAAGAAGTCAGGTGCAAAGGAATGTGTGTTCCATCGAACTATTAGTTTAATGAGCCGAATAACAAAACTCATCATCCTGATACTGATAAACAGAACGCGTAGCAGAATCGGCCCAGAGATAGAACAGGAACAACGTGGTTTCGTTAAAGATACCGAAACATGGAACGCGATATTCATGCTCAGAATGCAATCTGAAAGAGCAATACAAATGCAGAAGAACCTTTATCTGTGCTTTATGGAAAACGCAAAGGCGTTTGACAAAGTACGACACAAAGACTTGATAGAGATGCTCAACAACCTCGACATTTTTGGAAAAGACGTTAGAATAATAAAAAAACATCTTTATTGGCAGCAAACCGCCCGTGTACGGATAGAAATTGAACTTAGCAGGTATGCAAAAATAGAAAGGGGCGTTAGACAAGGATGTGTTTTCTCACCTATTTTTCCACCACTACAAGGCTTACGGCCATATCACGTTGAATACACCGGTTCTCGCTCTTCTTCACAGAAGTTAAGCAACGTTGAGCCTGGTCAGTACTTAGATGGGTGACCGCTTGGGAATACCAGGTGCTGTAAGCGTTTAGCGACGGATGTGCGTTGTGGTGCAGTGGATATCGGCCCGGAAAGAAAAATCGGTGAGCCGAGTTCAAATTCCAGTTGAATACCCTGCATTCACTTAAGTACTGGTATCCTTGGGAAAGGTATTAATTCGTCCCTTCCCTCCAGTTATAGGTTAAATAACAGGGTAGAACTTGGGGACCCTGCCCATAAAAAACAAAGCCCAATGAATTTTGATACACGAAAAGAAAAAAGTATTACTAGACACAAAAACTTATATAAAAACAACAACAAATTGTTGAAAGAAAAAAATGTTATTACCAGCAATAAATAAGTAAAATTTAGTTGGCAATAAATGACCCGCCGAGGTTGATATGCCATAAAACAAAAAAAACAACAACCAACAATCTACTACTACAGCGAATAAAGAAGCCTTCGTCATTGGCGCCCAAAATCTCAACGCGGATGATCCGGTGCTAATAGTAACCACGGAAAAGAAAAATGAAAGGACCTTCTACAGAAGGTAACAAAAGAAAGCGAAAAGAAATGGCTGATCAGAAACTTCAAGAAAATTGAATGTATGGTCAAAAGCAAAAATAATAAACCAATATGTCAACTACAAGTCAGGGAAACTGAAAGTAAAAAAAGTCAAATGCCTTGGAAGTGTTTTGACAGAGGATGGAAAGTGCAACATAGAGATTCAAAGACGCATTGGCATGGCCAAAGATGCATTTCAGAAACTAACCAGAATACTGAAAAACAGGAACATATTATTAGAAACAAATAAAAGAGTGCTGGATTGCTATGTAATATCTGTTCTTCTGTATGGAAGTGAATGTTGGACGATCTCATCAAAGATGAAGAAGAGGCTTAAAGCAGTTGAAATGTGGTTGCTAAGTACAGCATGGACAGAGAAACGTGTGCAACGATGAGATGTTGGAAAGGATGCAAACGAGAAGAAATCTCATGCTTAATATCAAAAAGAGACAAATGAGGTTCCTTGGACACGTAATGAGGAAGGAGGGCCGGGAGAATTTAATACTCACGGGTCGGATAGAGGGAAGGAGAGGCAACGTGAGACGTACCTGTTAGATTTGAGCAAATGGATGGCGGGGTGGGGTTTAGAAGGGATGCCAAGAGAAAAAATTACAGAGAGCGACAAGAGACAGAGCCAAGTGGAAATCCATGATCGCCTACGTCCTGAAGGGACACGGCACATGAAAAAGAAGAAATAAGACTAAAAAACATGACTACGTAGCTAATCAGTAATGTAAAGATGTGATACCTAATCAGAATTTGATAATCTAATTAGAAATTATAATGTGGATATAATGTAGGGGGTCAATTCTCTATTATAATGAATATAAAAACTGACCCCTCACTTTGTGACCATAATAGTTTCTATCCATTTTAGATTTATAGCCCTGAGCAAACGGATTGCAGAGCTAGGTTTGGGAGGAGTAACAAGAGAAAAAATTACAGAGAGCGACAAGAGACAGAGCTTAAGTCTAAGTCCATGATCGCCTACGTCCTGAAGTGACACGGCACATGAAGAAGAAGAAGAAATAAAACTAAAATACATGACTGCGTAGCTAATCAGTAATGAGAAGAGGTGAATTCATACTTAATCAGAATTTGATAAACAAATTAGAAATTATAATGTGGATATAAAGTGGGGGGCTAATTCTCTATTATAATCAATACATAGACTGATCACCCACTTTGTGACCATGATAGGTCCTATCCATGTATATTCTAGATCTATGGGTTTGAGCAAATGGATTGCAGAGCAGGGTTTGGGAGGAGTAACAACAGAAAAAATTACAGAGAGTGACAAGAGACAGAGCTTAAGTCTAAGTCCATCATCGCCTACGTCCTGAAAAGGCACGGCACATGAAGAAGAAAGTTTGTTCTTTTTTATTATTTGTCTTTAGTGAAACTATGGATCCATTATTATTTTCTTTCATTTTAATTAATTATTTACTCATTTTTATTTTTTGAGTTACGAAAATAGGCAACCATGTTTCTTCGACTTACAAACCTCATTTGCTTTGTTGAAATTCCTGCTTCCGAAATGTAAATTAAAATCTGTTTTATTTCTCATCTTCATATTCGTTTAGTTTCTGTACTTGCCCCAAATGAATATAAAAATTTTCACTATAGAGTGGGGCAATATTTACACTGGACAATGTGCAAACACTCTGGAAAATCTGTAAACAAACACTGGTAGGAACATCACCCAGCACCGGTTACAGAAATAGAAGATGTCACCATTCTATGAGATTGCACCATCTATACAGACAGAAAAAATGGAAGCAAATAGGCCGGACATTATTGTTAAAAACCAGAAAGAGAAAACTTGTCTATTAATTGATATGGCTTGTCCAGCGGATTGTAACATAGCAACCAAGAAATTCGAAAAACTGTCAAAATATAAAGACCTGGAAATTGAAATAGAAAAAAATGTGGAAATTGAAAACAAGAGTTGTGCCAGTGATAGTAGGTGCACTTGGAATGATAAAAAATTGGAACAAAACAACATAATGAAAGGATTCCTGGAAACCCCAGTTTAAGAGATATACAAAAAATTGTCTTGTTAAATACAGCCCACACACTAAGGAGAACTTTGTCTATGTAGCGCTAGGGATGATAGGAGAGATAGAAAAAAACATGAAATGGAGCCATAACGACACACCACGACCTTCTGTTAGGTCTTCTCGCGGACTTGGTAGGTAGTGCGACCATAGCAGAAATCACAATATGATAGAAAATGACAACATAATAATAATAATATTATCCATGAATTAAAATCCATATAAAACAGGCTATTTATTTTATATTTTTTGTAAATTTTCTAATTTTTTTAAAATGTCAAATAAATGTTTCAAGGAAAAATTTAATTATATTAATTAAAGCACTTAGTAACCATCAATTTATATTTGTCTGAATGACCAAAGAAGCCTTCAAGGCTGACGTAATGATGCGAGCGTTGCATGGATAATTGATAGCTTATATAATTGGAGTAATTATTACGAACCCAGATATATCAAATTATTGCCCTTCGGTGTGGACATTCTGTCTGAAGAAAATTTTAACTTCACTCAACGGTATTTTTATTTCTTTTTTAATTTTCTCTTTATTGAACGTTGATGTGTTAACAGTTTCAGCAAAGATCAGTAATTATATTAAACATGCAAATTTTCAGCAAATTCTTTATTTGAGGCCTCCATTTTAGACGACAAGTTCTATCTTTGTCTATACTACTAAGATGAGGTAGTATTTACATTAGTTACCTTGTTCGGACTACTCAGGAGGTAGAAATTTCGAACGAAATCATTTATTTGTCTATATTACTGATATGAGGTAGTATTTACATTATTTACATTGTTCGGACTGTTGTTCTCATCTTTATTGCCATGTTTACGAGGTTTTTGGCGTTGTGCACACCGGTCCTCTTCAGGTGGTAGAAATTTCGAACGAAATCATTTATTTGTCTATATTTCTGATATGAGTTAGTATTTACATTATTTACATTGTTCGGACTGTTGTTCTCATCTATAAAGATGTCATGTTTACGACGTTTCGGGCGCTGTACACTCAGGCCTTCATCAGGAGGTAGGAATTTCGAACGAAATGTTTTTTTCGATTTATGAGGAAGATTGTTCTCGTCCCATGTGTGATGCTGCTTCTGGATGCCATATAGTTATCTTCCATTAATTTACCTCTCTAAGTTATCTCTTTACCACTGCTATATCGAGGTATTGATCTCACATCTCTTTTGAGTCGACTCAATGAAACTAATGAACATTTATTTTTACTGGCGGCGTTTTATGTCAACACAAGAAAAATCGTAGCTGATGGTGGACGTTATCGTGTTACCATCCTTATAACCTCTCTGAAGATAGCTCATGTGAGCCGAAAGCTTAGAACCAACTTATTTAAAAATTATCCAAATTTTGGAGAATTTTTGTCTCTATTTTCACCTGAAATTAAAGCAAAAATACGACGTTTAGAACGGGTAAACATAATAGACATTCATTGTCTTTTATATTTAACAGTATATGTTTAGAAAATATTTATACTTAGAATACAATATTTATGCTTAGCTGAAAAATACTAGCTGAAAAAGCAATACGAATGCAGAAGGACATTTATCTGAGCTTTATATTTGATCAACTACGCCACAAAATCCTGACAGAGATGCTCGAAAACCTCAACATTTTTGGGGAAGACATTATGATAATCACGAATCTATATTGACAGCAAACAGTTTGTTTTCGGATAAGAAGTGAATTAAGAAGCTGTACAAAAATAGAAAAAAGCATAAGCCAAGGATTTATTCAATTTATACAGCAAAACAATTCTTAGAGAAATAAACTCCTTGCCAGGATCCGTCATTGGAGAGCAAAATCTCAACAATGTAACATACGCATATGTCACAGTGAGGATTGCAGGCATGGAAAGGAACTTGCCGTCCCCCTTACGAAAGGTAGCAAAAGAAAGCGAGAAGACTGAGTATAAACTTAAAAAAACACCGAATGTATAATCATGAGCAAAAAGAAGTCCCCCACCCGCCAAAAAAAATCTATACATATAAAAGGCAATCTGTGAGTCTGTGTGTGACTATTCCCTATGCACGCCTATATATGTACGATCTACAAACTAAAATCTCCAGAAGTTTAATTGTAAGGTCAACAGACACCTCCTAACACACTAACTCGCACCCATTCTCTCAAACACTCTTCCTATGTACCTCCTTACTCGTCTATCACCCTCCTTCTGACATTTCCTATATCTAATCACACTCTCAGCACCTTCCCCTATGTAACCCCCTGCGCAGTAGTGGCAGTGGAATGCCTTGCTTGGGGTGAAATGATAAAAAAAACATAAAGTGAAAGGAAAAGAACAACAGTCAAGAAGAGAAAGAAAAAGAAAGAAAGCAATTGAAATCAAAGAAAGACCCACGTCTCTGAACAGGTGAACAGGCACATCCCTTGTTCCCTGTTTAGGATGTGGTTTCCGGTTTTCTCTTTTCCAATCTTTTCACTCTTACGTAGCCGCCTGCACATCAGTGGCGTTACCGTCTTGCTCGGGGTGATCTGAATAAAAAAAAAGATAAAGAAAAAACGCTAAATAATGATTGACTAAGTATGGAACAGAAAAGAAGAAAAGAAAGAAAAAAAAAAGAAAGAAAGAAAGAAAGAAAGAAAGAAAAGAAAGAAAAAAGAAAGAAAGAAAGAAAGAAAAAAGAAAGAAAGAAAGAAAAAAGAAAGAAAGAAAGAAAGAAAAGAAAGAAAGAAAGAAGTAAATGAAAAACAACTGAAGAATTAACAAAGACAAATAGAAATGAAATAGAAAAAACAAGCATGTGTCAAATTATAATCTATATATATATATATATAAAAGTCAATCTGTGAGTCTGTGTATGACTTTTTCCTATGCACGCCTAAATTTTTTAAGCTACGCCATTCAAACTTTCTAGAGACACATATCTAAAGGGTAGACAGATCGGCATACACTTTTTGCGTTTAAGTTCAACAATTTTCCCTTTCGCACTTTACATTTGCTCCGTAAACCATCTAAGATCTAAGATGGTTGCTAGTTTACGTCACAGAAATCAAATCAGACGTGTCATTTGGTCAACAAAAAATGTGAATATTATCCCCCGTAATTTTGAAACAAAGAAATATTTTTTTTTAAATTCTGAATAGTTTTTATATTTCTACATTTTTAAATATTCTTCGAAAATTTCTGAACTGAGAGAGTAATAGTTTTTATATTTCTAATTTCAGTAAAACAAAATAAATATTTTTTTTATTTTTATGTTAAATTCATTTAGTCAACAAAAAATATAAATATTTTCCCCCGTAATTTTGAAACAAAAACAAACGCAATGTTGTTTAAAATGTCACACAAAACATCAAATTACGTTTACGCAAAATAAAAAATGAATTTATTTAATGGAATTTTTTAACAATTTTTAATCAACAATTTTTTATATAATTATTTTTTTTATATAACCGAGTCTTACTACTAAAATGTTCGGCGTTGCACGGGCAACACCGGGCTATGATGCTCGTATTAACTACAGGTCCGAGAAAATGAATAAAACGAGTTAATAATTTAAATATCTTGAAAGTGTTCTGATATTACAATTCGAAGACGCATTGGATGGCCAAGGACGCATTTAAAAAACTAACCAGAGTACCGAGAGACAGGAAAATTCCATTAGAAACAAAGAAAAGGGTGCTGGATTGCTGTGTGATATCTGTTTCTTTGTATGGTAGTGAATGTTAGAATATATCTCTTCAAAGATGAAGTAGAGGCTTGAGGCGGCAGAAATATGGTTCTGCAGAAGGATGCTGAGGATTCCATAGACGGATCACATGAGCTATGATAAGGTTTTGGAGAGGATGCAGACGAGAATAAAACTCATATTTAATATCAGGTAGAGACAGCTGAGGTTCCTCAGACAACCACTGAGAAAAAAGGATCTAGATAATTTAATACCCACAGGACGCATATAAAGAAAAGAGACAGGGCAAAGCAGCTCGAGGCATACTTGATAAGCTTGAGCAAATGAATGGCAGTGCGGTGTTTGAGAGAGATACCAAGAGGAAAAATATTGAGGAAAAGACAGAGCCAAGCGGAAGTTCATAACCGCCTACATCCTGAAGGGACACGTCACAATAATAATAATAATAATAATAATAATAATAATAATAATAATAATAATAATAAATTGAACACTAAACGACATCAGGCGAATGGATTCTAAAAGAGGAAAGCTTCTTTCTAAGCATAAGATGCATCATCCAAAGCCTGATGTAGACTGTCTATACATACCCAGTAAAGAAGGTGGAAGAGGTTTTATTCAGCTAGAATTGTCAGACAAGACAACTATTGGCTTACTAACACACATAGAAACAACAAAGGACTGGATGATATTCAAAATGAAGAAAAATATATGCAATATTAAAAGAAGGCAGGAAATACAAACAAGATTTAAATTTAGTAAATTCTGTAGAAAAGCAAAACATAAGCTAAGAACCAACTATTGCGGCTAAAAATATGAAAAAGAAAGCCAAAGATAAAGCTCTTGAATAGATGAAACAACCTTGGCAAGACTAACCTCTGCATGGTCAATATCCAGAACGTGCCAATTAATACAATGTTGATAAAGTTAATACTCATCGATAGTTACGTGCATCTGGATTAAAATCTGAGATTGAAGACTTTATTCTTGCAGCTTTTCGCTAAGCACTTTCAGGCAAATATTATACATAATAATGTGGATCCATAATGCAGGCTCTGTGATAAACACCAAGAGACAATAGACCATCTAATCGCAGGCTGTTCTGTACTTGCTCTAAATCAATATAAAAACTGTCACGATAGAGTGGGGCAATATTTACATTGGACAATGTGCAAACACTATGGAAAATATGTAAATATATACTGGTATAAACATCACCCATTGGAGATATAAAAAAACATGAAATGGAGCCATAACGACACACCACGACCTGCCTCATGTCTTCCCGCAGACTTGGTAGGTAGTCCGACCATAGCAGAAATCGAAATATGATGAAAAATGACA
Organism: Ascarosepion bandense; assembly: GCA_037127315.1. Classification (NCBI taxonomy): domain Eukaryota; kingdom Metazoa; phylum Mollusca; class Cephalopoda; order Sepiida; family Sepiidae; genus Ascarosepion; species Ascarosepion bandense. Next base: position 462,706 of record JBBBDQ010030140.1, read on the forward strand.
AAATAACAATAATAAAAAGAAGAAGAATATTCTTGAAGCCTTTCTCCTGCCTCAAATGGGAGTGTACATGTTTCCCAACCGTAGAGGAGCATGCATAAAACCAGCTTATAAGGTGGATTTGCTTTGCTTCCCCGACCGTTATAATTTCCAATAATTTAAATGTAAAGTCAATAGTCATCTTCTATCTCACTAACTTGCATCCTCTCTCTCATGCTCCTTTCTCCGTCCACTCCACTTTTATCACTATTCTCATCCTTCTTACCCACTTCCTGACACCCACTATAACCTCTCACACTTTTTCATAATTTTCCTCCTGTGTAGCCCCCTGCACACCAGTAGCAGTAGACTGCCTTACTTGGGGCGATACGATCAAAAAAATTGTTTACTGTCTGTGCATCGGTGCTGTGGTTGGGGCGATCACTTTGTGGATACCTCCGTTGAAGTTTCCCTTTTCTTTTACAGGCCCGCACCTAAGTTTTTGAGGCAAGATAATTCGTCTAAGGCTTCATCGTCTATAATGACACTGTCAATGCTGCTGCTTGTGCTATTTGTCATTCTTCTTCTTCTATGTGCCCTGTCCCTTCGGGACGTAGGCGATCATGGTTCTCCACGTCTCCCTATCCCTCGTGGCTCTTAGTATGTTTGAGCCTGTTGCTCCTGGCAACCCCCGTTCCGTCGTCCACCTGATCAGACCCTGCAAATATGTTATCCGCTGCCTTCCTCTGTCTCTCCTTCCTTCTATCTGACCAGTCAGTATCAGGTTCTCCAGGCTCTCTTTCCTCATTGCATGTCCCAGGAACTTCAATTGTCTCTTCCTGATGCTCAGCATCAATTTCCTTTTTGTTGCCATTCTTTCCAACACCTCATCGTTGCTTGCATGTGTTTATCTGCCTGTATGTCTGTAAGTTGTTCAGCCCTTTTATTTTAGTTTTTGCTTCAGGTTTGGCTCTAAGTAGGTATAATTGTAGTTCTTTGTCTCAGCCATGGTACCATTTACTCAGAGGACTTATTTAGCCTTCATAATTCAGTTTACGAGGAAAAAGATTTATTTGATATCGATACGAGTAAATCAAAATTTGATTTATATCCATTCATTTTTCTTTCAGTCTACGGTTTCGCTTTACTGGAAACAACTATTGCTTTTTAGTTTTTCGTGCCAACGTCCAAAGAGTCTGAGCTCCAGGACCATGGATTAGTCTTAAAGCTTTCATTACACACGAGCAACGCCGGGCTATACTGCTAGCATATATATATATATATATATATATATATATATATATATACAGATATATATTGCCCTAAAGCATATATATAAATTTTATCTTCGTACGAAAAATATGAAGATAAAATAGCAATGTTCAAAACATTAATTTTAAAGAATGCTTAATATAAAATATAGAGAAATTAATATTTATTATTACATTAGAACATTAGCACATAGAAGAACTACTACAAAATTGTACCTTTTGTTACGTGATTGAAAGTACAAATCAAAACCAGCTTCGAGGCCGAAGTCAAGGAAAGAACTGATGGTATTATCCATGCTCCTCTACGGGTATGAAACCTGTACAATCCTAGTTGAGACAGGAGAAATGTTTCAGAAATCTTCTTCTTCTTCTTCTTCTTCTTCTTGTTCTTCTTCTTGTACTCCGCCTCTTCCTTCTCCTCCTTCTCCTTGTTGTACTCCTCCATCGCTCTATCTTCTTCCCCTCCGCCTCCTCCTCCTCCTCCTTCTAGTTTTTCTTCTTCTTCTACTCCTCCTCCTCCTCCTCCTTCTACTTCTTCTACTTCTCCTGTTAATACTCCTCCTCCTTCGTCTTATTCTTCATGTGCCGTGTCCCTCTAAGACATAAGCGACTATGAACTTTTCAACGTTGGAAAATGTACAATATTTTGTAGTTTCACATTACATTTTTAATGTAACTAATAATAATAATAATAATAATAATAATAATAATAATATATATATATATATTACTGTTGTTACGATGGCATAAATAGTTTTGCAATGTAGATGTTAGGGAACAAATAGGCAGTTACCCATTTCTGTTTTTACTTAATTTATTGTCATTGTTACTATTATTAATAATCTGATATATATATATATATATATATATATATATATATATATATATATATATATACACAAATGAAACAGTACAAAGATAAAATTGTTAAAGCATTAATATAAAACAATGCCCAATATAAAACAAATAGAGAAATGAATATTTATTATTAATAATTGATAATCACAAATATTTATTATTAATTAATAATATTAATTTTATATATATATATATATATATATATATATATATTGTAACGGTTGTTACAATGGTTTATAAATGTATAGTATCACTACACAAAAATTTTCGCGTTTCGGAGCTGCGTTTGCTCCTCATCTGGTGATAAGTTGAAATAAAAAATAAATGGTGAAAAGGATTTATTTTTGGTAATATGATATGTAAGTGAATGTGGTGGGAGTTTAGTGCGATTTAGCAGGCAGTATCTAGCCACAGTAATACAACCTTGAGTTAGGAGAAGGGTGCTGAGTAGCTTAGTTTTGGACAGGTCACGTTTTAGTTTTGTATGGGTAATTCTTATATTGGGATTTAACGTTTTTTAAGAAAGCTCTACGTTGTATCGAGCACTGTTTATGTAAGTAAATGCATGAACAGTGGCTTTAAAGCCTACGTGTTCCATAACTTTCTTACAATATATATATATATATATATATATATATATATATATATATATATATATATATATGTTTCGTTAAAATGGGTTTACTTTCATTGTTGTCTGACGTCAAATTCTGTCATGCAGCCAGAAAGGAAACTAACCATATACAACGGTTATATAAACAACAAGAAATGAGGAAAGAGCAAGGGTAATACCCCTACGCTCCTTGGTCTTGTACGAACAAGGGATTTTCATATACATACATAAATACCCCTAATTTACTTAACAAATGACTACATGCTGACACTCAAATACTTCGATTCTGGTTAAGACGGATTCCCTATGCATTTGTTCATTTCATTCTCACTCGCTTTCTTTCTTTCTTTTTCCCCGCAAATATTTATTATTAATAATGATTATGAACAACCTCTTTTAAATTAATTTACCAGAATTTTAGCTTTTTTAATTTTATTTTTTAATCTTTTTGTAATTTTTGTCTATTTGTATTATACTCGTGAGAAAATAAGAAATAATACTCTCACATTGGAAGATTTAACAAGATTCGACAAGCATCGAGTGACCTCAAATTCAAATCTTTTAAGCGGTCAGTTTCTAATATGCACCTGACGATTGCGTAGTGCATTAAACTCCGAGCCATTCCACGAAAGTATATTTATTAATATATAATTAATCCATCTGTTTATACTACATTAAACACTGTTTGATAGACACCAGAATAATATGTTTATAAATGTGCGTATACTTAATTATATAACCATTCGTATATATATATATATATATATATATATATATATATATATATATATATATATATATATTTTACTCATTTCACCCTAAGCAAGGCATTCCACTGCCACTGTTGCGCAGCGGGTTACATAGGGGAAAGTGATGAGAAAGAGGGTTTAGTTATAGGAAATTTCGGGAGGAGGGTGATAGATTGATGAGGATGCCGAGGATGGGGGTGGGGTAGATGGGAAGAGTGTTTGCGAGAATGGATGCGAGTTAGTGTGATATGAGGTGTGTATTAACCTTAAATTTAAATTTCTGGTGATTGTAGCTGCTGGGGAAGCAAGTATATGGAAGTGAATTCCACAGACAGGAAGTGCGAGAAAAGAAGCTGTTAGAGTAGAAATTCTGGTTACATTTTATCTATTTCACTGTAAAAGGTGATACCTAGTTGCTAATCTAGTATCTCGTGCAAAACTCATAACTAGGGGCACCAGTGACCTAAGTTCATCGGATCAGAAACCGTGAAAGTATTTATAGAAGAGGCACAGGGAAGCCACATCACGCCAGTGAGAGAGTGACTGCAGCTGGGCTGCCAAGTCTATATCAATCGCATTACAGATTCTCTGTTGGATTTTATCAAGAACCCGAGGAGAATAGCAGGGGCACCCGACCAGATGTGGCAGCAGTATTCAATACACGGGCGTATGTTAGATTATGTATTAAATTAAAAACACACACAAACACGCATAACATTCTTAACAGAAGGTGTATTAAAAGCGACAAGGCATAAGGAGATGTAAAGAGCCATGATCGCCTACGTCCTGAAAGGACACAAGATATGAACGAGAAGAAGACCCATTTGGCGCCTGCCAATTAATAGTATTTTAAGTCGTGTTCCATTTATGAAACATTAAACATATAATCTTTAATGTCAAGCGAGTGATTTAGAATGTTACAAAATACTAAATAATTAAGATAAGCCATCCTTTGTGCGTAAAACAATTAATAATATTAGACTTATTAGTTTTGTCTGATAAAAGTAAAAATTACTGTTATCACAGTATATAATGGAGTCGTAAGCAGACACTTAGAAATTTTGGAACAGTTCCCTAGTGATATCTGCTACTGATATTCTAAAAATAGACATTTCAATACCATTCTTTGTCCTTATTCAAAGTATATTTCACACTATGCTCTTTTGAATCTTTCTCTGATCATTTCTGGAGCGTCATGGTTATGACGTAAAAACATACAAATTCCATCCGGCAGAAATTATGATTGGGAGTTATTAAGGAGCGTGGAACAGCGTTTTAATTGCAGCTCTTCCGAAAACCACCCACTGATAGCACTTTTTAAGTGACAAGGGTAAATCAAGATGAAAATATAAAAATAGATTTTATAATAAAAATATCACTAATACATCATTGAAAAAAATTACCAACAAACTGAAAAAAAAAAAATCATACCAGAAATACATTAAAAAAAGAACTACGTGCAAAATATTTTTTTGAAAAAAATAAAATATATTTTCGACAATAAATACATTTTTGAAAAATACAATATTACTAACAATACATTTTTGAAAAGATATTATATTACAAACAATACATTTTTGAAAAGAAAATATATTACCAGCAATACATTTTTGAAAAGAGAAAAATATTTCCAGCAATAGATCTTTGAAACGAAAGATTATTACCAACAATATATTTTTGAAAATATATTATATTACGAACGATATATTTTTTAAAAGAAAATATATTACAAGCAATACATTTTTGAAAAGAGAAAATATTTCCAGCAATAGATCTTTGAAACGAAAAATTATTACCAGCAATATATTTTTGTAAAGATATTATATTACAAACAATATATTTTTGAAAAGAAAATATATTAAGAGCAATAGATATTTGAAACGAAAAATTATTACCAGAAAAACATTTTTTAAATATTACCAGCCATGCACTCCACAAAAACGCTCATTACAAAAATACGCCATTGAAACCTGATCTACTAACTGATTTCTTGCAAATATATATATTCTATCCATACGAACCTATCCTAAAAAATTGTCGCAATTATATTGAGGAGTTGATATATATATATATATATATATATATATATATATATATATATATATATATATATCCGGGTGAATACAGAACGAAGAAAGAATTTTTACAACGTCCAAAATATTAATTTAAAACAGTGCTCGATATATAATATATAGATCTGTGAATATTTAAGACTCTCATTAATCAATCATTTTAACTACCACTTTCTTCAAAATTCCAACGATCAATACACGTGACTTGTTCCCCTGTCACTAACCCCTACCAACATCCCAAACACAACTGACCAAATATACGAGAAGAGGATTTCCATTCCTATACATACCGCCTGATGAGACATTGAAGTTTCAATGTCGAGACAAATGTACCTTTGTAGTGGATATATATAAAAAAATGATGTACATGTTCTAAAATATAATGGCCCACATTAAGTGTCTGCTTACGACTCCATTATATACTGTGATAACAGTAATTTTTACTTTTATCAGACAAAACTAATCAGTCTAATATTATTAATTGTTTTACGCACAAAGGATGGCTTATCTTAATTATATATTTATATATATATATAACACCACACAGTAAGTACCGGGTTTAACATATAGATGGCGCCACGAATAAAAAATCCGTATGGTTTTTAAGAAGTACCAACCTTCAAATTGCACGTGACAAAATGTGGGCCAATCAGATTATTAGTTTATGGCCAAGGACGCATTCCAGAGTCTGATCAGAGTATTAACAGGAAAATTTCACTAGAAACAAAAAAAAAGTACTGGATTGCTATGTGATGTCTGTTCTTCAATATGGCAGTGAATGCTGGACAATATCATCAAAGTTGAAGGACAAATTTGAAACAACTGAAATGTACTTCTACAGAAAGATGCTGCGAATATAATGGATCGAGCATGTGAGCAATGATGAGGTTTTAGAAAGGATGGAAATGAAAAGAAAATTAATACTGAACATCAGGAAAAGACTGCTGAAGTTCTTTGGACATGTGATGAGGAAGGAAGGCTTGAAGAATCTGATAATCACAAGTCAGATAGATGGAAAGAGAGACAGGGGGAAGCAGCAGATAACATTTGAAGGCCCTGAACTGGCGGATCGCAGAGCAGGGTTTGGGTGGGATAACAGGAGAAAGCGTGCTAAGAGCCACCAGGGATAGGGAAATGTGGAAGACCATGATCGTAAGAGAAAAAGAAATGGCAGAGAACTTGAAATTCTAAAACTGTTGGTTCTCTTTACCTGGGTATGTATATATATATATGCACACATATATATATAGTCTTTGAGATTTGAAAAAAATCACTCAGTCAACCAGTGATCCAGATCAAGGAAAAATTTACTTGCCCCAAGGTCACTTTACTTGACAGACTCCATTTTCTTAATAATTGCCTCATGTATATATAGCGTGAATCGCTGATGGAAAAAAAAATGAAATTTCAATTAAAATTTTGAATGTGTTAGGATTTTAAAAATTATAATAAATAACATCAAAATTTTATCTTTCCTCGTAATAATAGCATAAACATTTTGACGATAAAACTCTGCTTTTATTAAGTCTAAGCTCTTTTAACTCATCCTCTCTATTATCTACAATTGGAGTAGATAGACTAAACTATCGCCCTGTTCACACTCCGCCCACATCTATTGAACAGGTGTAGAGGCTCATCCCTTGTTCCCTGTTTAGGATGTGGTTTCCGGCTTTCTCTTTTCCAGTCTTTTCACTCTTACGTAGCCCCCTGCACATCAGTGGCGTTACTGCCTTGCTTAGGGTGATATGCTTAAAAA
>JBBBDQ010030140.1:475000-525000 GCA_037127315.1 Ascarosepion bandense
CTAAAAAATAGAGATCGGAACAGAGTTCTACATGTTGGAGAAGAAACTATCAGCATAGGACTTATAATAATAGGAGAAGAAGAAAAGCATAATTAAGTAGAGAAAATAAAAGACGAGGAGGAATGAAGAAGACAGTAAATAACGATTGATATTACAATTAAATCTTTGAAGATCAAAGTTGACTGAAAAGCAAGAAGCCGGAAAAGAGTTCCAAAAGCGAGAGAAGAAACTGTTAGCATAGGACTTATAATAATATGAGAAGAAGAAAATATAATTAAAGAGAACAATAAAAGAAGAGGAATCAAGAAGACAGTAAAAAACGATTGACATTGGATTTGAATTTTGGAAAGATGGTGTTCGGAGGAAAACAAAGTCGGAAGAAGTTTTGCGATGATCAACAATGATAAAAAAATAGAATCAAGACGGAACTACATATTTGGAAAACTATCGACGGACTTATAAATGATAGGAAGAAAATAGTGTAGTGAAGAAGAAGATAAAGACGAGAATGAAGAAGACAGTACAATAGCAGGTTGATATTGCAATTGATCTTTGAATCAAGTTGATAGCAGCTTGAAGAGTTTAAAGAAGTTGAAGAAGAAACTATTGTGGATACCTCAAATGACATGGAAAATATGGTAAAGAACAATAAGAAGAGAGAGAATCAAGAAGACAGTAAAAAACGAATTGACATTGGATTTGATTTTGGAGAAAATCAAAAATTGAAACTGGAAAACAGGAAGTCGGAAGAAAGTTTTGATGAGTCAACATTGACAAAAATAGAATCCAGACAGTTCTACATGTTTCAGAAGAAATATAACAGGACTTATAATAGCGGAGAAGAGAAAAACGTAATTAGAGTAGAGAGAAAAATAAGGCAGAGAATGAAAGGCAATCTAGAAATAACAGATTAGGCTCTTGCAATTGAAATGTTTGAAGATCAGTTACTGACTGAAAAGCAAACGGAAGAGTTCCAAAGACTTGAAGAACTGTTATGGGAGAGTATCGACAGCATGAAGAAGAATAATTGAAGAAGACAAATGAGGAGAATCTAGACAGTAAAAACGATTGGGCATTTAGTTGCCAAATTTTGGAAAGTCAAGGTTGACTGGAAAGCAAATCGGAAGGGTTTTTAGATGATCAACATGGCTAAAAATAAAATCTGAACAAATTCTAACATGTTAAGAGGAAAACTAATAGCATTGGACGCATGACAACAGAAGAAGAAGAAATATTAGTAGAGAAAATAAAGACGAAGATGAAGAAGGTGATGATGACTTTGATTGATATTACATTAATCTTTACGAAGAAGATCAAGTTGACTGAAAAACATTGGAAAAGTTCCAATGAACTTGTTAGCATAGGACTTACCAATAAACAGAAGAAGAAAATATATTAAAGAACAATAAAAGAGAGTCAGAGAGGCAGTAAAAAACGATTGACGGATTTGGATACGGAGAATCAAGTTATGACTGGAAAGCAAAGATGGAAGGACGCAGTGATCAACATTATTCTAAAAATAAGAATCCCGGAACGAGTTCTTTATGTTGCTGGAGAAGAAGACTATCAGCGTAGGACATAGCCAACAGGAAAGAAAAGGCATGTTCAAGTAGAGAAATAAAAGACGAGGAATGAAGAAGACAGTAAATAACGATTGATATTACAATTAAATCTTTGAAGATCAAGTTGACTGAAAAGCAAGCCGGAAAAGAGTTCCAAAAGCGAGAGAAGAGACTGCTAGCATAGGACTTATAATAATAATAGGAGAAGAAGAAAAACATAATTAAGGAGAGAGAACAATAAAAAAAGATGAATCAAGAAGACAGTAAATAACGATTGACATTGCATTTAAATTTTGGAAAGCAAGAAGACAGAAGAGGGTTCTACAAGCAAGAGAAGAAACTGTTATCATAGGACTTAGAATAATACGAGTAGAAGAAAATATAATTAAAAGAGAACAATAAAAGAATAGGAATCAAGTAAACAACGATTGATATTGCATTTAATTTTTTTAAAATTTAACATTGACCTGTTTCACAAGCGAGAATTACGAAAGAATAAACTGTTAACATGGAATCTTCGGCTTCTATTTTATAACGATGAGACATTGCTACTAATATAGTATTACGCTTAAATTCATAACATAAGAAGGATATACAGGGTATCCATACAGTCCGTGTGCATTTTAAAGATTTTATAACTTTATTTGTATTTTTCCGCAGTAGATTGTCATTGTTTCTGCAGTAGACTGGTTGCCAACCAAGGCCATATAACCTAATCAGTCCTGCTATTCAACCCAATGAAAAAGAGAGAAGTGGTGGATTCATACATTTCTCAAGTGCATACAACGAACTCAAGTGGAATTCGAACTCGGCTCTCTGATTTCTCATTCTGAATTGATATGTATTGCACCACAGTTTTTCTCTAAATATAAGCGGTCCTGTGTATGACGGTAACCTGCATTCGGCAGCAAGGCCTCCGATTGTGAGGTTGTGATTAGCATGGACCCACCTCTTAATTGCTGTTGTTCCTATGTTAACAGCTTATTCTTTCGCAATTCTCGCTTGTGAAACAGGTCACTGTTAATTTAAAAAAGTGCCCCCTGACCCGGAGTGGTAGAACCTGTTAGGATCCCAGCTAACCCCAAAATGGGGGTCAAAACATTTCTGATATATTTACATTTTTGTACTTTATTGAGTTTGTAATTTTCATTTGTGAAGTACCTTTTGCTGACAACTATAAAGTCATATAACAAATTTTTCGTCTTTACATATTTGTTGTGGGGTCTCCCCCTTTTCCAGGATAATAGACTCGTCTAGAGTATTCATATACTCCTGCACAGAAGCAAGACGTCAGTTATCATCAGACATCGAGAGATCCGCGAGATAACGTAAAATACCGGAAGATACCGAGAGATACAGCGTCAGTAGTTCATAGTAGCTCTGAGCTCGACTCAGCAGGATATTATTATACAGCACCCGTCAGCTTCTGTAATTCTACTACGGCTTCACTTCAGAGACTTGTATATATCCTTCTTACTAAACCCGTATTCCTGGACCACTAACCTGCATTCAAGTTTGTATTCTTTACGTTTAATATATTTATTTCTCTATCTCAGTTTTCTGTTTGTTGTTCCTTTATTTTGTGGGGTTCCTATTTCCGGGATCCAAAACAACTTGACGATGAAGAATTCGAATTCGAATCCACAACAATATTGCTTTACCTACTAATTTCTATTGGAATTTCTCTAGTAACGATCTTTTCGCTGAAGAATAGCCTTAAGAATTAAAATAATTATTCGTGAATAAAATGGCATAATAAGTTTGTCTTCAGTACTGAGATTGGTAATACACACATATATTGTGGAAAAAACGTAATTCAGCAGTTGTAGAGATACTTCTACCGCAGAACAGTTAAATCCGTAAATTAAATAAAGTGTTTAATACTTTGATGTTTATCCAGATCCACAGACACTGTAAATAAGGCCGGAGAGCACAACGACCGAATCATTATGACGATGATAACAACGATGAAGTTATTATTTCAAATCCAAATCTGTTAATCCTATAAATTCTTACAAGAAGTTTAGATCTGGTTTTTTTTTTTCTATTTTCTTGTAATTCTTTCTCCGTTCTGTGTAAATTAGGTAGCCTCTTGTCACAAACTAGATTAATTGGTGATTCTGTTACAATGTCCTCTTTAAATCATCTTTGTTCGCCATACTCCGACTTTTAGTTCAGTAAAAATACCCGATTAAGTTACCTAATGCCACATTTCGAATCATATTAATACCAATCCATAGCAAGATGACAAAGTCGTATGGATTTATATATATACATATATTTTGCATCGGCTTCATGTTATATTGTAGCGGAACTCTAGATCCTGACTGGTTATCAAATCGCAAAATTCAAAATACGTCAGAGAAACTTTTTCTCAACAGCTAAAGAAAGAACGCTGTTTGAGCCACCCCACGTGACTATTCAATATTTAAGGATGGTCTCTAACCAATGACAGTCAGTCAGTGATAAGCATTCGCCTGACGACGCTATGACACTGTCAGCTCTCTGTCTTCGAGTAGAGAGCGTTCTCTGCTTCCGAGCAGACAGCACTAACCCAGTCGTGGTTCCGCCGAAGGGTAGAACCACGACTGGGGAAAAATAGACAGACATATTTTTGGCCCGGCTATATGGCCGGGAACTCCCACTTTAAAATGACCATGTGTCACATCCGGCCTTTTGTGGGGAGGCTAGTGAATATAGTCAGTGATAAGCATTCGCCTGACGACGCTATGACACTGTCAGCTCTCTGTCTTCGAGTAGAGAGCGTTCTCTGCTTCCGAGCAGAGAGAGTAACCCAGTCGTGGTTCCGCCGAAGGGTAGAACCACGACTGGGGAAAAATAGACAGACATTTTTTGGCCCGGCTATATGGCCGGGAATTCCGACTATAAAATGACCATGTGTCACATCCGGCCTGCGTGGGAAGGCTAGTAAATACAGTCAGTGATGTGAGCAGCCAGAGACACACATAAAACCTCTAACTTCAAACTTCAAGAGACCCCGGACATTGTCCCCTCCTTTCTCTCTCTCTCTCGCTCTCTCTCTCTCTCTCTCTCTCCCTCCCTCTCTCTCTCTTTCTCCTTGTATCTCTCAACAATTACTACGACGAACACTTTGTACGAACTCTTGATATCTTAACTTTCTCAGTGGACATTAATTTCTACAATTCTTGTTATTCCTTCTTTTAATAAATTACTATTTTTACATAAAAACATATTTTATTATTTCACTCTTCTACAATAATCCACATTATTTTCGTTATTAGATCTGTTTTTTGTTTTTTTTTTCTATTTTCTTGTAATTCTTTCCCCGTTCCGTGTAAATTAGGTAGCCTCTAATGCCAAAATGTTGGCATTTAAAGCACTTTTTTTTAATGTTCTCTTATAGTGAAATGTTGATTTAGTAAGATTTTAAAGATTATTTTTGTTTTTATCTAAACTTATTTATAAATGGAACTTTGTCTGTATGTGTGTCCCTGTGTGTGTGTATGTGTGTGTGTGTCCGTTACCTATAGACTCCGAAACGGCTGAACCGATTTTCTTGAAAATTTACAAAGTTCTACTATAGGCGTATGTGAGTGTTCTTCACTAGGCTTTCTGTCGAGGTGCCCCAGATAAATATCGAAAATCGATAATCGAAAAAATCGGGTTTTAGAATGAGTGGTCCGATTTTAATCAAATTTGATACACTCATAGACAAAGACATAAGAAACGATATTCAGAAGTCTCAAGGCTGCAGTTCTTACAATATCGAAAATCGATAATATATAGATATAAAAGGCAATTGTGTGTGTCTGTCTGTTTATCTGCCTGTATGTCTGTATTTTTTCAGCCCATTTATTTTAGTATTTGCTTCGGGTTTGGCAAACTAGATTAATTGGTGATTCTGTTACAATGTCCTCTTTAAATCATCTTCGTTCGCCATACTCCGACTTTTAGTTCAGTAAAAATGCCCGATTAAGTTACCTGATGCCACTTTTCGAGTCATATTAATACCAATCCATAGCAAGATGACAAAGTCGTATGGAGTTATATATATATTGCATCGGCTTCATGTTATATTTTAGCGGAACTCTAGATCCTGACTGGTCATCAAATCGCAAAATTCAAAATACGTCAGAGAAACTTTTTTACCACAGCTGAGGACCCTAGATGACACGCCAGGATTTGTTATTGGAGGCCACAACCTGAACAACATAAGATATGCGGACGATACAGTGCTGATTGCGGACACGGAAAGGAAACTACAAGACCTCATACAGAAAGTAGCAGTGGAGAGTGACAAGAAGGGACTAGAAATAAACTTTAAGAAAGCTGAGTGCATGGCCATCAGCAAAAGATACAACACAAAATGCCAAATACAGGTGGGGGATAACAGAATCAAACGAGTACAAGAATTTAAGTACCTAGGAAGTGTTCTAACAGGAGATGGAAAGTGCGACACGGAGATCCGAAGGCGAATTGGCATAGCAAAGGACGCGTTCCAGAAGATGAGCAAAATACTAACACACAGGAAAATCTCAATAGAAATGAAGAAAAGAGTGCTAGACTGCTACGTGATGTCAGTTCTTCAATTCGGCAGTGAATGGCAGTGAATGCTGGACAATATCATCGAAAATGAGGACAAAACCGGAAGCGACCGAAATGTGGCTCTACAGAAGGATGCTACGGATATCGTGGACATACAAGCAACGACGAGGTGTTAGAAAGAATGGCAACAAAAAGGAAATTGATGCTGAGCATCAGGAAGAGACAACTGAAGTTCCTGGGACATGCAGTGAGGAAGGAGAACCTGATACTGACTGGACAGATAGAAGGAAGGAGAGACAGAGGAAGGCAGCGGATAACATATTTGCAGGGCCGGATCAGGTGGATGACGGAACGGGGGTTGCCAGGAGTAAACATACTAAGAGCCACAAGGGATAGGGAGACGTGGAGAGCCATGATCGCCTACGTCCTGAAGGGACAGGGCACATAGAAGAAGAAGAAAGAAAGAACGCACTTTGAGCCACCCCACTTGACTATTCAATATTTAAGGATGGTCTCTAACCAGTGACAGTCAGTCAGTGATGTGAGCAGCCAGAGACACACATAAAACCTCTAACTTCAAACTTCAAGAGACCCGGACATTGTCCCCTCCTTTCTCTCTCTCTCTCTCTCTCTCTCTCTCTCTCTCTCTCTCTTTCTCCTTATATCGCTCAACAATTACTACTAGAACACTTTGTATGAACTCTTGATACTTTAACTTTCTCAGTGGACATTAATTTCTACAATTCTTGTTATTCCTTCTTTTCATAAATTACTATTTTAACATAAAAACATATATTTTATTATTCCACTCTTCTAGAATAATCAACACATTCCATCTGCCAACAACCAACCTTCAAATGAAACCCCTTCTGATGAATATTATTCAACATAAAACTTGTAAGCTGTAGGGAGTTCGGTTAAGTCTGACACAAGGCCGAAGAAAAAAGAATCAATGAACCAACCAGCTCCTTACACTTCAATTTACTGCCGCTGAATCTTAACAGGCATCGATGAAGACGTTTATATAAAAATATAATCTTATTTTATTTTTTTTTTAATCGTATCACCCCAACCAAGGCGGTAACGCCACTTATGTGCAGGGGGCTACGTAATATATTTTCATTCTTTGATAGTGACGCTCGTGTGGTGCAGGGGGGCAGTTGAAAAGAGTTCACGCACAGTTGCTGCATATTCAGTCAAATATTCTAGACTTTTATATCGGTTTTAAACACCTGCACAATCTTTAATTTTCTGTTGCAAAATCTACGGCTGGATATATTTGTCAATCAACCTTGTTCTTTTTTGTCTTTTATCTACGACCGGATGTATCTTTTATAGACGACCGGAGTGTATCTTTTATCGACGACCAGATGTATCTTTTCGAGCCATCGGCTTTCGAGCCATCGGCTTTCAAGCCGGTTGTCATTTTTGTTGAACTTACGATCGGATGTAAAATTTAATTACTTCCGCCGTTCAAGGTAATATATTACACTCATTCAAGAATACAAATTCGAATATTCTTCTATGTAATCTTTCCTTTCAGGACGTAGGCGATCATGGCTTTCCACATCTCCCTATTCCTGGTTTCTCTTAACACACTTTCTCCTGTTACACCACCCAAACCCTGATCTGCCATCCACTAGCTCAAGATCATAAATCTGAAATATAAATGTATAGAAACTATCACGGCCAAAAAATGAGGGATCCGTTTATATATTGATTATAATATAGTATTGATCCCCCATTTTGTATCCACATTATAATTTCTTATAAACAGTTGGCATATACATTCTTCTTCTATGTGCCCTGTCTCTTCAGGACCTAGGCAATCATGTCTTTCCAAATCTCCCTATCCCTGGTGGCTCTTGCACGCTTTCTCCTGTTACACCACAGGACGCCCGTTCGGTCATCCACCTGCTGAGGCCCTTCAAATATGTTATCTGCTGCTTTCTTCTGTCTTTTTTTCCCTCTGCATGGCCTGTTAGTATCAGGTTCTTCAATGCCTTCTTCCTCATTGCATGTCCCAGAAACTTTAATCCATAGCTGTCTCTTCCTGATGCTCAGTATAAATTTCATTTTCGTTTCCATCCTTTCCAGAACCTCCTCATTGCTCATATGCTCGATCCATGATATCCGCAGCAGCCTTCTGTAGAACCACATTTCAGTTGCTTCAAGATTTTCCTTCATCTTTGATGATATTGTCAAGCATTCACTACCATATTGAAGAACTGATATCACATAGAAATCCAGTACTCTCTTCTTTGTTTCTAGTGAAATTGTCCTGTTTTTTAATACTTTACTCAACTTCTGGAATACATCCATGTGCTTTTGGGATATAAGTGTATAGAAACTGCTGTGATCACAAAGTGAGGAGTCAGTTTATATATTGATTGTAATATGGAACTGATCCCCCACTTTATATCCAGTATGCTTCTGTAGAACTACATTTCAGTTGCTTCAAGATTTCCATTCATCTTTGATGATATTGTCCAGCATTCACTACCATATTGAAGAACTGGCATCACATAGCAACCCAGTACTCTTTGTTTTTAGTCAAATTTTCCTGTCTCTTAATACTCTACTCAGCTTCTGGAATGCATCATTCGTCATGCCAATTCGCTTTCGTATCTCTGAGTCCCACTTTGTTAGGACACTACCCAGATATTTAAACTTCTGCATCTGCTTGATTTCAGGTTCCCCCACCTGTATTTGGCAACTTGGGTTAGGGTTAGGCATTGCGAAAAACCATGAGTGCACTTCTTCACTCCATGTCTAATTTTTTTCTTCACGTATTTTTGTTGATAATATTTCTCCTTCAAAAACATTTTGTTGGTAATAACGAAATTTAACGAAACTTGGTTATAAGCAACCGACAATTTGTTATGAATTATTTTGAACATTATTTTTACCGATACTCGTATTTAAGTAGATATTCTGTTTTTAATTGAACAGTATTTTTTTTATATTTATATCTACCGGCCTGATTATTTACGATAAATTTTTATTGCGAGAATGTGTGCTATCCAGCAGGATTCGAACCTGCGACCCCTATTTACATAGGGGAAGCTACTATTTGATCTGGTACTGTCTTAACCACTCGACCATGAATAGCCTCTTGATCAGACGAGGTTTTTATCATGCTTATATAACACTGTAATAGTATCGGTAAAAATAATGTTCAAAATAATTCATTACAAATTTAACAAGTTTCGTTAAAATTCGTTAATCTCCGTAGCATGTTTACATTTGTTGACATTACGATACATTTCAGAGCAGATATGTTTGTTTACGGTAAAATCGAAAATTGTGTTATATAAGCATGATAAAAAACCTCCTCTGATCAAGAGGCTATCCATGGTCGAGTGGTCAAGACGGTACCAGATCAAATGGTATGCTTTTTTTTCTTTGTTAAAGCATTTGGTGAGTTAATCAAATAAAATTACTTTAATTAAATCGTTTATTTTCTGTCAATATGCCTCATAAAAGATAAAATAGTTCTTGTCATAATGCTTTTGCACAGTACTATATATATATATATATATATATATATATATATATATATATATATTAGGTGCGATTGATAAATTGTCGCAATTATTTTATTATTTCAAATCAAAAGGCTATTATACTAAATATTAAATTTATTTTGTAAGAAGTATTTTTTCCTTGTTAAAGCATTTGTTGAGTAAATCAAATAGAATTACTTTAATTAAATTGTTTATTTTCTCTCAATATGCCTCATAAAAGATAAAATAGTTCTTGTCATAATGCTTTTGCACAGTACTATATATGTGTATATATATATATATATATATATATATATATACTAGGTGCTATTGGTAAATTGTCGCAAATATTTTATTATTTCAAAGCAAACGGCTATTATAGTAAATATGAATTTTATTTTGTAACAAGTATTTTTTCCTTGCTAAAGCATTTGTTGAGTAAATCAAATAAAATTACTTTCATGAAATTGTTTATTTTCTCTCAATATGCCTCATGAAGATAAAATAGTTCTTGTCCTAATACTTTTGCACAGTACTTTCAGATCGTGTAGCAGCCACTCTCTTGACCCACAGCAGCGTTAACTTACAAAATCGTTTGATACAGGCCTTCATGTTGAGTCTGAAGCCTTGTGGAAAGATGAATGGAGGAATAACAGCGCAATCACCAGTGATCACTCCAAACATCATAAAATTGATTAGATATATTATTCATCTCTTTGTGAATCATCTGCATTATCCTCAGATTAACACGAAAACACGATGAAATGTTCAGATTAGAGCTTCATTATGTCCATTTTATTTTCATCCACTCGTAGTCACGATAATTTTCTTGCTGTGGTGATTCAAAAAATCAACAATGGCGCAGTATGTATTTTCATTTGTTTTAGATTCATTTTTATAGTCCCAAAAAATTTCAATATTATTTATACACTGTCAAAAAAATAAATTAATTTTTGATATCTAAAAGGCTAAGTTTTAAGCATTTTAAAATAATTTCAGTATCATTTATACAGTGTCAAAAAATTAACTTAATTTTTGATATCTGAAAGACTAAGGGTTATAGGCATTTTAAAATAATTTCAGTATCATTTATACAGTGTCAAAAAATTAACTTAATTTTTGATATCTAAAAGACTAAGTTATAGGCATTTTAAAATAATTTCAGTATCATTTATACAGTGTCAAAAAATTAACTTAATTTTTGATATCTAAAAGACTAAGGGTTATAGGCATTTTAAAATAATTTCAGTATCATTTATACAGTGTCAAAAAAATTAACTTAATTTTTGATATCTAAAAGACTAAGTTATAGGCATTTTAAAACATTTTTACAATACTTATAAAAAGATTTTGTTTAACATCAATATTAATTTTTGATATAATATCAACCTTGTATATCAATTTAAATCTTACATAGGAGATCCAAGTAAATATACAGGGTGTCCATAAAGTTCTTTTGCACGTTTAAAAAATTATAACTTTATTTGTATTTGCGACAGAAATAATTTATAAAAAAGGATTAGAAAGAAGTAAATCTATATTTTTTTTAAGTTTTATTGAAATTTTATTTACGTTTGCACATGTCCTCCATCATTTGCAATACAAAGGTAATACGATTTTGCAGTTCACAAAACAGTATTTAAAACATAGTTAGATACAAAGAGTCATAACACACACGCAGTCAAACACAAACATTATTTCACATACACATGTGCTCACACCCGAACACAATTCCCTGTGCCTTTTCTATAAATATATTTATTCTAATAGTTCGGATGAAATCTTCGCAATGTTATCTAAACTTTATTAATTTATGCTTGTGGCCCAGTGGATATCGGCTCGGAACAAGAAATCGGGGACCCGAGTTCGAATTCCTGTTGAATTCATGCATTCACTTACGCGCAAATACCCTTGGGAAAGGTTTTCATCCGTCTCTTCCCTCCAGTTATGGGTTAAATAATAGGACAGATTGGGTTCTATAGCCTTGGTCGGCAACCAGTCTACCGCAGAAAGCAATGGCAACCTACTGCGGGATAATCTTCTGCCCAATCAGTCATGTCTCTTTCGAGACATGATCGCCCAAGCGTGTTTCACGTATGGCACTTAACTGACTGACTGACTATATATTATGTGCGTTGTGGTGCAGTGATATCGTCTCGGAACGAGAAATCGGTGAGTCGAGTTGGAATTCCAGTTGCATTCGTTGCATTCCCTTACGCGTAAATCGCCTTGAGAGAGGTATGAAACCTTCTTTTCTTTCTCCAGCACGACAGATTGGCTCCTGTAGCCTTGGCTGTCAACTTGTCTACAGCAGAAAAGAAAGTCAATCGACACCGGCAAAATCTTTTGCCAAATCTGGCATATCTCTTTCGAGACATGATCGCCCAAGTTTGTAACACGTATGGTACATAAATGACTGAATTTGTTAGCGTCAAGTTATCACAGTTAACTGGATTGATGTAACCGTAAATTTCCTGCTAGCAGTTTTTTCTCTCGCATATCTCGCTTGTAGAACGCTTTTACGTATCGATGCTACACTATACGATTTGACTATCAAAAATTGAAATGCAATGACAATCGTTATTTGCCTTCTTCATTACACTTCACTTATTCTGTCTAGTTGAAAATATTTCTCTACTTTTCAATTCTACTACTTTTTGCAAACCCCTTACGCATTAGCGTTTTTTGATCTTGAAAAATTTGAACGAAATATCAGTCGGTATTTGTCTTCTTGATTACTATTCTATAATTTTGCTCGTTGATAACGTTTCAGTTCTTTTTCTTGTTCCACTTTCCGTAAATCTTTACGCATTAAGTTCTTCAAAAGATTAAACGAAATTTTTGTATCGTGGAGGAATGACAATACACTGATATAAGTAATACGTTCATTCTTGGTAGATACAGTAGTACCCGTCCGTGTAGGGTGGCAACGACTAGTGAGCTGAGTAGACAACGACCGTGCTAGCCGTCGGCTGCTGACTCCACTGTCGCTAGACCTTTATATATTGTGAACCGTATGTCACGTGTTCGAGTTACGTCACAACAGAAATATCAATCGGTATTGTTCTTTATTTCTATTCTATATTTTGGCTCCTTGTTTCACTTCTTTTTATTGTTCCACTTTCTGTAAACCCTTACGCATTAGGGTCTTTATTTGATCTTTCAAATATTTAAACGAAATGTCAATCGACATCTGACTTCTTGATTATAATGTTATTATTCTGACGCCTTGGTAATGTTTCTCGTCTGCATTATTCTTTTACACTCTGTAAATAATTGTCTTTTAGTCTCTTCTTGCAGTGATCTTCGAATACATTAGCAAAATATCTTTTGTTTTTTATCCGTCTTTTCTTTTTTTAATCTAATATTATTATCGCTCGTTGATAAAATTTCTTCTCGTTCTTATCCTTTCACAATGAATATCTTCTTATTTTAAATGTCTTCTTACTTTCATGTGGAAATATTCAAACACTATAAAAATCCTTATCTCTTTTCTGGATTGTTCTTTTAATATTCATTATCCCTGATAATCTTTCTCATTTTTTTTTCCTTATTTTTCTCCATTCAGTACACTTTCGTCTCGAAGTGACTCCATGCATTGATCTTCAAAAATGTAAATGCAACATCTGTTGTTAAATGTCTTTATTTTTTGTTGCACTTCTACAATTATACTTCCTTATACTGGTTTTGGATGGGCGTTGTCGTGCAGTGGATATCGACTCGGAACGAGAGATCGGGGTACCGAGTTCGAATTCCGCTTAAATTCCTTGCGTTCATTTACGCAAAAATACTCTTTGGAAAGGTATTAATCCGTCTCTTCCCTCCAGTTATAGGTTAAATAATAGGACATATCGGGTTTTATAGCCTTCGTTGACGACCATTTAACTACAGAAAATAATAACGTCACAATGCGGGATAATCTTCTGCAATGTCAGTCATGTCTCTTCGAGACACGACCACCCAAAAAGCGTGTATCATGTATCGAACTTAACTGGCTGACAGAATATGTAGTGATACCGAGCAAAACTAGGGACCGGATCTTTGCGCTTGGAGGACCAGAAAGCAAATGTTCAACGGAGCGGATACATCAAAGGCATTCCTAACTGACAAACGCTCACACATACTTACGCACAAACTCTCTTTCCAGCATTTATTGCTATGAACATTTTAACGCCCGTTGGACCCATCCAAAAAACATTACTTTATTTTTTAAAAAAACCGTAATTGATATATGTCCCTACGTTAGGATAAAAATGTTTCTATACTCAATTTGATTTTCTTGTTTTATAACCCCTTTTATAACTTATAGTGGGCTATCTACTAACGAGGCCAAATTCAGGTAATCTGTTTCAACACACAACTACGTTTCACTAGAACGGATAACCCACTATAATTCGCAATGCAAAACTCAATTTAATTTTCTTGTTTTATAACCCCTTTTATAACTTATAGTGGGCTATCTACTAACGAGGCCAAATTCAGTTAATCTGTTTCAACACACAACTACGTTTCACTAGAACGGATAACCCACTATAATTCGCAATGCAAAACTCAATTTGATTTTCTTGTTTTATAACCCCTTTTATAACTTATAGTGGGCTATCTACTAAAGAGGCCAAATTCAGTTAATCTGTTTCAACACACAACTACGTTTCACTAGAACGGATAACCCACTATAAATGTAATAGATGAAAACATGATTAAGATTCTACTAGGCATAAAGTGGCGGATCGGTTTATATTGTTACTACGTAATAATGTAATACATCTCTTCTCCCTCTCACCATGAGTCAAATAAAAGGACAGATTGGGTTCTATAGCCTTGGCTGGCAACCAGTCTTCTGCAGAAATCAATGGCAACCTACCGTAGAATAATCTTCTGTCCAGTCATGTGTCTTTCGAGACATGATCACCCAAGTGTGTATCACGTATGGCATTTAACTGACTGATTTTGAAAAAGTTTCAATATTTGAGTAATGGTTTCAGGAGAGAATAGAACATGTAACATCGGGGATGTGAGACCATAGTAGACTAAGGAATGGTTTTTTTTTTTCCAGAAAATAAGCAACGATCTAAGAAAAGAAGATATCGCTAGAAACAAACAAAAAAAGGTCTGTGTGTTATCCATCCTCTGATATGGCATTGGTATTGGACGCAAACTAACAACAAATGAGGATAGAACTATAAGTGGAAGATATGAGGAAAGTTGGTTTTGAAACTTTGGTCCTACTGGAAAGAAGCTAGTTGGAAGGCTTTCCTAACGAGACAGTCAGTCATGTATCTTTCGAGACATGATCGCCCAAAGCGTGTATCACGTATGTCACTTAACTGACTGATACTCGTTTCATTTTCTTTCACAGTTATGACATAGGGCTTTCGTTAAACGCAGTAAAAGTCGTTAACTGATTCCTTGATAAAACGTCTATTATTCTTGCCCCTTGAATATGTTGCTTTTCGTTCCTATTCATTTTTAAGCAGTACAAATTCTTGTGTTGTCTTATTTACCAGGAGTAAACGTGTGTTCATATCTTGGCTCACTTTTTAGATAAACAGATTACGCTTTTAATTCTGGTTGTTCTTATATTTCCTTTCAAAAAATTCTGATTGTTCTAACATTTTCTTCAAAAAATGACACGCATTATCAGTATTCTTTCTTTTTTACTTCAATTATTCTTCCTAGATGTTTCTTTTCTTCTTCTTCTTCTTCTTCTTCTTCTTCTTCTATGTGCCCTATCCTTTCAGGACGTAGACGATCATGGCTTTCCACGTCTCCCTATATCGGGTGACTCTTAGTACATTTTCTCCGGTTACACCACGCAAGGCACGTTCTGTGATCCACCTGCTCAGGCCTTTTAAATATGTTATCCGCTGCCTTCCTCTGTCCCTTTTTCTTTCTATCTGGCCCATCAGTATCAGGTTCTCCAAGCCCTCCTTCCCCATTGCATGTCTCAGGAACTTCGGTTGTCTCTCCCGATGCTCACTATTAATTTTCTTTTCGTTGCCATCCTTTCCAGAACCTCATCAGTGCTCACATGTGTTCGGTCTAAGACATCTGCAGCATCCTTCTATAGAACTGCATTTCCGCTGCTTCCAGTTTTTCCTCATCTTCGATGATATTGTCCAGCATTCACTGCCGTATTGAAGAACTGACAACACATAGCAATCTAGCACTCTCTTCTTTGTTTCTAGGGAAATTTTCCTGACTTAGTACTTTACTCAGCTTCTGGAACGCGTCCTTCGCTATGCCAATTCGCCTTTGGATCTCTGTGTCGCATTTTCCACATCTTGTTAGAATACTTCCTAAGTATTTAAATTTTTGGATTTGCTTGATTGTAGTATCCCCCACCTTTATTATAAGTTGCTCTTTTTGATGATGACCAACGCATTGAGTAAAAAACCTTAGGTTTCCGTGTCTACATTCTTTGATCATCAAAAGTTTAAATACAATTTCAGTTGTTACTTCGCTACTTGATAATATTCTCTTATTTCTTATTCTTCCACTTTCTGTGAACCCTTATGCGTTAGAGCCTTATTTAATTTATCTTCAAAAATTTGATCGAAATATCAATCAGTATCTGTCTTCTTGATTACTCATCGATTATTCTTTCCTCTTGATAATGTTTCTTTTTTTCTTATTATTCCGCTTTCTTAAAACGTTTAAACTCTGTGTCTAGCCTTATTTTTATTCTTGGTTACACTTCTATTATTTTCTCCTCTTGATAATGTTTATTTCTTTCTTATTGGTCCATTTTCTTAAAACGTTTAAACTCTGTGTTTAGCCTTATTTTTATTCTTGGTTACACTTCTATTATTTTCTCCTCTTGATAATGTTTATTTCTTTCTTATTGGTCCATTTTCTTAAAACGTTTAAACTCTGTGTTTAGCCTTATTTTTATTCTTGATTACACTTCTATTATTTTCTCCTCTTGATAATGTTTATTTCTTTCTTATTGGTCCATTTTCTTAAAACGTTTAAACTCTGTGTTTAGCCTTATTTTTATTCTTGATTACACTTCTATTATTTCCTCCTCTTGATAATGTTTATTTCTTTCTTATTGGTCAATTTTCTTAAAACGTTTAAACTCTGTGTCTAGCCTTATTTTTATTCTTGGTTACACTTCTATTATTTTCTCCTCTTGATAATGTTTATTTCTTTCTTATTGGTCCATTTTCTTAAAACGTTTAAACTCTGTGTCTAGCCTTATTTTTATTCTTGGTTACACTTCTATTATTTTCTCCTCTTGATAATGTTTATTTCTTTCTTATTGGTCCATTTTCTTAAAACGTTTAAACTCTGTGTTTAGCCTTATTTTTATTCTTGTTTACACTTCTATTATTCTCTCCTCTTCATGAAATTTTTTTTTATTCATTAAACCCTCATGTCTTAGCGTTTACTGACTTTGATTTTCCAACATTTAAGTAATACATCAGTCGTTATCTGTCTTCTTGAATCAGTCAGTTAAGTTCCATACCTGATACACGCTTGGGCTATCATGTCTCATAAGAGACATGACTGACTGGACAGAAGATTACACCGCAGTAGGTTGACATTACTTTGTGCAGTAATCTGTTCTCTTATGTAACCCATAATTGAAAGGGACGGATTAATATCATTCCCAAAAGTATTAACGCGTAAGTGAATGCAAGGAATTCAACTAGAATTCGAACTCGGCTCTCCAATTTCTAGGTCACGACCTGATGTCCACTGCACCACAACGAACATCCTTCTTGAATTCACTTGTATTATTCTAGCTCCTTGATAATGTTTTCCTTATTTCTTAGTCTTTCCCACTAAAAAAACACCTATATCATAGTCAATTCTTGCACTGATATTCAAAGATTTAAAAGCAATATCAGTCGTTACCTGTTTTCCTCTGTTCTTCTCTATTATTGTCGTTAATTGAAAATATTCTTCTTCTTTCTCATTCAGAAACCCTCATTTCTTCTTATCTCTTTTTTTCTTTTGCTTATCTTTGCAAACATTAAAAGGAAATATCAATTGTTATATGTCTTCTTTTTATTCTTCTACTAGCAGTATAGCCCGGCGTTGCTCGGGTGTAATGAAAGCTTTAAAACTAATCCATGGTCCTGGAGCTCAGACTCTTTGGACGTTGGCACGAAAGACTAAAAAGCAATAGTTGTTTCCAGTTAAAGCAAAACCGTAGATTGAAAGAAAAATGAATGGATGTAAGTCAAATTTGGATTTCATGGTATCAATATTAAATAAGTCTTTTTCGTTGTAAACTGAATTTTGAGGGCTAAATAAGTCCTCTGAGTAAATGGTATCATGGCTGAGACTAAGAACTACAATTATACCTATTTAGAGCCAAACCCGAAGCAAAACTAAAATAAAAGAGCTGAAAAAAAATACAGACATACACATAGGCAGATAAACAGACACACACAAACATCTTGCCTGATATATATATATATATATATATATATTATCGATTTTCTGCACTATTGTAAGAACAGTAACGTTGAAACTTCTGAATATCGTTTCTTATGTCTTTGTCTATGAGTGCATCAAATTTGATTAAAATCGAACCACTCTTTCCATAACCCGATTTTTTCAATTATCGATTTTCGATATTTATCGGGCATTGCATACTGCTGCCATAACAAGTCGGGTGCTCCCGTTATCCACGTAGGGGTCTTTGACAATATTCAACGGAGAATCTGTAATGTGATCAATCCCGATTTGGCAGCTCAGATACAGTCATTTTCTCACTGGCTTCCCTGTGTCTCTTCTACAAATACTTTTACGGCTTCTGCTCCGATGAACCCAGCTCCCTGGTGTCCCCTATATATAAATTTATTCGAGCCACAAGATTAACAATTAGGTCCCATCCATTCATTGTGAAAACAATAAAATGTAAACGTAAATTCTACTTCAGAGGTTTTTTCTCGCACTTCCCGCCTGTGGAATTCTCTTCCGTTTACTTGCTTCCCCGACAGCTACAATCTCCAAGAATATCAATGTAAAGTCAATAGTTATCTCCTATCTCACTAACTTGCATCCTCTCTCTCATGCTCCTCTCTCCGTCCACTCCACTCTCATCAGTATTCTCGTCCTTCTCTAACCTACTTCCATTCCCCCTATAACCTGTCACTCTATCTCATAACTTTTCTACTGTGTAACCACCCGCAAAACAGTGGCAGTAAAATGCCTTGGTTGGAGCGATATGATTATAAAAAAAAATTTCTATACTATTATAATGTGGTTATGAAGTGGGGGATCAATTCTACATTACAATCAATATATAAACAGATCCCTAATCCTATGTAATCGCAGTCATCCTTCTCTAACTCACTTCCTGACTCACTTTATAACCTGTCACTCTTTCTCATAACTTTCCTCCTATGTAACCCCCTGCAAAACAGTGGCAGTAAAAAATGGTAGGGGCGATATGATTATAATAAAAATCTTTCAGTACCAGGCATAAAGAGATTACATCTTGCGAAGTATTTTGAATTCTTGTTCTAATATTTTTTTTTATAAGCGTTTCACCCCGAGCAAGGCATGTCACTGCCACTACTGCGCAGGGGGCTACATAGAGTGGAGAAAGGATGATTAAATATAGGAAATGTCAGAGGGTGGGTGATAGGCGAGTAAGGATACCGAGAACGAGGGTTGGGTAGGTGAGAGTGTTCTGAGAATAATTGGGAGTTAGTGTGATAGGAGGTGTCTATTGACCCTACATTTAAACACCTAGAGATTGATTATTTTCTTTTTAACATGCTAATATATAACACATCATTTCTCATTTGTCAGTCATTTAAATATCGCATCCATTCTTTATTCATTGACTGGTTCCAATAAAATCCAAAAGTTAAGGTAATATTTTAACAGGATTGACTTTGTTGACATGAATGGATAGGAATCTTTCATGAAAGCTTCGGATGTTGATCAGTTTAATTTACTTTTCTCTAAAATATTGAGCACTATGGTGACGGTAAAAATGAGCTTTGTGGAAGGCGTATCGTAAATAAAATGCATGACAAGTGTAAAATAAATAGGGATTGCAGAAAGGAGGAAGGGAAGTGTAAAAAAATAGTAAGAGACAAAAAAGAAAACATTACGCTTAAACACAAGAAAGGATAAAAGAAACAAAAAGTAATGAATGAATAAATGAATGAATGAATGAAAACCAATCGCTAAAAGGCAGAATAGAAATAGAAAATTAGGAAAAAAAGAAAAATGAAAGAAAGAAAGGAAGTTACAAAAAATGAATGAAACATGTAAAATATAAAAAGAATGAAAATATAAAAAATGAATGAAAGAATAAACGAAAGAATGAAAATCAATCCATTACATGTAAAATATAAAAAGAATGAAAATATAAAAAATGAATGAAGGAATAACGAAGAAATGAAAATCAATCGATAATGTGTAAAATATATAAAGAATGGAAATATAAAAAAATAAATGAAAGAATAAACGAAAGAATGAAAATCAATCCATAACATGTAAAATATAAAAAGAATGAAAATATTTAAAAAGTGAATGAAAGAATAAACGAAAGAAAGAAAATCAATCCATAACATGTAAAATATAAAAAGAATGAAAATATTTAAAAAGTGAATGAAAGAATAAACGAAAGAATGAAAATCAATCCATTACATGTAAAATATAAAAAGAATGAAAATATTTAAAAAGTGAATGAAAGAATAAACGAAAGAATGAAAATCAGTCCATAACGTGTAAAATATAAAAAGAATGAAAATATTTAAAAAATAAATGAAAGAATAAACGAAAGAATGAAAATCAATCCATAACGTGTAAAATATAAAAAGAATGAAAATATTTAAAAAATAAATGAAAGAATAAACGAAAGAATGAAAATCAATCCATTACATGTAAAATATAAAAAAAATGAAAATATAAAAAATGAATGAAGGAATAACGAAGAAATGAAAATCAATCGATAATGTGTAAAATATAAAAAGAATGAAAATATTTAAAAAGTGAATGAAAGAATAAACGAAAGAATGAAAATCAATCCATTACATGTAAAATATAAAAAGAATGAAAATATTTAAAAAGTGAATGAAAGAATAAACGAAAGAATGAAAATCAGTCCATAACGTGTAAAATATAAAAAGAATGAAAATATTTAAAAAGTGAATGAAAGAATAAACGAAAGAAAGAAAATCAGTCCATAACGTGTAAAATATAAAAAGAATGAAAATATTTAAAAAGTGAATGAAAGAATAGACGAAAGAAAGAAAATCAGTCTATAACATGTAAAATATAAAAAGAATGAAAATATTAAAAAAGTGAATGAAAGAATAAACGAAAGAAAGAAAATCAATCCATAACATGTAAAATATAAAAAGAATGAAAATATTGAAAAAGTGAATGAAAGAATAAACGAACGAATGAAAATCAATCCATAACATGTAAAATATAAAAAGAATGAAAATATTTAAAAAGTGAATGAAAGAATAAACGAAAGAATGAAAATCAATCCATAACGTGTAAAATATAAAAAGAATGAAAATATTTAAAAAATAAATGAAAGAATAAACGAAAGAATGAAAATCAATCCATTACATGTAAAATATAAAAAAAATGAAAATATAAAAAATGAATGAAGGAATAACGAAGAAATGAAAATCAATCGATAATGTGTAAAATATATAAAGAATGGAAATATAAAAAAAATAAATGAAAGAATAAACGAAAGAATGAAAATCAATCGATAATGTGTAAAATATATAAAGAATGGAAATATAAAAAAATAAATGAAAGAATAAACGAAAGAATGAAAATCAATCCATAACATGTAAAATATAAAAAGAATGAAAATATTTAAAAATGAATGAAAGAATAAACGAAAGAAAGAAAATCAGTCCATAACGTGTAAAATATAAAAAGAATGAAAATATTTAAAAAGTGAATGAAAGAATAAACGAAAGAAAGAAAATCAGTCCATAACGTGTAAAATATAAAAAGAATGAAAATATAAAAAATGAATGAAAGAATAAACGAAAGAATGAAAATCAGTCCATAACGTGTAAAATATAAAAAGTTTTCTATACTATTATATTGTGGTTATGAAGTGGGGGATCAATTTTACATTGCAATCAATATATAAACTGATCCATCATCCTATGTAATCGCAGTCATCCTTCTCTAACCCACTTCCTGACTCCCTCTATAACCTGTCACTCTTTCTCATAACTTTCCTCCTATGTAACCCCCTGCAAAACAGTGGCAGTAAAAAATGGTAGGTGCGATATGATTATAATAAAAATCTTTCAGTAGCAGTCATAAACAGATTACGTCTTGCGAAGTATTTTGAATTCTTGTTGTTCTAATATTTTCTTTTTAACATGCTAATATATAACACATCATTTCTCATTTGTCAGTCATTTAAATATCGCATCCATTCTTTATTCATTGACTGGTTCCAATAAAATCCAAAAGTTAAGGTAATATTTTAAAATCCATCGATAAGAGGCAAGAACAGTAGATTAAACAAATATAAAAATAGCAAGAAAGAAAAAAACAATGAATGAATGAATGAATAAAAAAAATTGATTTTTTAAAAAATCATATCGCCCCAAGCAAGGGGCTAAAATAGGAGAAAAGTTATGAGAAAGAGTGACAGGTTATATAGGGTGTCAGGAAGTGGGTAAGAGAAGGATGAGAATAGTGATGAGATTAGAGTGGACGGGAAAAAAGCATGATAGAAAGAGGGTAAAGTCAGAAAGAAAGAAAGAAAGAAAGAAAGAAAGAAAGAAAGAAAGAGAAAAAAGAATCCTAGGATTTTTTTTATAATCATATCGCCCAAAGCGAGTCATTTTACTGCCACTGATTTGCAGGGGGTTACATACGAAGAAAGTTATGAGAAAAAGTGATAGGTTATAGGGGGTGTCAGGAAGTGGGTAAGAGAAAGATGAGACTACTGATGAGAGTGGAGTGGATGGAGAAAGAAGCATGAGAGAGAGGATAAAGAAAGAAAGAAAGAAAAAAAGAAAGAAAGAAAAAAGAAAGCGAGAAAGAAAGAGAAAAAAGAATCGTAGGATTTTTTTTTTATAATCATATCGCCCCAAGCAAGTCATTTTACTGCCACTGTTTTGAAGGAGGTTACATAGGAAGAAAGTTGAGAAAGAGTGACAGGTTATAGGGGGTGTCAGGAAATGGACAAGAGAAAGATGAGAATACTGATGAGAGTGGAGTGGACGGACAAATGAGCATGAGAGAGAGGATAAAGAAAGAAAGAAAAAGAAAGAGAAAAAAAAGAAAAAATAAGAATCGTAGGATTTTTTTTTTATAATCAAATCGCCCTAAGCAAGCCTGTTTACTGCCACTGGTGCGCAGGGGATTAAATAGAAGGAAAGTTATGAGAAAGAGTGACAGGTTATAGGGGGTTTCAGGAATTGGATGAGAATACTCATGGGAGCGGAGTGGACGGAGAAAGAAGCATGTGAGCTAGGATGTAGGTTAGTGAGATAGGAATAAACAGATGAACGAAAAGAGAGACTGGGGAAACAAGATGATTCATACCTGATCAGCTTGAGCAGAGCAGAGCAGGGTTTGGGAGAAATACAAAGAGAAAAGGTTTTGTGGGATCTCCCATTTTTCTATGATAATGGATTCGACTTGAATATACATAGACTCCTGCCAGAGTGAGCTACATCAGAACCGTAGAGTACCGTAAGAGATCCGTAGGTTACCGTAATTTACCGAAAGATACCGAGATTTCACAGAGAAGACTGCGTCAGTAGTCATAGTAGCTTTGAGCTCCACTCAGCCAGAATACTATTACACAGCAACCGCCAGTTTCGACGTGGACATAGTAATTCCAGCAAGGCTTCACTTCAAAGACTTGTATATATATATATATATATATATATATATATTAGTCATCCACATACAAGCCCGTTTCGCTGTATCACAGCTCATCAGTGTGGCTAGACATATCCACTTGCTTCTGGCCGGGATCGAAACTCGACCGTCAGTCGGAGTCTCTACTCCCTAAGCCATCGGCGCATGGCACCAGAGAAGGGAAATTTTAACATCTTGTATCTAAGCAGTGTATACAGACGCCAGTCACCGAGAGAACTCAATTCATTTCTGAAGAGTATATTCCTAACTAATCGTATTTGCTGGATTACTAACCTGCGTTCAAGTTTATATCTTTACGTTTAATAAAACTTATTTTTCTATCTCAATTATCTGGTTTGTTGTTCATTATTTTGTGCGGTTCCTCACCCGGAATCCACAACAAAAAATAAATAAATAAAGATAAGTTGATCTCTATGATCTTCTACGGTCCAAAGGACTATGGCAGATAAAAAAAGAAGAACTGCCTCTATTGAGGCATATTCTAGATTTATTAATCTTTCTCCTGCAATTATTAATTATGACCTATCTAAACAGCGAAGCATTTCCAGTCTTTCTTCATCTTCTTCTATGTGCCCTGTCCTTTCAGGACGTAGGCGATCTTGACTTTGCACCTCTCCCTATCCCTGGTGGCTCTTAGCACACCTTCTCCTGTTACACCACGCAACTCGCATTCCGCCATCCACCTGATCAGGTTCTTCAAATATATTATCCTCTGCTTTCCCCTGTCTCTTTTTCCCTCTATCTGGCCTGTCATTATCAGGTTCTTCAAGCTCTCCTTCCTCATTGCATGTTCCAGGAACTTTAATTGACACTTCCTGATGCTCACTATTAATTTTCTTTTCGTTGCCATTCTTTCCAACACTGCATCATTGCTCACATGATTAGTCCATGATATCCGCAGCCTCTTTCTGTAGAACCACATTTCCGCTAGTTCAAGATTTTCCTTCATCTTCGATGATATTGTCCAGCATTCACAGCCATATTGAAAAACTGACAACACATCGCAATCCAGTACTCCCTTCTTTGTTTCTAGCGAAATTGTCCTGTTACTTAATACATTACTCAGCTCCTGGAATGCATCCTTGTGCTTTTGGATCTCAGGAATATGAATGTACAGAAACTGCTGTTACCAAAAAGTGAGGGGTCAGTTTATATATTGATTGTAATATGTAACTGATCCCCCATTTTATATCCAGTATGCTTCTGTAGAAACACATTTCCGCTTCTTCAAGTCTTTCCTTCATCTTTGATGATATTGTCCAGCATTCACTGCCGTATTGAAGAACTGACATCACATAGCAATCCAGGACTCTCTTCTTTGTTTCTAGTGAACATCACATAGCAATCTAGCACTCTAATTCCACACCTTGAATTTTTCATGATGTTTTTAAGGAACGGGTCTTTTTGCTTTCATTCTCATTCAAGATCCTTGTGCCTGGTTTGGAAAACTTTATAGATTATAATTTCGTTGCTACTTTCAGTCTTATCACTGCCTTCGTTCGCACGGCAGCTTTTCACTTATTAATGTTTCACACAAATGTAGTCGTTTTTCTAATCACTTCCAGATTTCCCTTGTTTATTTCTTTGACAAACTCCACAAAATAACAGAATGACCCAGCCATTAACCCCCTACCCGCACGGGGTCAGGTTTATTTTCGTTTCTTACCGACGAAAGTTCTTAATGCGTAATTTTAATGTGACGCGTAGGCACGTTTTCGAGAAAGCACACAGCGTTGAATCTACAATCAACGATCTTCCTAGCTATCAAATATTAAAGCAAGCTAACAGAGAAATCGGCTTATATACTTGTTCAAGAAAGTTGTAAGAAGAAATGAAGTCGGGTGAAAAATAAATTGATAAATGTGCAGATTTGTTGTGGTTCCACGTGACATGTCACTTCCGAAAGACCCAGTATCTGCTATCCCCATTTAATATAACGTTCAATTCCGATTATATGGGGGGATGGTAAAACAAAGAACAATTTATTTACATTTAGGCATAATATTATCCATAGAGGTTGATATGCCACTAAACAAAATCAACCGACCTAACCAATTCAAATAGTTAGATTTCGGCATTAAATAACCCATAGAGTTTGATACGTCGCTAAACAAAATCAACCGACCTAACCAATTCAAATACTTAGATTTCGGCATTAAATAACCCATAGAGGTTGATTTGCCACTAAACCAAATCAACCAACGTAAGCAATCAGAATATTTGGTTTCGGGCATTAATTAACCCATATAGCTTGATGTAACACTAAAAAAATCAACCAACCTAACCAATAAAAATATTTAGATTTCGGCATTAAATAACCCATCGAGGTTGATATGCCACTAAACAAAATCAACCAACCAAACCAATCGAAATATTTAGATTTCGGCATTAAATAACCCATAGAGGTTGATATGCCACTAAACAAAATCAACCAACCAAACCAATCGAAATATTTAGATTTCGGCATTAAATAACCCATAGAGGTTGATATGCCACTAAACAAAATCAACCAACCAAACCAATCCAAATATTTAGATTTCGGCATTAAATAACCCATAGAGGTTGATATGCCACTAAACAAAATCAACCAACCTAACCAATCCAAATATTTAGATTTTGGCATTAAATAACCCATAGATGTTGATATGCCACTAAACAAAATCACCCAACCTAACCAATCAGAATATTTAGATTTTGCCATAAGATAACCCATAGAGTTGTTGATATACCGCTGGACATTCCTCTGCGTTTCCTTTTTCGTTTAGACTTTTTAGCACACATACAGAGACCAGTTTGCAAGAAAAACAAATGAAATATAACAACCAAATAGCTAGAAATACACATCTTAGGGATGGAAAGTGACTTAATAGTCATATATTCATATTTCAGTCTTTGTTAATTAGCAGTTCTAATGTTAATTAGAACTGCTGCAGAGCAAAAATCAATGCAGACAAATCACGCTGTTCTGCTAGGATTGACGTTAGTATTAACCCTTTGGTTTTGTTTTTAAATTAATCTCCTGTGTTCCAACAGCTTGAGCGTTGAAAAAAGGTTTTAGACATTGTGGAAGCACCGGATATGAGTGGGGCTACTAACGATGACGACTGATAGATTTTGTTTAGTGGCATGTCAACATCTATGGGTTATTTAATATCGAAATTTAAAAAATTTGATAAGATAGGTTGATTCATTGTTTAGCGGCATGTCAACACCTATAGATTATTTAATGTCGAAATCTAAATATTTTTATTGGGTACGGTGGTTGATTTTATTTAGTGGCATATCAACCTCTATGGGTTATTTAATGCCGAAAACTAAATATTTGGATTGGTTAGATTGGTTGATTTTGTTTAGTGGCTTATCAACATCTATGGGTTATTTAATGCCGAAATCTAAATATTTGGATTGGTTAGATTGGTTGATTTTGTTTAGTGGCATATCAACCTCGATGGGTTATTTAATGCCGAAAACTAAATATTTGGATTGGTTAGGTTGGTTGATTTTGTTTAGTGGCATATCAACCTCGATGGGTTATTTAATGCCGAAAACTAAATATTTGGATTGGTTAGGTTGGTTGATTTTGTTTAGTGGCATATCAACCTCGATGGGTTATTTAATGCCGAAAACTAAATATTTGGATTGGTTAGGTTGGTTGATTTTGTTTAGTGGCATATCAACATCTATGGGTTATTTAATGCCGAAATCTAAATATTTGGATTGGTTAGATTGGTTGATTTTGTTTAGTGGCATATCAACCTCGATGGGTTATTTAATGCCGAAAACTAAATATTT
Organism: Ascarosepion bandense; assembly: GCA_037127315.1. NCBI lineage: Eukaryota > Metazoa > Mollusca > Cephalopoda > Sepiida > Sepiidae > Ascarosepion > Ascarosepion bandense. The sequence continues at coordinate 502,245 of JBBBDQ010030140.1, forward strand.
GGATTGGTTAGGTTGGTTGATTTTTTTTAGTGGCATATCAACATCTATGGGTTATTTAATGCCGAAATCTAAATATTTGGATTGGTTAGATTGGTTGATTTTGTTTAGTGGCATATCAACCTCGATGGGTTATTTAATGCCGAAAACTAAATATTTGGATTGGTTAGGTTGGTTGATTTTGTTTAGTGGCATATCAACATCTATGGGTTATTTAATGCCGAAATCTAAATATTTGGAATGTTTTGGTTGGTTGATTTTGTTTAGTGGCATATCAACATCTATGGGTTATTTAATGCCGAAATCTAAATATTTAGACTGGTTAGGTTGATTGAATTTTTTAGCGGCATTTCAGCCTCTATGGGTTATTTAATTATGTAATCTAAATATTTTGATTAGTTTGGTTGGTTGATTTTGTTTAGTGGCATATCAACCTCTATGGGTTATTTAATGCCGAAATCTAAATATTTAGATTGGTTTGGTTGGTTGATTTTATTTAGTGGCATGTCAACCTCTATGGGTTATTTAATGCCGAAATTTAAATATTTTGATTGGTTACGTTGGTTGATTTTCCTTAGCGGCATATCAACACCTCTATGGGTTATTTAATACCGAAATCTAAATATTTTGATTGGTTAGGTTGGTTGATTTTATTTCGTGGCATATCAACATCTATGACTTTATTTAATCCCCAAATCTAAATATTTTAACTCCATTTTATGGATTTAATATATATAAATATATAATACAGCTGTATGTCTTCAACTAAATATGTTTTGAACGAAAGTATATGGCTTCAACTTCAAGTAATTTTTTTTAAATTTTAAAATGAAATGAATTTCTTTCCGTTTTCATTTAAATATGTATTTTTGTTAATTTTACTGTATGTATATTTCATTTTATATAAATACTAGCAGTATGAAAGCTTTAAAACTAATCCATTGTCCTGGAGATCAGACGCTTTGGACGTTGGCGCAATAGTTGTTTCCAGTTCAACCGTAGACTGAAAGAAAAATGAATCGATGTAAGTCAAATTTTGATTTCCTGGTATCAATATCAAATAACTTTTTTTCGTCGTAAACTGAATTTTGAAGGCTAAATACGTCCTCTGAGTAAATGGTATTATGGCTGAGACTAAGAACTACACTTATACCTCTTAGAGCCAAACCCGAAGCAAAAACTAAAATAAAAGGCTGAAAAAAATAGACATACAGGCAGATAAACAGACACACGCACACAAACATCTTGCATTATATATATATATATATATATATAATCGATTTTCTGCACTATTGTAAGAACTGCAACCTTGAAACTTATGAATATCGTTTCTTATGTCTTTGTCTATGAGTGTATCAAATTTAATTAAAATCGGACCACTCTTTCGATAACCCGATTTTTTGTTTATCGATTTTCGATATTTATCGGGGGTACCGCAACACAAAACCTAGCTAAGAACAATCGCAGACGCTTATATTAAAAAATGTATAAATTTTCGAGAAAATCGGTTCAGCCGTTTCGGAGTCTATAGGTAACGGACACAGAGAGAGAGAGAGAGAGAGAGACAGACAGACAGACAGACAGACAAAGTTCCATTTATAAATAATTTAAGATGTATCTTTTTACTTTCATAGTGTTTTCTCTTTCTTCTCATGCCCAATATTATCTCCTAGTTGAGATCCTAACTGTGGCTTTCTCTCCAGAGGAAGTGTGGACATAGAAACAGTAGCAATTAACAAGTAGTTCTACGCTTCTGAGAATCAACCGGACAGAGACTTCTGCTGCTGAAAGATGACGACTATAAGAAGAGATGTTAGATACTAGTTCTGTATTTGATTTTCACCTAATGAAATTTTCAAATATTCTGTCATTCTGCTGTGCAACTTCGGATTTCTGTGTCACATATTTCTTTCATCTGTCGTAAGACTTCTTAGATAATTAAATTCTAGAGTCGCTCAATCTTCTTTTAGCATTTCTATAGAAATTTGTCAATGATTATGCCAGTTTCCTTTCTGTTATCAACGCAAAGCACGATGTCTTTTGTATATTCTTGTGCTGTTCATGTTATGTTCTACGATAACAGTTGCCCGTAAACGTTTTTAAGCTGTTTTAGAAATGCCTCGTTGCATAACGTTAAAAACACCTGCTGAGTAAACGTATTCTTGTCTTACATCAAATTTCATTTTTGCATATTCGCTCAAGTTTTTCCCTCCTCGAATGAAGAAACGTAATGTATGATTATAAGAAGAATGAGCCCGTGACATCAGAAACGAAGGCAAAATATTTACATGGATGTAACAATAAATGAAATAACCCATATGTCACTAAAAAAATCATTCAAACTAACCAATCAAAATATTTATATTTTAAGATTAAATAACCCATAAAGATTATTGTGGCTAAACAAAATCTTTCAGTCTAACGAATCAAAATATTTACATTTCAGCATTAAATGACCCATAAAGATTTATAGGTAGCTAAAAAAATCATTCAATATAACCAATCAAAATATTTAGATTTCGGCATTAAATAAACCGTAGAAATTGATATGCCACTATACAAAATTAACCGACCTAACCAATTGAAATATTTAAATTTCGGCATTAAATGACACATAAATGTTGATATGCCACTAAACAAAATCAACCAACCTAACCAATTAAAATATTTAGATTTTGGCATTAAATAGACCCATAGAGTTTGATATGCCACTAAACAAAATTGTGACACGATAACTAGGCGTATATTAAGGTGCATTGTAAAATATGTATTTTATTATAATAGATTAAAATAGAAAATGGTTAAGAATAGAAAATAGTTTAAAAACATGTTTAACAAAAGTGAAAAAAAAGAAGAGGAAAAAATAAATGAATAAACGCTTTTTCTTTTATGAGGAAAATTTTGGAAGAGAAAAGGGTATTATCAGATTACTGTTAAATCCTATCAGTCTTCCGGTAAATATTTGACTCAGTGATTTAATGTGATAAGAGATAAAGTTCAGGAAATAGGTTTTTGAATGACCAGGTCAAAAACTGTCTTTTACTGTGTCTGGACCACACATTAAGAATTTTCCGGAGGAAGCTTTATTAAGATAAAAAGATAAAAAAAAAATGGTAAAAATACTAAGGCTAAGTGCATACCGGGTGTCTGCCCAATGTTTACACATCAAAAGAAGGAAAATTTAAGTCCCTTGAAATTTCGGACTTACAGTCGCCAGTGCTTATCACACGGTGGTCTAAAACATTTCTGGATTTCCGGATTAATTTTAAATAAATACAGGTGATTTTTCCGAGTCAGATCAGTTAAGTTAGTTAGCTAGTTGAGTGAGTAGAAACTCCGTTCGTCTTGTTTCGGTTAGTTCGGATTTGATCTCCATTAATTAGAGTTAGAGCTGTGTGTCACATTCGCCTACCCCAACCGAAAAGGCTAACTCTAAACGAAATAAAGCATCATTTCAACTCATCCAAGTTGTGGAAGTTCGTTCCTTATAGTTTAATCTTGTACTCCCAGCTTGAGGCTCCGACTTTTTCAACAAACTTCCGGCAACGTCACAGCGTGGAGAACGGCCGGCGGAGAAATTGTTCGGACCGTCCACTGGGGTGTTACAAAATCAATCAACCTAACCAATCAAAATATTTAGATTTCGGCTTTAAATAACCCATAGAGTTAGATATGCCATTAGACAAAATCAACCAACCAAACCAATCAAAATATTTAGATTTCGGCATTAAATAACCCATAGAGTTTGATATGCTTCTAAACAAAATCAACTAACCTAACCAATCAAAATATTTAGATTTCAGCGTTAAATAAACCATAGAGGATGATATGCCTCTGTACAAAATCAACCAACCTAACCAATCGAAATTTTTTTCGTCATTAAATAACACATAGTGTTGGATATTTTACTAAACAAATTCAACCAACGTAACCAATCAAAATATTTAAAATTCAGCATTAAATAAATTCGCTGTTTTGGTCACATGCATTCATACGAGACTCATTGGACTTAGAGGGCCCCTCCCACACAGAACTTTATTTTTTCTCTGTTGCTATTTCCGTAACAAACTGTTTTTGTGGAGCAGTGTTGTTAGCCCTGCGTCTAACCCCCAAACCTGGAGAACCAGTAAACCACTCTTCGTCACCAGCCCCGTCCAGTTTGTGATTTAACTATTTGCTCATAGCTGGTTTCCCAACAGGTGCTACCACTCTGGGTCAGGGTGGACCTGAGAACAATATCAATTAAGAGGTTGTTTCATACTCCTCAGTACCTCTTAATCAGAGGCCTTGCTGCCTGATGCAGTTTACCGTCATGCCCAGAAAGAGTTGTGGATTGCCACCAAGAAGACCGAAATTATGTCACTGAGCGTGAACATGCCTGCTCCTGTCAAAGTGAATGGAGAAGATCTACGTCGTACAGACAAGTTCAGTTACCTGGGCAGCATCATCAGACCCGAGGGTGGCACGAAAGAGGATATTCCAAGCAGACTGGGCAAGACCAGGAGTGTGTTTAAGGAAATGATTAACATCTGGAGATCAACACAGTGCAGCGCCAACACAGAGCTCCAACTATACCAGATCTGTGTTGTATCTACTCTCCTCTACGGATCTGAGTGCAGGAGAATGACTAAGGCGGATCTCGATCTTTTCACACCATATGCCTCAGGCACCATCATTACAAGGTAAGCGGTGGAGATAGATTGGGCATGCGCTCCGGAAAGATCCACAGTTAATCGTAAGAACAGCACTGCACTGGACCCCAGATGGCAAAATAAAGTGGGGAAGACCAAGAACGACATGGATAAGTACGATGAAGAATGAGATGAAAGCCATGCGGTTCATTGACTAGTCTGGCCCAAGATAGGCATAAGTGGAGAAGCTTTGTTGCTGGCATTCACACCATTGGATGTAACGGATAGTGATAATTAAATAACCTTTAGATGTTGATATGTGACTTTAAAAAATCAACCGAGCTAATTATTCAATTAGCAATAAATATTATCAAATAGTATGAAATACATAATTTTGTTTTTCAAAACACTGAATTATGGTCGGTAGTGGGTGTATATATATATATATATATATATATATATATATATATATATATATTATTACACGACATATTTATTTGTTTGAAAATGTTTTTTATTGAGAGGGTAAAGAGGCTCATCCCTTGTTTCCTGTTTAGGATGCGGTTACCGGTTTTCTCTTTTCCAATCTTTTCACTCTTTTTCTCATTTTTTTTTTCGATTGCAGTAGATAGACTAAACTATCGCCCGGTTCACACTCCACCCACATCTATTGAACAGGTGAAGAGGCTCATCCCTTGTTTCCTGTTTAGGATGCGGTTTCCGGCTTTCTCTTTTCCAATCTTTTTACTCTTACGTAGCTCCCTGCACATCAGTGGCGTTACCGCCTTGCTTGGGGTGATATGATTACAAAACAAAAAAAAGACTGGTTATACTCAGAAAGTCCGAACCCGATTTCCTGCTTTCGTTCACGTTCTGTGCCTAATTTCCATTGGAACAGCCGAAAGAATCCGCAAAAATCATAGTTTCTGGAAACGAATGACACTGATGACATCATCACATTGTCAACTAATAAATCCTGGCAATTTTCTCTGTGCCGGCGTTCTTTTTAGCATCAGCTACGGCACTGATGTGGTCCAGCATATTTTAGTCGCATGACTTCTACCATGAAAGATGAATAAGTAGGCTTCCATGAGATGCACGTTCACCCGTAATCATTCCTTTAGATTTTTATTTGTGGGGTTTATGAAGCAAGCATTAATAATACAGAAATGCTTCATTAAAGAATCATGGGCACCATGTGCGATTACTTTAAAATGTTTACTTCCGATTGATGATAGAAGAGACCGGGGGACATTTTGAACATTTGTTAACTATTTATATAAAGATGTTACGTACAGTTGGTGTCAAAAATCCGACTCAAATCTTGTAAAAGAATTTTATATTTTATCGTGGTGTGTACATTTAACAGTTTACTGTAATCTTCAACTTAATAACTAAAAATAAAGGATTTGCCGACATATATATATATATATATATATAATTCTTCTATTTTTAGCCTTAAGAACCCGACCCCAAAGATTGTAAACGTACCTTTGAGACACGCTGTATATATAAATATATTTAGTGTATCGAGGCAGCAAATAATTTTCTAAACATATGCTGTTAAATATAAGAGACAATAAAGGTCTATTATGTTTAATCATGAGCCGTTCTAAACGTCATATTTTGGCTTTAATTTCAGTTGAAAATAAAGACAAAAATTCTCCAACATTTGGATAATTATTTATTGATTTGCTTCTAAGCTTTCGGCTCCCATGAGCCATCTTCAGAGAGGTTATTTAGACTGAAATATAATAACATCCACCATCACCGACGATTTTATTTTGTGTTGACATAAAACTCCGTTTGGCAACGGCAATAGTTACCAAAAATAATAAACACAGTTCTCAAATTTGCAATGCGGTTTTATGACGTCACACCGCGTGATAGCGCGAAATGACAACAAAACCATTAAACGTCAAATGCAATGTAATCTGTTATGTCCGGATTTAAAGGTGATTTTATTGAGTGCTGGTTGTTTAGATTTGATGTACATGGCCTCCAATATCTGCAGGTTCCTCTTACTGTGTGTATGAGTAAGGATCACCGTATTGTTGACCAAAATCTGTCTGGCTCATGATTAAACATAATAGACATTCATTGTCTCTCATATTTAACAGCATATATATATATATATATATATATATATATATTGTAAGATAGTGACAGAACACGTAATTTTAAACCCACTGTTCAAGCATTTACTTTTATAAACAATGCTCAATACAGATAGAGCTTTATATTGTCATAATTCTTACAATGGTTTATAAAAGCATAGTATCACTACATAAAAATGTTCATGTTTCGGAGCCAAACCATTCCTCTTTGGGTGATATGTATAACTGAAAATAAATAGTGGAAACGATTTATTTTGGAGAATGTGATATATAGGTTATATGGGAGATTGGAATTTAACAGGAGATGGAAAGTGCGACACGGAGATCCGAAGGCGAATTGGCATGGCAAAGGACGCGTTCCAGAAGATGAGCAAAATACTAACACACAGGAAGATCTCAATAGAAACGAAGAAAAGAGTGCTAGACTGCTACGTGATGTCAGTTCTTCAGTACGGCTGTGAATGCTGGACAATATCATCGAAAATGAGGACAAAACTGGAAGCGGCCGAAATGTGGTTCTACAGAAGGATGCTACGGATATCGTGGACTGAGCATACAAGCAACGATGAGGTGTTAGAAAGAATGGCAACAAAAGGAAATTGATGCTGAGCATCAGGAAGAGACAACTGAAGTTCCTGGGACATGCAATGAGGAAGGAGAGCCTGGAGAACCTGATACTGACTGGACAGATAGAAGGGAGGAGAGACAGAGGAAGGCAGCGGATAACATATTTGCAGAGTCTGATCAGGTGGATGACGGAACGGGGGTTGCCAGGAGCAACAGGAGCAAACATACTAAGAGCCACAAGGGATAGGGAGACGTGGAGATCCATGATCGCCTACGTCCTGAAGGGACAGGGCACATAGAAGAAGAAGAAGAAGTTGTTCCTTATCACTTTGTAACCATAGAGATACAGATTTCGGTTAGGTGAGCGGGGCAAGGTGGCTTCGTTCTAGACAGGCCACTTTTTAGTTTTGTCTGGGTAAATCGCATAGTGGGACCTTAGATTTTGTAAATGGCTAGACATGTTTTATTTCACTACTATCTATGAATGGATGGAATAGAGTGACCTTTTAGTATTGTATGGGTTTATTTTATTTTATTATTATAATATTAATTTTTTTATTTTGTGGATGAAACATGGATATAAATTAACTTTTGGAGAGGATTATTTTATTTGAGTAAAGTATCCAGTGGGGCCACATAATACTTCAAATATATAAATAATTTTAACTGTAAGTTGAATTGTTTTTATATTAGAAAATGAGTTATAGCTGACACCTTTTGATTAATTAAATTTTAAGGAAAAATATTTTCGATGTTTACATAAAACTGTCAATTCATTCGTACAGTTCAATAGTTAACAATTGTTAGGTTACCTTAGAATGTGCAGTTTTTCACTCAGGCATAAAGTATCGTAGTGATACTTTGCTTTATAAAACATTGTAACAATTATTACTCGCTCTCTCTCTCTCTCTCTCTCTCTAGATATATATATATATATATATATATATATATATATATATATATATATTGATGCATGTTTCATAAAATAATATAGACAAGTTTTGTCGAATTATTTTATGTAGATTTTTTCATATCGTCTGATAAGCTTAATAGAATTATCGTTGAAAAGGCAAGAAAATCATAATATTGATATATGTTTTATTTAATCCTTTCTGAGCTTTCGGCTTACATCAGCCATTATCAAAAATGAAAATAGTATTGGTTGTAACGGGCGCTTCGCAGACGAACGATAGTAGTAGTCGTCTATTTTGTTTGTGTGAAGGATTGGCGAACACGTGCGTGCCTGCTGGAAGCGAAAATCGCACTACAGCTTGTGGCGTCTCACATGACCACACGAGAGTGGGAACGAGAAGTATTAAGTATGAAAAGCCATTGGGATAACCAATCGCTTCTGTTATCTATTATAGGCATTTGGGAATGTGTGTGGAGATTTCGTAGTTAATTTTGTTCAGGTTAAGTTTCAACTGCTTTTTGTCTATTGCTTCGAGTGTTTTTAGTTTATTTTTATTGTTTTCGTGTTTAAGTATTGTTGCGTTCTCGAAGAGGATTTCGCGGAATTGTGTATGTGGCCTGGTATGTTGTTCTAGATGTCTATATGTATATATATATATATATAATGCTATTTTAGTTATTGCAGCTGTCAAATGTCATATTCGCTATTTATAAAAGCTGAAAAGATTTAAATAAATATGATAACGATACTAGAGGAGAAAATAGGGTCTGTTTCCGATTTTTTAAGGAAACTATAGTCATTCGCATGCGCAAAGTTAAAACCACCACAGGGCTTTCTTTGCTGAGAAAAACTGAAAGAAAAAAAAACAAAAATTACTTACCTGAAGTTAAAGAAGCATACGTTTCACGAAAAAGGGAGAAAAAAATGTATTAAAATTGTGAAAAGCCACCTCTGGGCTTAATTTCCATTTGATCCAGGAGAATAAGATAGATATTATGTATATGCATTCTTGTTTATATATATATATATATATATATATATATATATATATATATATATATATATGCGTTCGTGTTTATATATATATATATATATATATATATATATACATTGTGCATTTATTCGTCGTGTGTATATATATATATATATATATATATATATATATATATTGCATTCGTTTGCGCAATATATATATATATGTTGGGAATATTGTTTGGGAATGAAAATATGTCGACGCGTTATTGTAGATTTTAGAATCTGCGTCAGCTACCTTTATAAGAAATCTGATATTTGAAATGCGTTGTGGTGCATTGGATATCGGCTCGGAAGGAAAAATCGGGGAGCCTCGTTCGAATTCCAGATGAATTCATTGCATTCACTTACTTGGGAAAGGTATTAATCCGTCTATTCCTTCCAGTTATAGTTAAATAACACAACAGATTGGGTTGTATAGCCTTGGTCGGCAACCAGTCTACCACAGAAAGCAATGGCAAACAACTGCGCGATAATCTTCTGCCAATCAATCATGTCTCTTTCTAGACATGATCGCCCAAGCGTGTATCACGTATGGCACTTAACTGACTGAATATTTGAAAAATGCGCATCACGATACTACACGATTGAATGTGTACGCATGGCCTTGCTTGTTCGTGACATCAAGTGCGCGTATGTGCCTACATTTGCATACCTGCTCATGCAGTCTTTTTTTTTTTTTTTTTTTTTATAAGCGTTTCACCCCGAGCAAGGCATGTCACTGCCACTACTGTGCAGGGGGCTACGTAGAGTGGAGAAAGGCTGATTAAATATAGGAAATGTCAGAGGGTGGGTGATAGGCGGGTAAGGATACCGAGAATGAGGGTTGGGTAGATGAGAGTGTTGTGAGAATAGTTGGGAGTTAGTGTGATAGGAGGTATCTATTGACCCTACATTTAAACACCTGGAGATTGTAACTGTCGGGAAAGCAGACTTGTGGAAGGGAGTTCCACAGGCGGGAAGCGCGAGAAAAGAAGCTGTTGGAGTAGAATTGACGGTTACATCTTATTTGTTTAACAGTAAAAGGGTGGGACCTAGTTGCTAATCTAGTATCTCGTGTAAATTCGTGCTTAGGCGGCACCAGTGATCAAAGCTCATCGGAGCAGAAGCCATGAAAGTACTTGTAGAAGAGGCACAGGGAAGCCACATCACGCCGGTGTGAGAGCGGCTGCAGCTGGTCTGCCAAGTCAGTATCAACCACGTTACAGATCCTCCTTTGTATTTTGTCAAGAAGCCCAAGGAGAGCAGCAGGGGCACCCGACCAGATATGGCAGCAATATTCAATACACGGGCGGATGGTAGATTTGTATATGTGCAGAATAGATTCAGGTGGGAAAAATTCCCGCGCCCTGCACAGGGAGCCCACTTTCATAGCAGCAGATTTGGCAATGGATTCAATATAGTCATTCCATTTGAGGTCCGCCGAGAGTGTAAGGCCAAGGAGGCGTAGTATTTTACTCTCTGGGAGGCTAGCCTGTCCCATGCTAATGGGAGGTAGATGCGATTGTCTATGGTGGTTAGTTTATAACAGCTTTGTTTTGGAGTCATTGAAATTTACCAACCATTCCCTACCCCAGCTCACTACGGATTGGAGGTCCCTTTCAAGTACGGCAGCGAGGTTCACTTTGTCGTCCAGACCTGGTTTCTGATCGATGCGGGAGTAGATTGTTGTGTCGTCGGCATACATGCCAACTTGGGATCTAATGGTGTCGGGGAGATCATTAATGTAGATCAGAAAGAGCGTGGGACCTAGGATAGAACCTTCAGGGACGCCCGCGTTCGTCTGGTAGTTTTGGGAGGCATGCCCATTTAATACCACCTTCAATGTGCGGTTAGAGAGGAAGGACTGGATGAGGTCAAACAGATGTCCAGTTATCCCATAGCTCCGCAGTATGCACAAGAGGCCAGCATGCCAGACCCTGTCGAATGCTTTGGAGATATCCAAGGCAACGGTTCGGGCTTCACCATTCTTGTCGAGTGCCTGGTATATGTACTCGGTAATGGTCGTTAGCATATCAGCAGTAGACCTGGTGAAGCGAAACCCATACTGTTTGTCAGAGAGAAGCCCGTTGGCCATAAGATGCTGAATCACCTCGGCGTTGATAATGGCTTCGAAATTTTTGGCAAAGATTGGAAGGAGACTAATAGGACGGTAATTGGCGGGGTCTGAGGGTTCGCCAGAATTCTTAAATATAGGTACTACGCAGGAGGACTTCCAACAGGCAGGAAAGCAGGAAGCAGATAGGCAGAGGTTATAGAGTTTAGAGAGGACAGAGGAGAGTTCTGGGGCACATTTCTTCAGTACTATGACTGGGATTCCGTCACCGCCGCTCGCTTTGTGTGGGTCAAGTTGCGCAATTATCTTGGCGACCAGGGAGGGTGAAATGTGGACGTTATTTAGTTGAGCCTTAGTTCTGGGTGGGAAGTCTGGTGTAGGTATTCCTAACGAGTCCAGTGTCGAATTGGTTGAGAATCTACGGGCAAAGCATTCAGCCTTGTCGGCTGGGGAGGCGAGAACTTCAAATTCATTGATTAGTGGGGGTATTGAAGTCTTGTTCCTGCTGAGCACGCTTTTGCAGAGACGCCAGTAATCTTTGGAGCCAAACTTAGAGGATGCTATGCGTTGCCTAATTCTGGTAGCAAACGCCCTCTTGGCTTCGTTCAGTACTTTTTTACACTTGTTCCGTGCTGAGGTGAAAAGGCGCCTGTTTTGGTTTTGAAGCCTAAACTTAACTTGTATGCTTGTTTAATCGGACGTACGGAAATATTCACCTACCTAGAAGGGTATCTGAGAAGATTCATCGGCTGACCAAGATACTATCAAGGAATATGGCCAAATACAGTTTAGTTTTATTGGTCTACACACTTTTTTTATCAGTGTTGCAGTGATTAGGTCACATCACAGATAATATTTGAGTCAGTGTGAAAAATCTAATGACAATAAAATGACCCCGATATAAATTTTAGTTTTGCAATATTTGCGGTCTACACACTTCTTTTATCAGTGTTGCAGGGATTAGGTCACATCACAGATAGTATGATCTCATCAGCACTGCAATGTTGGTTCTCAGACAAGAGATTTCATTTATTGTTGGAGAACAGATGATAGTCAGACAGAGCCAAATCGTTAGTAAAAGAAAGAGGGATAAATCAGTTGACAGAGTCACACACAGCAGCCACTGAAACCAAGGTCATTAATTTTGGAGCATTTTGTTTATGAAAGAAGATACTTTTCGTCAGTTTTTTTGTATATATGTGTGTTTACTCTGGATATCCTTTCGTAACTATCTCAGAGAGTTGGTATAGTACTTTCCATAGAAACATCATCAGTTGAACTTTTTAAAGATAGTATGCACAATTCCTTTTGCCATCTATCTATATGTCTATTTCTCGTTTCGGATATCTAGTCGGAACGAGAAATCGGAGAGCCGAGTTCGAATTCCACTTGAATTCGTTGCAATTATATACGCGCAAATACCCTTGGAAAGGTATTAATCCGTCTCTTCCCTCCAGCTATGGGTGAAATAACAGGACAGATTGTGTTCTCTAGCATTATTTGGCAACCAGTCTACCTCAGTAAGCAATGGCAACCGACTGTGTGATAATCTTCCCAGTCAGTGATGTCACTTTCGAGATATGATCGCCCAAGCGTGTATCACGTATGGCACTTAACTGACTGACTATATGTCTGAGATGACTGTGCACTACTGGTTTTTCCTAAATAGAAAACAAGAATTGACCCTGCGCTTAAATAAAAAGTCGAAACCAGATTTCGCAAGTATGTGTTAAAATGATTTTTGACCATTGGGAGTGACTTGCAGGACTTGAGGACTTCGCGAGTCAGTGTGAAAAATCTAATGACAATAAAATGACCCCTATATAAGTTTTAGTTTTGCACTATTTGCGGTCTACACACTTCTTTTATCAGTGTTGCAGGGATTAGGTCACATCACAGATAGTATGATCTTATCAGCACTGAAATGTTGGTTCCCAGCCAAGAGATTTCACTTATTGTTGGAGAACAGATGATAGTCAGACAGAGCCAACTCATTAGTAAAAGAAAGAGGGATCAATCAATTGACAGAGGCTCGCACAGCAACCATTGAAACCAAGGTCAATAATGCTGCAGCATTTTGTTTATGAAAGGAGATACTTTTCGTCAGTTTTGTGTGTGTGTGTGTGTGTGTGTGTGTGCGTGTGTGTGTGTTTAATCTGAATAACCTTTCGTAACTATCTCAGAAAGTTGGTATCGTACTTTCTATTAAAACATCATCAGCTGACCTTTTAAAAACAGTCACTATGCACAATGCCTTTTGCTATCTGTCTCTACTTCTGGGATGACTGAGTATTTGTTATGTTGTTAAAATACAATAGTTGATTTCAGAGACATAATTTTATTCTTGAAAGGTTTACGGCGGAAATGTTGAAATTAATCCAAATACAAGCCTTGAACATCTATGCATCTCCGCTATCCATTGACGAGATTATTTATGCCTCCTTAATAAAAAGTTCTTGGTTTTGATGCAACGATATCAGTGAAAGCTGATTCTGTAGCCGAGGGGAGCTGATTAATGTTTCTTTGATTCGGCCTTGTGTCATACTTAACCGACTCCCCTTACAATTTATAAGTTTTATCAAGAATTATCATCAGGGTTATCAGAAGGTTTTCATCGTTATCAGAAGGTTCGTTGTCGGCAAGTTGGAATATGTGGAATTCTTTGAAATAGTGTAAGAAAAATATACATTTTTAATGTTAAAATAGAAATTTATAAAAAGGAAAGAATAACACAAGTTGTAGAAGTTGATGTGCAATTAAAACATTAATAAGAAGTTAAGGGTAGAGTTAGTGTTCAATGATAAAGTTATGGGTATCAAGATTTGTAGAAAATGTTTATAGTTGTAATTGTTGAAAGAGTATATGCGTACATATGTATGTATGTATGTAAGTATGTATGTATTCAGTAGGAATGTCTTTGGATAGACAAGAAGAAGTACAACGAATCAGTACACAAGAAAGAAGGATATTTTAAGTTGAAGTTACATTTTAGTTGTTTCATCTTGCTGCTTCCATCTGACTGACAGACTGATGCTGATCGGGGTCCTTTTATTGTTATTAGATTGTTCGCACTGACTCGCAAAGTCCGCAAGTCTTGCAAGTCGCTCCCATTGACCAAACATCATTTTAACACCTCCTTGCGAAATCTGGTTTAGACTTTTTCTTTAAGCAGGATGGTCAATCCTTTTTCTATTTGGTAAAAAAAAAAATAAAAACAGCATTTCACACGTCATTGTGAATTTTTGTAAAAAGTGAAGAAGAAGGTTGATGTAATAATAATTATTATTGGAGTAGATAGTACCCTCCATCACCCGCTTTTACACTCCACTCCCTTCTATTGAGCAGGAGTGGAGGTGATCGCCTTGCTTCTTGTTTAGGAAGGGGTTTCCGGTATACTCTCCTTCGACTTCGGTCGTGGTTTCCGGCTTTCTCTTTTCCAATCTTTTCACTTTTCCTTATTTTTCTTATTTATTTATTTTTTTTCAATTGGGGTAGGTAGACTGAACTTTCGCCCGGTTCACACTCCACCCACGTTCATTGAACAGGTGTAGAGGCTCATCCCTTGTTCCCTGTTTTGGATGCGGTTTCCGGCTTTCTCTTTTCCAATCTTTTCACTTTTCCTTATTTTTCTTTCAATTGGAGTAGATAGACTAAACTATCGCCCGGTTCACACTCCACCCACGTCTATTGAACAGGTGTAGAGGCTCATCCCTTGTTCCCTGTTTAGGATGTGGTTTCCGGCTTTCTCTTTTCCAATCTTTTCACTCTTTTCTTCTTTTATCAATTGGAGTAGATAGGCTGAACTATCGCCCGGTTCACACTCCACCCACATCTATTGAACAGGTTAAGAGGCTCATCCCTTGTTCCCTGTTTAGGATGTGGTTTCCGGCTTTCTCTTTTCCAATCTTTTCACTCTTTTCTTCTTTTATCAATTGGAGTAGATAGGCTGAACTATCGCCCGGTTCACACTCCACCCACGTCTATTGAGCAGGTCTAGAGGCTCATCCCTTGTTCCCTGTTTAGGATGTGGTTTCCGGCTTTCTCTTTTCCAATCTTTTCACACTTACGTCGCCCCCTGCACACCAGTGGCCTTACCGCCTTGCCCTTGGTGATATGATTAAAAAAAAAATGTTTATTCTTAATTTAATATCCCACTACAATTCCATCTTTGGTTCGAACATAATTTTTTACTATTTGAAACTGTGATTAAGGGTTTACAAGAATGATGGTCAGTGGGTGAAAGATAAGGATACCTTCGAAGATGTGCTAAACTCTCATATTCCAAGTCTGCGAGTTTTCGCAACGTCATTCTTACAACACGCAGCCGCGGATTATCTTGGAGCAGAATTGGACCACGTCAATTCACCAATGGAGGTCTCACTTCTTTCAGGCGTGAATGCATTTCATTAACGCTCTGATTATCTTCCAAAAGGCTGCAGTGGATAACACCAATTACAGACCACCAAACAGTCACCACGTTCAGGAGACAAATCACGATCAAGCCATTGACCTAATAGTTTACAATTATCATAAAGGATACACTTTTCATCGCAAGGGACCATTATTGTTACGGAGAGAGCGCATAGCGTATATTCAAAGCAAATAAGGTTTGAATTTCATTGAGATCATGAAGAATTGTGGAGCTTTTTCGCCTTACCAATACTCTGCAAATGGCGTGAAACTGTTGCAATACCGCCACGAAGCATCTTAGACATTTCTCTGGCACTTTCATTTCACACCTTTTACACCCAATGGGGTGTAGAGCAGTAACTTTTTCTTACTGTTTTCGTAACAAACTGTTTTTTACGGGGCAAAGTTGTTAGCACAGCGCCCAACCCCAAAACCTAGAGGACCGGTGGACCATTCTCGGTCCTAAAGTTTACAGCACCTGGTATTCCCAAACGGTCACCCATCTAAATACAGACCAGGCTCGATGTTGCTTAACTTCGGTGATGCGACGAGAACCGGTGTATTCAACACGATATAATGGCTGATGTAAGCCGAAAGCTCAGAAAGGATTAAATAAAAACATGTATCAATATTGTGATTTTCTTTCCTCTTTTAACGATGATGCTATTAAGCTTTTCAGAGGATATGAAAAAAATTACATAAAATAAATCAACAAACGTGTCTATATTATTTAATGAAACATGCACACACACACACACACACATATATATATATATATATATATATATATATATATATATATAGGATATCGAGGCAGCAAGTAATTTTCTAAACATATGCTATTAAATATAAGAGACAATGAATGTCTATTATGTTTAATCATGAGCCGTTCTAAACGTCGTATTTTTGCTTTAATTTCAGTTGAAAATAAAGACAAAAATTCTCCAACATTTGGATAATTATTTATTGGTTTTATTCTAAGCTTTCGGCTCACATGAGCCATCTTCAGAGAGGTAGTTTAAACTGAAATATTATAAAATCCACCATCACCGACGATTTTATTTTGTGTTGACATAAAACTCCGCTTGGCAACGGCAATAGTTACCAAAAATAATAAACGCAGTTCTTAAGTTTGCGGTGCGATTTTATGACGTCACACCGCGGGATAGCGCGAAATGACAACAAAACCATCTAGTCAAATGCAATGTAATATGTTATTTCCTGTTTTAAAGTTGATTTTATTGAGTGTTGGTTGTTTTGATTTGATGTACATGGCCTCCAATATCTGCAGGTTCCTCTTACTGTGTGTATGAGTAAGGATCACCGTATTGTTGACCAAAATCTGTCTGATATTACCTACATGTTTATGTTTTTCAGAGAAATGTTGTTTAATAGTACTCTGATCAGAAAGATGACATGTAAGTCTACGGGAGCGCGTGGTTGTAGTAAAACCAATATATGTACTAGGTTTTTGATTAGTATCAGAGATGCAATCTCTGAATGGGCATGTAAATTGGTACACTACATTGGTTTTTTGTAAAGAATTTAGTTTAGTGCTTGTTGGGTTATTATAGACTATTTTTGTCTTTATTTTCAACTGAAATTAAAGCAAAAATACGACGTTTAGAACGGCTCATGATTAAACATGATAGACATTCATTGTCTCTTATATTTAATAGCATATGTTTAGAATATATATATATATATATATATATATATATATATATATATATATATATATATTATATTTCATATAAAATCCAACCAGCAAAAGCTCTCAACAATAAGAGTGAATGACTTAACTACTACACAATTGCACTCGCACACCATTTAATTGACCGAGCACAAATCAACTTCTCGGCAAAAAAGGTATTATACTCTCCCACATGTCTGATCATTCGTCCATTTCTAGACATCTATAACAATATTTTCGTCTACATTCACTCTCAAAAAATGTTATGATTGATAACACAGCTATCCAACACCAAGAAACAACAAAAGCAAACAACGGATCTACGAAGCAATATCCATTAAAAACCTAAAACAGTCAATTAATAGAATCAACTATGAATATTGCAGTCAGTCAGTTTAGGTGCCATACGTGATACACGCTTGGGCGATCATGTCTCGAAAGAGACATGACTGACTGGGCAGAAGATTATCCCGCAGTAGGTTGCCATTGCTTTCTGCGGTAGACTGGTTGCCGACCAAGGCTATAGAACCCAATCTGTCCTGTTATTTAACCCATAACTGGAAGGAAGAGACGGATTAATACCTTTCCCAAGGGTATTTGCGCGTAAGTGAATACAATGGATTCAGCTGGAATTCGAACTCGGCTCCCCGGTTTCTCGTTCCGAGCCGATATCCACTGTACCACAACGCACATTATTGCAGTAATGATCTAAAATGTTTATAGAAAGAACAGTTTTTTTCATGCAATAACAGGTGCATGACAATGACATTACAACAGAAAAATTTTTAAAATTCCATTTCGCATAATCTTTACGTTCAAACGAACGCTAAGCAATTTGTCAACCGTTATATTTGAAGCAAGAAAAAAACTTACAATAATTTTTAGCAACACAGTTTTTTGTTAAAACAACTCACAACCCTGAAGATGAACTCGGAAGGAGGTTGAAAGTAGTTGGGAACAAGTAGAAATGAATAATAAAATCATCTCTCAGCGCTACAGCTCATTTCTTACATCTTTCAATTATAATACGCGAAAGATTATCCGTGAGTATGAACGGATTTTTTAAAAAATAATCAAACACGATGTTTGCAGTTTATTCAATCTGACATATCTAAAAAAAAGGTCTGCTGCCTAAAAGCACAAATATATAAGGCCGTCAACAAGATCCTCCACCAAACAACCACTTACATTTGACCATCTGACACTTTCCGCTGCACCCTTCTTGAATATTTTGTGGGGTCTGCAAACCAAGAAAAATATAAGACCAACAAAACTCTTGCAACATCAAAGATGAACTAAAACCAAAGACTATGGCAGGATTCAGCAAAAGAATCAAATTAAAATAAATAAAAGTGATTTCGAAATCGTCTGGAGGCCGTGGCGATTTTATAGAATGAATTGAATCTTTATATTTTAAGATATTTAGCAATTTTTGCTATATATATCTGTTAAAATGAGATGTCAGTGTTATTTTTCTTTTCTTTGACATTGAGACGAAAAGTTTTCCCACGGACAATAATATATATATATATATATATATATATATATATATATATATATATATATATATATAATGCTATTATTACGATTGAGCTCTCTAGAGAGGAAAATTGAAAAAAACAGTTACCACTTCGGCGATATATGCATAACTGATCAGCAATGAATTAAGTTCTTTCGGTGACTGGCGTGTGTATACACCGCTAAAATGTGTCTTCCTTGATTCCATGCGCCTATAGATTAGGGGTAAACGACTCCGACTGACACCAAATCGATCAAGTTTTGATATCGGCCAGAAGAAAGTGAATATATATATATATATTTGTTGCCCAAATATACATGACCCGGTAACCTAACAAAGAAAGCAATACTACAGTATTTCGGAAATTGTTATATAATTTGAGTTACGAAAAGAAAAAGTCATACGAACTCATAAAAAATTATACAAAACTTGATGATAATGCTTTGTCTGTGACTTTTAACGAAACCTCTATAAAAGAGAGATTGTTACCCAAATACACAATTTTTAAATTCTACAGCATTTTGGAAAAATTCTTATATAATTTGTGTTCGGAAAAGAAAAGTCATACGAACACAGAAAAAATATATAAAGAAACATGTCTGTCATTTTCAATGAAATCTTTATAAAAGATTAGTTGCC
Source organism: Ascarosepion bandense (assembly GCA_037127315.1). NCBI lineage: Eukaryota > Metazoa > Mollusca > Cephalopoda > Sepiida > Sepiidae > Ascarosepion > Ascarosepion bandense. Next base: position 521,819 of record JBBBDQ010030140.1, read on the forward strand.
TAAATACAAAATATATATAAACTAGTAGTATAGCCCGGCATTGCTCTGGTGTAATGAAAGCTTTAAAACTAATCCATGATCCTGGAGCTCAGACTCAGCCTAACGAATATTTGTGTGAAGATGGGTGAGAATCGGATAAAATTGTGGATTTGTATAAAGGACATATAAACAGACACACACACACAAACATCTTGCCTTAAATATATATATATATATATATATATATATATTATCGATTTTCTGCACTATTGTAAGAATTGCAACCTTGAAATTTATGAATATCGTTTCTTATGTCTTTGTCTATGAGTGTATCAAATTTGATTAAAATCGTACCACTCCTTCTATAACCCGATTTTTTCGATAATCGATTTTCGATATTTATCGGGGGTACCTCGATTCAGCCGTTTCGGAGTATAGGTAAGGGATGCACATACACACACACACACACACACAGACACACACACACAGACACACACACAGACAAAGTTCCATTAATAAATAAGTTTGGATATATATATATACTGTTAAATAGAAGAGACAATGAATGTCTATAGGTTTAATCATGAGCCGTTCTAAACGTCGAATTTTAGCTTTAATTTCAGTTGAAAATAAATGAAATGTATATATATATATATATATAATGGACTCTCCCGTAGATTTCGACGTATGAGTGAATAACTCAGTTAGACTGCCACACAGAGAATTGGTTAGGGTGGTGAAGGCTTGTGTAGCACCACCCACACTTTTTGGAACTGCTGATAAAAAACAATCGGTGCAGAATTTCGCCACGTATCGCATGAACAGCAGACCTCAGTTATTTAACCCATAACTGGAGGGAAGGGACGGATTAATACCTTTACCAAGGGTATCAGTGCGTAAGTGAATGCAGAGTGCTCGATTGGAATTGGAACTCGGCTCACCGATTTCCCTTTACGAGTCGACATCCACCGCACCACAACGCACATCCGTCAATAAATTCAGCCCAGTATATATATATATATATATATACATATATATATATATATATATATATATATACATATATATATATATATATATATATATATATATATATATGTTTGTGTGTGTGTATGTGTGTGTGTGTATGTGTTTGTGTAAGTGTGTTTATATATATATATGAAGGATATTTTAACTTGGGGTAATGATATGAATGTATCTGTAGCTTTTTTGACATAGAATATGTGTTCGTATGAATTTAAATTTTCATCGATCCCTCTGCATCATCATATGTCCATTTACCTATTGTCTCCATTCAAAATACCACCTTTCGATTTTTGCTTTCCTTTCTGCCAAACCCACCCAATTCCCGATCGATTCTTCCGTCCGGACTGGCACCAGGCGTGGCAACAATTAAAAACAGTCAGGCAATAATTTCCATTTTTGAATCTAAGAGAAAAATTTCCATTAAGAATCCGAAAGCACTTTCACGAAACGAATAGTATGAAAGAAAAGAAAAAAACAAATTAAGCCGGGTGTTTTAATATGAAATCCAAGTAAATGATTAAAATCCATATTTTTACACGGCGAAATATTACTGCGTTGTGTTATTAAAATTAGCCGTAAATGGTAGTGACAGAAACGGTAAAAAAAATCAAGCAAACAGACGATAAAAATAAGTACAGAATATTCAAGAATTTACTTCCGCTAAAATGAAAATGTCATATTAGATGGCATAACAGATGTAGATAGGGAAGTTTGCTAAAATGATAATATAATAATTATATAAATATCATACATTATTTTTTCAATATTTATAAGCCTGAAAGTTAGGGAATGTAAATATTAACTTTTTTCCTGCACTTTGGTCGCCATTTACAGAATGCAATGTCTACCGCCTGAAGTAACAAGGGTGTTACTAAGAATTTAAATCATTAACAGTATAATGCATTTTTTTAATTTTATTTTAAAAATTTTGTAAAACATATATACACGTGCATTGTTAGAAAAAAAAACAGATGAAATATTACACAACGCAATCCTCCTATAGATGTCAAGTTTAAACACAGGTTCTCGTCCGATTGCTAAAGTTAAGCAACATCGATCCTGGTCATTAACGAGATAGATGTCTGTTGGGGAACGCCACATTGCTGTGAGCTTGGATATGTATTGTCTGAAGTAACAAGGGTGTTACTAAGAATTTAAATCATTAACAGTATAATGCATTTTTTAATTTTATTTTAGATAAAACATATATATACGTGCATTGGTAGAAAAAACAGATGAAATATTACACAACGCAATCCTCCTATATAGATGTCAAGTTTAAACACAGGTTCTCGTCCGATTGCTAACGTTAAGCAACATCGATCCTGGTCATTAACGAGATAGATGTCTGTTGGGGAACGCCACATTGCTGTGAGCTTGGATATGTATTGTCTGAAGTAACAAGGGTGTTACTAAGAATTTAAATCATTAACAGTATAATGCATTTTTTAATTTTATTTTGAATAAAACATATATGCGTGCATTGTTAGAAAAAAAACAGATGAAATATTACACAACGCAATCCTCCTATATAGATGTCAAGTTTAAACACAGGTTCTCGTCCGATTGCTAAAGTTAAGCAACATCGATCCTGGTCATTAACGAGATAGATGTCTGTTGGGGAACGCCACATTGCTGTGAGCTTGGATATGTATTGTCTGAAGTAACAAGGGTGTTACTAAGAATTTAAATCATTAACAGTATAATGCATTTTTTAATTTTTATTTTAGATAAAACATATATACGTACATTGTTAGAAAAAAAAACAGATGAAATATTACACAACGCAATCCTCCTATATAGATGTCAAGTTTAAACACAGGTTCTCGTCCGATTGCTAAAGTTAAGCAACATCGATCCTGGTCATTAACGAGATAGATGTCTGTTGGGGAACGCCACATTGCTGTGAGCTTGGATATGTATTGTCTGAAGTAACAAGGGTGTTACTAAAATTTAAATCATTAACAGTATAATGCATTTTTTAATTTTATTTTAGATAAAACATATATACGTACATTGTTTAGAAAAAAACAGATGAAATATTACACAACGCAATCCTCCTATATAGATGTCAAGTTTAAACACAGGTTCTCGTCCGATTGCTAAGGATTAAGCAACATCGATCCTGGTCATTAACGAGATAGATGTCTGTTGGGGAACGCCATTGCTGTGAGCTT
>JBBBDQ010030140.1:530000-605000 GCA_037127315.1 Ascarosepion bandense
AACCAATATTTTAGATGGATTTGAAGAGCAAATACAAGAATGAAGAAATCAGTTAACGAGATCCCTGGAAGAATTCTGAAGCTTCTAATGGAATTTGGTGCTCATATTAAATTTTCAATAAAACCTCATGCTAAACGCTTTCCCCTCATATCCATTTCTTGTAAGAATTATAGTTGATAAATAAATTAGAAGTATTTTAAAATGAGGAGTTACTTTTCAATTACCCTGATATATATATATATATATATATACATATATATATATATATATATATATACAAGTATGGCTGGAATAATATTCCCCATCCAAAGAAACACTATTTTTAAAAAAGTGCTCAATACAAAGTAGAGCTAATAATAATAATAATAATAATAATATATATATATATATATATATATATTTATTTTCTAGCATATAACACTATTCAATTTTATATTCTTTCAAAAGAAGTCTTTACACACAGCAAAAAATTTATTTTCTCTATTTACAACACTGTTTTCACACTTCAGGATTTTTCGAAATGGGGCCTGTTTCTTTATAATGTTCCGCTGTTAAAATGAAAATAAATTAGCTTGCTGACAGATTAAAATAATTTTTTAAGAAAATCGAGTCTATATGTAACAGACACACACACACAGACAAAGTTCCATTTATAAATAAGTTTAGATTAGATTTAGATTATATATATATATAAATGAATTTGAAAGAATTTGAAAGATGAATGCAAGAAGTTATGCCTTCTATACTGCAAACATTCTCGGTAAAATCAGTTGACATAATTTCGAGGTGGCTCGAGAACTGGTAGTTAAATCTGGTGCCCATATTAAATTTTAAATGAAACCTCATGGTAAATGCTTTCCTCTTATATCCATTTCTTGCAAAAATGATATTTAATTAACAAATTATTAGTATTTTAAAATGACAAGTTACATTTTAATCATACTGTGTCCATTTTATTGTTCCATTTCTGGAAGATAATTATAACTACTGTAGTTCAATGAGTTAAGTACTGTACGTGATACAAGCCTTGGCGATCATGTCTCGAAAAAGACATGACTGACTGGGTTGAATATTTTCACGCAGTGGGTTACCATTACTTTCTGCGGTAGACTGGTAGCCGACCAAGGCTACAGAACCCAAATTGCTCTGCTATTAATCCATAGCTGGAAAGAGCAGAGATGGATTAATACTATAGTGGGTTGCTTATCTTTTCTCTTTCTAGTTGTAGTGGGAGTCCGTTCTATTGAAGGTAGTTGTAAATTGTTGCAGGTTAACGGAATTTGGCCGTGTTGTAGGTAGCCAACTATAAGTTATAAAATGATTACAAATCAAGAAAGGCAAATTGAGTTGAAAAATAACATTTTTATATGTACACATATCAAATAATGTTTTTGCAATTAAAGTAATACTTGAATATAGGTCCAACGGAGGTTAAAGTGTTCATGGCAAATAAAATGCTGAAAGAGAATTAATGCTTAGGAATGTGGGGAGCGTGTAAGTGAGGAATGTCTTTCATGTAGTCGCTCCTTAGGTCAGCAAGTAGTTTTGAGACAGGGAAGAAGGAAGGAGAGGTGAAAGGACGAGCATAGTAGCATAGAGATATTAATTACTCTCGCCTGTCACCGTCAATCTGTTTGCTTGCGTCGGCCTGTTTCGGCTTTTTATATCTTCTTTTTGGATCACAGCAGCTCATTTGGGATTTCACACTTGTATTTGATTCTGAGCTTCCCCCTGGCTGATAAATAAAATTCGCGTAGGCTCGCGAAATGGAAATTTAATATTTGATTAATTTTTATTTTTCAACCGGAACATCTGCGCGAACCTGGATGTGCATGGACGACTTTTGGTCATCTGCCTTTTTGTCGTGAGAAAGCAAACATCCGGTCCATTGCTTTTGCTCGGTCGGTATTACCACAATACCTTTACCAAGTGCATATGCTCGTAGGTGAATGTACCGAATACAACTAAAATTCGAACTCGGCTCTTCGATTTCTCGTTCCGAGAAATCCACTCACAATGCACATTCACTCATTTTTCTGTAGTTATGGCTTCTTAACAAGTCGACATGTTTTGTTAAAAGATATTGTCATAGTTATACTTGTTAGGACGGGTGACAAGTTGCTGAAAAGACTTAGTGTGTTATGAGAAACTAATGCATGGTTATCAGTAAAAAGAGGTGCTCCAATTGCCAACTACATATCAGGGATTCTAAAATCAAGCCGGCACGGAAATTTGAATATCTGCGACGTGTTTCAACAGAGGACGAAAAATGTGACATTGACATAGAAAGGTGTATTAGCATGGCCAAAGATGCATTCCAGAAGGTGAGTAAAGTATTGAGAGACGCGAAACATTCGCTAGAAACAAAAAAGAGAGTATTAGATTTTCTATGAGAAGTCTGGTCGTCAATATGACTGTTAATGCTGGACAATCTCCTCAAAGATGAAGGAAAGACGTATAGCAATTAAAATGTGGTTCTACAGACGGATGATGAGGATACTATAGACAAAAGATGTGAGCAACGAAGAGGAAACTAATAGTTAACATCAGGAAAAGACAGCTGAAGTCCTTGGGACATGTAATGAGGAAGGAGGGCTTGAAAAATCTGATACTCACAGGTCAGGAAGAGGATGGAAACGAAAAGGAAACTAATACTTAACATCAGGAAAAGATAGCTAAAGTTCCTGGGACATGTGATGAGGAAAAAGGGCTTGGAGAATCTGATACTCACAGGTCAGATAGAGGAAGGAAATGAAAAGGAATCTAACACATAACATCAGGTAAAGACAGCTGAAGTTCTTGGGACATGTAATGAGGAAGAAGGGCTTGGAAAATCTGATACTCACAGGTCAGATAGAGGATTGAAATGAAAAAGGAAACTTCTACTTAACGAAAGGAAAAGACAGTTGAAGTTTCAGCAACACGCGATGAGGAAGGAGGGCTTGGAGAATCTGATACTCACAGGTCAGATAGAGGATGGAAACGAAAAGGAAACTAATACTTAACATTAAGAAAAGACAGGTGAGTTTTTGTGACATTTTATGAAGAGTGGGGGTGGGCTTGAAGAATCTGGTACTCACATGTCAGATAGAATGAAAGTGAGGCGGAGCAACCAACGCGTAACGTACTTGAGGCGCTTGAGCAAGTGGAGAGCAGAACAGCGTTTGTGCTGGGTAACAGAAGAAAGCGTTGTAAGAGTCACTAGCGATAAGATGTGCAAGGCCATGATCGTCTCGTCCTGAAGGGACACGACACAAAAAAGTCGAAGAATATATTCAAGAAGTTTGAGACAGTGCCGATTCCGTTATTTATATGATTGGTTTTACTCCTATCCAAGGTCTATAACTACTACAGTTACACTGTCATAGCTACGCTATAACTTTACCTGTTGCTTAATGCATATGCCAAGCCCACTTCCTTTTTTTATAAAGTTGGGATAACGAAAACATTCAGCGACGTTTTGACTCAAGATTTGGCAAACAGTTCATATCTAAACTTATTTATAAATGGAACTTTATCTGTGTGTGCGTGTGTGTGTGTGTGCGTGTGCGCGTCCGTTAGCTATAGACACCAAAACCGCTGAACCGAATTTCTTGAAAATTTACACCGTTTTTCTATAAGCACCTGCGAGTGTTCTTAGCTAGGTCGAGGTACCCCCGATAAATATCGAAAATTGACCATCAAAAAGATCAGGTTATAGACGGAGTGGTCCGATTTAAATAAAATTTGATACACTCATAGACATAGACATAAGAAACGAAATTCAGAAGTTTCAAGATTGCAGTTCTTACAACAGTGCAGAAAATCGATAATATATATATATATATATATATATATATATATAAAAGGCAAGATGTTTGTGTGTCTGTATGTCCTTTATACAAATCTACAATTTTTATCCGATTCTCACCAAACTTCACATAAATATTCTTTAGGCTGAGTCTGAACTCCAGAACCATGGATTAGTTTTAAAGCTTTTATCACACCCGAGCAACGCCGGGCTATGCTGCTAGTGTACATATAGATATACCATGTACATTTCAGCTCTTCTTTGATAATGTGACCACATATTAATTAACAGAAAGAATATTGTAAACAAATATGTATTCCAGAATACAGTTATATTAATTTTTGTACTGTATTTTCATTTTCCATAGTTCGAAAGAAAATATTAAATTAGATATCGTGAAACTTATTCCAGCATGAAATTGTTTTGAATAATGTTGTCATATCTGGTCAGGCGCTTCTGTCATTCATTTTTTTTTAATCATATCACCCCGAGCGAGGCGGTAAGGCCACTGGTGTGTAAGGGGCTACGTAAGAGTGAATAGATTGGTAAAGAGAAAGCCGGAAACCACATCCTAAACAGGGAAAAAGGGATGAGCCTCTACACCTGTACAATAGACGTGGATGGAGTGGGAACCGGGCGATAGTTCAGTCTATCTACTCCAATTAAAAAGAAATAAACAAAAAAGAAAGTGAAAAGATAGGAAAAGAGAAAGCCGGAAACCACATCCTAAACAGGGAACAAGGGATGAGCCTCTTCTCAGGGTTGTTGCCAGGCTTCAGAGAAGAATCTGTAACGTGACCTGGCAGCTCGACTCCAGCCACTTTCTCACCGGCGGAATGTGGCTTCCCTCTGTCTATGCTACAAATATTTTTATGGCTTCTGCTCCGACGAACTTAGGTCACTGGTGTCAACCTCCAAAAGAATTTCCTCGAGCAACCAAACTGGCAACAAGTTCCACGCATTTACAGTTAGATCAACCAAATGCTGCCTACAATTCTATTCCACCAGCTTATTTTCTCGCACTTCCCGCCGGTGGAACTCCCTTCCATATACTTGCTTTTCTCACGGCTACAACCTCTAAGAATTTAAATGCAATGTCAATACCCATCTCTTTACTCCATTCCTTCCTACATCACACTTGTTTTCCTTTCTCTCTACCTTTGCAACTGTCTTCACGACTGTATTCCCATTCTTCTTTTGCCCTTTCTCTGACACCCCCTGTAACTGTTTCGTCTTTCTCTTCACTCTCCTCCTGACTAAACTTTTACACTTATGTACTTTGCTCGGGCAACCAGTTGGCAACAAGGTCCCAGTTAAATCATGTAAATTTAGTCGTAACGTTTACCCCAACAGCTTCTTTTCTCGCACTTTCTCGCCTGTGGAATTGCTTTCCGTATACTTGCTTACTTGACGGCTACAATTTCCAAGAATTCAAATGCAATGTCATTTCCCATCGCTTATCCAATTAACTACAGTTCTTCACTTGTTTTTTCCTTATCACCTCGTGTAACTTGATCTTTTACTTTTTCAATCTATCTTTGCAACTGTCTCCACACTAGTATTTCTATCATTCTGCAACACCCATTAAATTGGTTCGTCGTTTTCTTCGCTCTCCTTCTGCTTGAACTTGTACTCTTCTCTTATTTAGCCCCATGCACACCAGTAGCGGTACCGCCTTGCTTGGGGTGAAACGATAAAAAAATCTAAAATTAAATTATTAAAACAATGGCAAGATAAAAAAAAATGCAAGTAAGTTTTCCAAATATGGTACCGTGCTTATGAACCCAGAGAGAAACTTTGAGTCTACATTCATGTTTAATATACATAATTCTTTTCAAATTTACTTCCCGTGTATACACGGTGTTTTATACTGCCTTGTACCTTCATGACGTTGGCGATCATAGCTCTCTATAATTCCGGATGTCTTAGTGGCATTATTGCCATCTTCTGTCTTCCTGAAACCTGTTCTTTTATTGTCCTTTCTTCTCACTAAAGTCTTCTCATTCTCTTTCACTCCCAGTGACACCTTGCCTCTTAGTGGCGTTATTGCCATCTTCTGTCTTCCTGGAACCTGTTATTTTATTGTCCTTTCTCCTCACTAAAGTTTTCTCATTCTCTTTCACTCCCAGTAACCCCTTGCCTCTTAGTGGCGTTATTGCCATCATCTGTCTTCCTGGAACCTGTTCTTTTATTGTCCTTTCTCCTCACTAAAGTTTTCTCATTCTCTTTCACTCCCAGTAACCCCTTGCCTCTTAGTGGCATTATTGCCATCTTCTGTCTTCCTGAAACCTGTTCTTTTATTGTCCTTTCTCCTCACTAATGTCTTCTCATTCTCTTTCACTCCCAGTAACCCCTTGCCTATTAGTGGCATTATTGCCATCATCTGTCTTCCTGAAACCTGTTCTTTTATTGTCCTTTCTTCTCACTAAAGTCTTCTCATTCTCTTTCACTCCCAGTAACCCCTTGCCTCTTAGTGGCGTTATTGCCATCTTCTGTCTTCCTGGAACCTGTTCTTTTATTGTCCTTTCTCCTCACTAAAGTCTTCTCATTCTCTTTCACTCCCAGTAACCCCTTGCCTCTTAGTGGCGTTATTGCCATCTTCTGTCATCCTGAAACCTGTTCTTTTATTGTCCTTTCTCCTCACTAAAGTCTTCTCATTCTCTTACACTCCCAGTAACCCCTTGCCTCTTAGTGGCATTATTGCCATCATCTGTCTTCCTGAAACCTGTTCTTTAATTGTCCTTTCTCCTCACTAAAGTCTTCTCATTCTCTTTCACTCCCAGTAACCCCTTGCCTCTTAGTGGCATTATTGCCATCATCTGTCTTCCTGAAACCTGTTCTTTTATTGTCCTTTCTCCTCACTAAAGTCTTCTCATTCACTTTCACTCCCAGTAACCCCTTGCCTCTTAGTGGCGTTATTGCCATCATCTGTCTTCCTGAAACCTGTTCTTTTATTGTCCTTTCTTCTCACCAAAGTCTTCTCATTCTCTTTCACTCCCAGTAACCCCTTGCCTCTTAGTGGCATTATTGCCATCATCTGTCTTCCTGAAACCTGTTCTTTTATTGTCCTTTCTCCTCACTAAAGTCTTCTCATTCTCTTTCACTCCCAATAACCCCTTGCCTCTTAGTGGCATTATTGCCATCATCTGTCTTCCTGAAACCTGTTCTTTTATTGTCCTTTCTTCTCACTAAAGTCTTCTCATTCTCTTTCACTCCCAGAAACCCCTTGCCTCTTAGTGGCATTATTGCCATCATCTGTCTTCCTGAAACCTGTTTTTATTGTCCTTTCTCCTCACTAAAGTCTTCTCATTCACTTTCACTCCCAGTAACCCCTTGCCTCTTAGTGGCGTTATTGCCATCATCTGTCTTCCTGAAACCTGTTCTTTTATTGTCCTTTCTTCACACTAAAGTCTTCTCATTCTCTTTCACTCCCAGTAACCCCTTGCCTCTTAGTGGCATTATTGCCATCTTCTGTATTCCTGAAAACTGTTCTTTTATTGTCCTTTCTCCTCACTAAAGTCTTCTCATTCTCTTTCACTCCCAGTAACCCCTTGCCTCTTAGTGGCATTATTGCCATCTTCTGTCTTCCTGAAACCTGTTCTTTTATTGTCCTTTCTCCTCACAAAAGTTTTCTCATTCTCTTTCACTCCCGGTCACCCTTTACATCTTAGTGGCATTATTGCCATCTTCTGTCTTCCTGAAACCTGTTCTTTAATTGTCCTTTCTCCTCACTAAAGTCTTCTCATTCTCTTTCACTCCCAGTAACCCCTTGCCTCTTAGTGGCATTATTGCCATCATCTGTCTTCCTGAAACCTGTTCTTTTATTGTCCTTTCTCCTCACTAAAGTCTTCTCATTCACTTTCACTCCCAGTAACCCCTTGCCTCTTAGTGGCGTTATTGCCATCATCTGTCTTCCTGAAACCTGTTCTTTTATTGTCCTTTCTTCTCACCAAAGTCTTCTCATTCTCTTTCACTCCCAGTAACCCCTTGCCTCTTAGTGGCATTATTGCCATCATCTGTCTTCCTGAAACCTGTTCTTTTATTGTCCTTTCTCCTCACTAAAGTCTTCTCATTCTCTTTCACTCCCAATAACCCCTTGCCTCTTAGTGGCATTATTGCCATCATCTGTCTTCCTGAAACCTGTTCTTTTATTGTCCTTTCTTCTCACTAAAGTCTTCTCATTCTCTTTCACTCCCAGAAACCCCTTGCCTCTTAGTGGCATTATTGCCATCATCTGTCTTCCTGAAACCTGTTTTTATTGTCCTTTCTCCTCACTAAAGTCTTCTCATTCACTTTCACTCCCAGTAACCCCTTGCCTCTTAGTGGCGTTATTGCCATCATCTGTCTTCCTGAAACCTGTTCTTTTATTGTCCTTTCTTCACACTAAAGTCTTCTCATTCTCTTTCACTCCCAGTAACCCCTTGCCTCTTAGTGGCATTATTGCCATCTTCTGTATTCCTGAAAACTGTTCTTTTATTGTCCTTTCTCCTCACTAAAGTCTTCTCATTCTCTTTCACTCCCAGTAACCCCTTGCCTCTTAGTGGCATTATTGCCATCTTCTGTCTTCCTGAAACCTGTTCTTTTATTGTCCTTTCTCCTCACAAAAGTTTTCTCATTCTCTTTCACTCCCGGTCACCCTTTACATCTTAGTGGCATTATTGCCATCTTCTGTCTTCCTGAAACCTGTTCTTTTATTGTCCTTTCTCCTCACTAAAGTTTTCTCATTCTCTTTCACTCCCAGTAACCCCTAACACCTTAGTGGCATTATTGCCATCTTCTGTCTTCCTGAAACCTGTTCTTTTATTGTCCTTTCTCCTCACTAAAGTCTTCTCATTCTCTTTCACTCCCAGTAACCCCTTGCCTCTTAGTGGCATTATTGCCATCTTCTGTCTTCCTGAAACCTGTTCTTTTATTGTCCTTTCTCCTCACTAAAGTCTTCTCATTCTTTTTCACTCCCAGTTACCCCTTGCCTCTTAGTGGCATTATTGCCATCTTCTGTCTTCCTGGAAACTGTTCTTTTATTGTCCTTTCTCCTCAATAAAGTTTTCTCATTCTCTTTCACTCCCAGTAACCCCTTGCCTCTTAGTGGCATTATTGCCATCTTCGGTCTTCCTGAAACCTGTTCTTTTATTGTCCTTTCTCCTCACTAAAGTTTTCTCATTCTCTTTCACTCCCAGTAACCCCTTGCCTCTTAGTGGCATTATTGCCATCTTCTGTCTTCCTGGAACCTGTACTTTTATTGTCTTTTCTCCTCACCAAAGTCTTCTCATTCACTTTCACTCCCAGTAACCCCTTGCCTCTTAGTGGCATTATTGCCATCTTCTGTCTTCCTGAAACCTGTTCTTTTATTGTCCTTTCTCGTCACTAAAGTTTTCTCATTCTCTTTCACTCCCAGTAACCCCTTGCCTCTTAGTGGCATTATTGCCATCTTCTGTCTTCCTGAAACCTGTTCTTTTATTGGCCTTTCTCCTCATTAAAGTCTTCTCATTCTCTTTCACTCCCAGTAACCCCTTGCCTCTTAGTGGCGTTATTGCCATCTTCTGTCTTCCTGGAACCTGTTCTTTTATTGTCTTTTCTCCTCACTAAAGTTTTCTCATTCACTTTCACTCCCAGTAACCCCTTGCCTCTTAGTGGCATGATTGCCATCTTCTGTCTTCCTGAAACCTGTTCTTTTATTGTCCTTTCTCCTCACTAAAGTTTTCTCATTCTCTTTCACTCCCAGTAACCCCTTGCCTCTTAGTGGCGTTATTGCCATCTTCTGTCTTCCTGGAACCTGTTCTTTTATTGTCCTTTCTCCTCACTAAAGTTTTCTCATTCTCTTTCACTCCCAGTAACCCTTGCCTCTTAGTGGCATTATTGCCATCTTCTGTCTTCCTGAAACCTGTTCTTTTATTGTCCTTTCTCCTCACTAAAGTTTTCTCAATCTCTTTCACTCCCAGTAACCCCTTGCCTCTTAGTGGCATTATTTCCATCTTCTGTCTTCCTGAAACCTGTTCTTTTATTGTCCTTTCTCCTCACTAAAGTCTTCTCATTCTCTTTCACTCCCAGTAACCCCTTGCCTCTTAGTGTCATTATTGCCATCTTCTGTCTTCCTGAAACCTGTTCTTTTATTGTCCTTTCTCCTCATTAAGTCTTCTCATTCTCTTTCACTCCCAGTAACCCCTTGCCTCTTAGTGGCGTTATTGCCATCTTCTGTCTTCCTGGAACCTGTTCTTTTATTGTCCTTTCTCCTCACTAAAGTTTTCTCATTCTCTTTCACTCCCAGTAACCCCTTGCCTCTTAGTGGCATGATTGCCATCTTCTGTCTTCCTGAAACCTGTTCTTTTATTGTCCTTTCTCCTCACTAAAGTTTTCTAATTCTCTTTCACTCCCAGTAACCCCTTGCATATTAGTGGCATTATAGCCATCTTCTGTCTTCCTGAAACCTGTTCTTTTATTGTCCTTTCTCCTCACTAAAGTCTTCTCATTCCCTTTCACTCCCAGTAACCCCTTGCCTCTTAGTGGCAATATTGCCATCTTCTGTCTTCCTGAAACCTGTTCTTTTATTGTCCTTTCTCCTCCCTAAAGTCTTCTCATTCTCTTTCACTCCCAGTAAGCCCTTGCCTCTTAGTGTCATTATTGCCATCTGCTGTCTTCCTGAAACCTGTTCTTTTATTGTCCTTTCTCCTCACTAAAGTCTTCTCATTCTCTTTCACTCCCAGTAACCCCTTGCCTCTTAGTGGCATTATTGCCATCTTCTGTCTTCCTGAAACCTGTTCTTTTATTGTCCTTTCTCCTCACAAAAGTTTTCTCATTCTCTTTCACTCCCGGTCACCCTTTACATCTTAGTGGCATTATTGCCATCTTCTGTCTTCCTGAAACCTGTTCTTTTATTGTCCTTTCTCCTCACTAAAGTTTTCTCATTCTCTTTCACTCCCAGTAACCCCTAACACCTTAGTGGCATTATTGCCATCTTCTGTCTTCCTGAAACCTGTTCTTTTATTGTCCTTTCTCCTCACTAAAGTCTTCTCATTCTCTTTCACTCCCAGTAACCCCTTGCCTCTTAGTGGCATTATTGCCATCTTCTGTCTTCCTGAAACCTGTTCTTTTATTGTCCTTTCTCCTCACTAAAGTCTTCTCATTCTTTTTCACTCCCAGTAACCCCTTGCCTCTTAGTGGCATTATTGCCATCTTCTGTCTTCCTGGAAACTGTTCTTTTATTGTCCTTTCTCCTCAATAAAGTTTTCTCATTCTCTTTCACTCCCAGTAACCCCTTGCCTCTTAGTGGCATTATTGCCATCTTCTGTCTTCCTGAAACCTGTTCTTTTATTGTCCTTTCTCCTCACTAAAGTTTTCTCATTCTCTTTCACTCCCAGTAACCCCTTGCCTCTTAGTGGCATTATTGCCATCTTCTGTCTTCCTGGAACCTGTACTTTTATTGTCTTTTCTCCTCACCAAAGTCTTCTCATTCACTTTCACTCCCAGTAACCCCTTGCCTCTTAGTGGCATTATTGCCATCTTCTGTCTTCCTGAAACCTGTTCTTTTATTGTCCTTTCTCGTCACTAAAGTTTTCTCATTCTCTTTCACTCCCAGTAACCCCTTGCCTCTTAGTGGCATTATTGCCATCTTCTGTCTTCCTGAAACCTGTTCTTTTATTGGCCTTTCTCCTCATTAAAGTCTTCTCATTCTCTTTCACTCCCAGTAACCCCTTGCCTCTTAGTGGCGTTATTGCCATCTTCTGTCTTCCTGGAACCTGTTCTTTTATTGTCTTTTCTCCTCACTAAAGTTTTCTCATTCACTTTCACTCCCAGTAACCCCTTGCCTCTTAGTGGCATGATTGCCATCTTCTGTCTTCCTGAAACCTGTTCTTTTATTGTCCTTTCTCCTCACTAAAGTTTTCTCATTCTCTTTCACTCCCAGTAACCCCTTGCCTCTTAGTGGCGTTATTGCCATCTTCTGTCTTCCTGGAACCTGTTCTTTTATTGTCCTTTCTCCTCACTAAAGTTTTCTCATTCTCTTTCACTCCCAGTAACCCTTGCCTCTTAGTGGCATTATTGCCATCTTCTGTCTTCCTGAAACCTGTTCTTTTATTGTCCTTTCTCCTCACTAAAGTTTTCTCAATCTCTTTCACTCCCAGTAACCCCGTGCCTCTTAGTGGCATTATTTCCATCTTCTGTCTTCCTGAAACCTGTTCTTTTATTGTCCTTTCTCCTCACTAAAGTCTTCTCATTCTCTTTCACTCCCAGTAACCCCTTGCCTCTTAGTGTCATTATTGCCATCTTCTGTCTTCCTGAAACCTGTTCTTTTATTGTCCTTTCTCCTCATTAAGTCTTCTCATTCTCTTTCACTCCCAGTAACCCCTTGCCTCTTAGTGGCGTTATTGCCATCTTCTGTCTTCCTGGAACCTGTTCTTTTATTGTCCTTTCTCCTCACTAAAGTTTTCTCATTCTCTTTCACTCCCAGTAACCCCTTGCCTCTTAGTGGCATGATTGCCATCTTCTGTCTTCCTGAAACCTGTTCTTTTATTGTCCTTTCTCCTCACTAAAGTTTTCTAATTCTCTTTCACTCCCAGTAACCCCTTGCATATTAGTGGCATTATAGCCATCTTCTGTCTTCCTGAAACCTGTTCTTTTATTGTCCTTTCTCCTCACTAAAGTCTTCTCATTCCCTTTCACTCCCAGTAACCCCTTGCCTCTTAGTGGCAATATTGCCATCTTCTGTCTTCCTGAAACCTGTTCTTTTATTGTCCTTTCTCCTCCCTAAAGTCTTCTCATTCTCTTTCACTCCCAGTAAGCCCTTGCCTCTTAGTGTCATTATTGCCATCTGCTGTCTTCCTGAAACCTGTTCTTTTATTGTCCTTTCTCCTCACTAAAGTCTTCTCATTCTCTTTCACTCCCAGTAACCCCTTGCGTCTTAGTGGCATTATTGCCATCTTCTGTCTTCCTGAAACCAGTTCTTTTATTGTCCTTTTTCCTCACTAAAGTTTTCTCATTCTCTTTCACTCCCGGTCACCCTTTACATCTTAGTGGCATTATTGCCATCTTCTGTCTTCCTGAAACCTGTTCTTTTATTGTCCTTTCTCCTCACTAAAGTTTTCTCATTCTCTTTCACTCCCAGTAACCCCTAACACCTTAGTGGCATTATTGCCATCTTCTGTCTTCCTGGAACCTGTTCTTTTATTGTCCTTTCTCCTCACTAAAGTCTTCTCATTCTCTTTCACTCCCAGTAACCCCTTGCCTCTTATTGGCATTATTGCCATCTTCTGTCTTCCTGAAACCTGTTCTTTTATTGTCCTTTCTCCTCACAAAAGTTTTCTCATACTCTTTCACTCCCAGTAACCCCTTGCCTCTTAGTGGCGTTATTGCCATCTTCTGTCTTCCTGGAACCTGTTCTTTTATTGTCCTTTCTCCTCACTAAAGTCTTCTCATTCTCTTTCCCTCCCAGTAACCCCTTACATCTTAGTGGCATTATTGCCATCTTCTGTCTTCCTGAAACCTGTTCTTTTATTGTCCTTTCTCCTCACTAAAGTCTTCTCATTCTCTTTCCCTCCCAGTAACACCTTACATCTTAGTGGCATTATTGCCATATTCTGTCTTCCTGAAACCTGTTCTTTTATTGTCCTTGCTCCTCACTAAAGTCTTCTCATTCTCTTCCACTCCCAGTATCCCCTTGCCTCTTAGTGGCATTATTGCCATCTTCTGTCTTCCTGAAACCTTTTCTTTTATTGTCCTTTCTCCTCACTAAAGTTTTCTCATTCTCTTTCACTCCTAGTAAACCCTTGCCTCTTAGTGGCGTTATTGCCATCTTCTGTCTTCCTGGAACCTGTTCTTTTATTGTCCTTTCTCCTCACTAAAGTTTTCTCATTCTCTTTCACTCCCAGTAACCCCTTGCCTCTTAGTGGCATTATTGCCATCTTCTGTCTTCCTGAAACCTGTACTTTTATTGTCCTTTCTCCTCACTAAAGTTTTCTCATTCTCTTTCACTCCCAGAAACCCCTTGCCTCTTAGTGGCGTTATTGCCATCTTCTGTCTTCCTGGAATCTGTTCTTTTATTGTCCTTTCTCCTCACTAAAGTTTTCTCATTCTCTTTCACTCCCAGTAACCCCTTGCCTCTTAGTGGCATCATTACCATCTTCTGTCTTCCTGGAACCTGTTATTTTATTGTCCTTTCTCCTCAGTAAAGTCTTCCCATTCTCTTTCACTCCCAGTAACCCCTTGCCTCTTAGTGGCATTATTGCCATCTTCTGTCTTCCTGAAACCTGTTCTTTTATTGTCCTTTCTCCCCACTAACGTTTTCTCATTCTCTTTCACTCCCAGTAACCCCTTGCCTGTTAGTGGCATTATTGCCATCTTCTGTCTTCCTGAAACCTGTTCTTTTATTGTACTTTCTCCTCACTAAAGTTTTCTCATTCTTTTTCACTCCCAGTAACCCCTTGCCTCTTAGTGTCATTATTGCCATCTTCTGTCTTCCTGAAACCTGTTCTTTTATTGTCCTTTCTCCTCACTAAAGTCTTCTCATTCTCTTTCACTCCCAGTAACCCCTTGCCTCTTAGTGGCATTATTGCCATCTTCTGTCTTCCTGAAACCTGTTCTTTTATTGTCCTTTCTCCTCACTAAAGTTTTCTCATTCTCTTTCACTCCCAGTAACCCCTTGTCTCTTAGTGGCGTTATTGCCATCTTCTGTCTTCCTGGAACCTGTTCTTTTATTGTCCTTTCTCCTCACTAAAATTTTCTCATTCTCTTTCACTCCCAGTAACCCCTTGCCTCTTAGTGGCGTTATTGCCATCTTCTGTCTTCCTGGAACCTGTTCTTTTATTGTCCTTTCTCCTCACTAAAGTCTTCTCATTCTCTTTCACTCCCAGTAACCCCTTGCCTCTTAGTGGCATTATTGCCATCTTCTGTCTTCCTGAAACCTGTTCTTTTATTGTCCTTTCTCCTCATTAAAGTTTTCTCATTCTCTTTCACTCCCAGTAACCCCTTGCCTCTTAGTGGCATTATTGCCATCTTCTGTCTTCCTGAAACCTGTTCTTTTATTGTCCTTTCTCCCCACTAAAGTTTTCTCATTCTCTTTCACTCCCAGTAACCCCTTGCCTCTTAGTGGCATTATTGCCATCTTCTGTCTTCCTGAAACCTGTTCTTTTATTGTCCTTTCTCCTCACTAAAGTTTTCTCATTCTCTTTCACTCCCAGTAACCCCTTGCCTCTTAGTGTCATTATTGCCATCTTCTGTCTTCCTGAAACCTGTTCTTTTATTGTCCTTTCTCCTCACTAAAGTCTTCTCATTCTCTTTCACTCCCAGTAACCCCTTGCCTCTTAGTGTCATTATTGCCATCTTCTGTCTTCCTGAAACCTGTTCTTTTATTGTCCTTTCTCCTCACTAAAGTCTTCTCATTCTCTTTCACTCCCAGTAACCCCTTGCCTCTTAGTGGCATTATTGCCATCTTCTGTCTTCCTGAAACCTGTTCTTTTATTGTCCTTTCTCCTCACTAAATTTTCTCATTCTCTTTCACTCCCAGTAACCCCTTGCCTCTTAGTGGCGTTATTGCCATCTTCTGTCTTCCTGGAACCTGTTCTTTTATTGTCCTTTCTCCTCACTAAAGTTTTCTCATTCTCTTTCACTCCCAGTAACCCCTTGCCTCTTAGTGGCTTTATTGCCATCTTCTGTCTTCCTGAAACCTGTTCTTTTATTGTCCTTTCTCCTCACTAAAGTCTTCTCATTCTCTTTCACTCTCAGTAACCCTTTGCCTCTTAGTGGCATTATTGCCATCTTCTGTCTTCCTGAAACCTGTTCTTTTATTGTCCTTTCTCCTCACTAAAGTTTTCTCATTCTCTTTCACTCCCAGTAACCCCTTGCCTCTTAGTGTCATTATTGCCATCTTCTGTCTTCCTGAAACCTGTTCTTTTATTGTCCTTTCTCCTCAATAAAGTTTTCTCATTCTCTTTCACTCCCAGTAACCCCTTTCCTCTTAGTGGCATTATTGCCATCTTCTGTCTTCCAGAAATCTGTTCTTTTATTGTCCTTTCTCCTCTCTAAAGTTTTCTCATTCTCTTTCACTCCCAGTAACCCCTTGCCTCTTAGTGGCATTATTGCCATCTTCTGTCTTCCTGAAACCTGTTCTTTTATTGTCCTTTCTCCTCACTAAAGTCTTCTCATTCTCTTTCACTCCCAGTAACCCCTTGCCTCTTAGTGGCATTATTGCCATCTTCTGTCTTCTGGAAACCTGTTCTTTTATTGTCCTTTCTCCTCACTAATGTCTTCTCATTCTCTTTCACTCCCAGTAACCCCTTGCCTCTTAGTGGCATTATTGCCATCTTCTGTCTTCCTGAAACCTGTTCTTTTATTGTCTTTTCTCCTCACTAAAGTCTTCTCATTCTCTTTCACTCCCAGTAACCCCTTGCCTCTTAGTGGCATTATTGCCATCTTCTGTCTTCCTGAAACCTGTTCTTTTATTGTCCTTTCTCCTCACTAATGTTTTCTCATTCTCTTTCACTCCCAGTAACCCCTTGCCTCTTAGTGGCATTATTGCCATCTTCTGTCTTCCTGAAACCTGTTCTTTTATTGTCCTTTCTCCTCACTAAAGTTTTCTCATTCTCTTTCACTCCCAGTAACCCCTTGCCTCTTAGTGGCATTATTGCCATTTTCTGTCTTCCTGAAACCTGTTCTTTAATTGTCCTTTCTCCTCACTAAAGTTTTCTCATTCTCTTTCACTCCCAGTAACCCCTTGCCTCTTAGTGGCGTTATTGCCATCTTCTTGTCTTCCTGGAACCTGTTCTTTTATTGTCCTTTCTCCTCACTAAAGTTTTCTCATTCTCTTTCACTCCCAGTAACCCCTTGCCTCTTAGTGGCATTATTGCCATCTTCTGTCTTCCTGAAACCTGTTCTTTTATTGTCCTTTCTCCTCACTAAATTTTCTCATTCTCTTTCACTCCCAGTAACCCCTTACATCTTAGTGACATTATTGCCATCTTCTGTCTTCCTGAAACCTGTTCTTTTATTGTCCTTTCTCCTCACTAAAGTTTTCTCATTCTCTTTCACTCCCAGTAACCCCTTGCCTCTTAGTGGCATTATTGCCATCTTCTGTCTTCCTGAAACCTGTTCTTTTATTGTCCTTTCTCCTCACTAAAGTCTTCTCATTCTCTTTCACTCCCAGTAACCCCTTGCCTCTTAGTGGCATTATTGCCATCTTCTGTCTTCCTGAAACCTGTTCTTTTATTGTCCTTTCTCCTCGCTAAAGTTTTCTCATTCTCTTTCACTCCCAGTAACCCCTTGCCTCTTAGTGGCATTATTGCCATCTTCTGTCTTCCTGAAACCTGTTCTTTTATTGTCCTTTCTCCTCACTAAAGTCTTCTCATTCTCTTTCACTCCCAGTAACCACTTGCCTCTTAGTGGCATTATTGCCATCTTCTGTCTTCCTGAAACCTTTTCTTTTATTGTCCTTTCTCCTCACTAAAGTCTTCTCATTCTCTTTCACTCCCAGTAACCCCTTACATCTTAGTGGCATTATTGCCATCTTCTGTCTTCCTGAAACCTGTTCTTTTATTGTCCTTTCTCCTCGCTAAAGTTTTCTCATTCTCTTTCACTCCCAGTAACCCCTTGCCTCTTAGTGGCATTATTGCCATCTTCTGTCTTCCTGAAACCTGTTCTTTTATTGTCCTTTCTCCTCACTAAAGTCTTCTCATTCTCTTTCACTCCCAGTAACCCCTTGCCTCTTAGTGGCATTATTGCCATCTTCTGTCTTCCTGAAACCTGTTCTTTTATTGTCCTTTCTCCTCACTAAAGTCTTCTCATTCTCTTTCACTCCCAGTAACCCCTTGCCTCTAAGTGGCATTATTGCCATCTTCTGTCTTCCTGAAACCTGTTCTTTTATTGTCCTTTCTCCTCACTAAAGTCTTCTCATTCTCTTTCACTCCCAGTAACCCCTTGCCTCTTAGTGGCATTATTGCCATCTTCTGTCTTCCTGAAACCTGTTCTTTTATTGTCCTTTCTCCTCACTAAAGTTTTCTCATTCTCTTTCACTCCCAGTAAACCCTTGCCTCTTAGTGGCATTATTGCCATCTTCTGTCTTCCTGAAACCTGTTCTTTTATTGTCCTTTCTCCTCACTAAAGTTTTCTCATTCTCTTTCACTCCCAGTAACCCCTTACATCTTAGTGACATTATTGCCATCTTCTGTCTTCCTGAAACCTGTTATTTTATTGTCCTTTCTCCTCACTAAAGTTTTTCTCATTCTCTTTCACTCCCAGTAACCCCTTGCCTCTTAGTGGCATTATTGCCATCTTCTGTCTTCCTGAAACCTGTTCTTTTATTGTCCTTTCTCCTCACTAAAGTCTTCTCATTCTCTTTCACTCCCAGTAACCCCTTGCCTCTTAGTGGCATGTGCCATCTTCTGTCTTCCTGAAACCTGTTCTTTTATTGTCCTTTCTCCTCACTAAAGTCTTCTCATTCTCTTTCACTCCCAGTAACTCCTTGCCTCTTAGTGGCATTATTGCCATCTTCTGTCTTCCTGAAACCTGTTCTTTTATTGTCCTTTCTCCTCACTAAAATTTTCTCATTCTCTTTCACTCCCAGTAACCCCTTGCCTCTTGGTGGCATTATTACCATCTTCTGTCTTCCCACTGAAACCTGTTCTTTTATTGTCCTTTCTCCTCACTAATGTTTTCTCATTCTCTTTCACTCCAGTAACCCCTTGCCTCTTAGTGGCATTATTGCCATCTTCTGTCTTCCTGAAACCTGTTCTTTTATTGTCCTTTCTCCTCACTAAAATTTTCTCATTCTCTTTCCTCCCAGTAACCCCTTGCCTCTTAGTGGCATTATTACCATCTTCTGTCTTCCTGAAACCTGTTCTTTTATTGTCCTTTCTCCTCACTAAAGTTTTCTCATTCTCTTTCACTCCCAGTAACCTTGCCTCTTGGTGGCATTATTGCCATCTTCTGTCTTCCTGAAACCTGTTCTTTTATTGTCCTTTCTCCTCACTAAAGTCTTCTCATTCTCTTTCACTCCCAGTAACCCCTTGCCTCTTGGCATTATTGCCATCTTCTGTCTTCCTGAAACCTGTTCTTTTATTGTCCTTTCTCTCACTAAAGTCTTCTCATTCTCTTTCACTCCCAGTAACTCCTTGCCTCTTAGTGGCATTATTACCTCCTTCTGTCCTTCCTGAAACCTGTTCTTTTATTGTCCTTTCTCCTCACTAAAATTTTCTCATTCTCTTTCCTCCCAGTAACCCCTTGCCTCTTAGTGGCATTATTACCATCTTCTGTCTTCCTGAAACCTGTTCTTTATTGTCCTTTCTCCTCACTAATGTTTTCTCATTCTCTTTCACTCCCAGTAACCTTGCCTCTTAGTGGCATTATTTGCCATCTTCTGTCTTCCTGAAACCTGTTCTTTTATTGTCCTTTCTCCTCACTAAAATTTTCTCATTCTCTTTCCTCCCAGTAACCCCTTGCCTCTTAGTGGCATTATTACCATCTTCTGTCTTCCTGAAACCTGTTCTTTATTGTCCTTTCTCCTCACTAAGTTTTCTCATTCTCTTTCACTCCCAGTAACCCCTTGCCTCTTAGTGGCATTATTGCCATCTTCTGTCTTCCTGAAACCTGTTCTTTTATTGTCCTTTTCTCCTCACTAAAGTCTTCTCATTCTCTTTCCTCCCAGTAACCCCTTGCCTCTTAGTGGCATTGTTGCCATCTTCTGTCTTCCTGAAACCTGTTCTTTTATTGTCCTTTCTCCTCACTAAAGTCTTCTCATTCTCTTTCACTCCCAGTAACCCCTTGCCTCTTAGTGGCATTATTGCCATCTTCTGTCTTCCTGAAACCCGTTCTTTTATTGTCCTTTCTCCTCACTAAAGTCTTCTCATTCTCTTTCACTCCCAGTATCCCCTTGCCTCTTAGTGGCATTATTGCCATCTTCTGTCTTCCTGAAACCTGTTCTTTTATTGTCCTTTCTCCTCACTAAAGTTTTCTCATTCTCTTTCACTCCCAGTATCCCCTTGCCTCTTAGTGGCATTATTGCCATCTTCTGTCTTCCTGAAACCTGTTCTTTTATTGTCCTTTCTTCTCACTAAAGTCTTCTCATTCTCTTTCACTCCCAATAACCCCTTGCCTCTTAGTGGCATTATTGCCATCTTCTCTCTTCCTGAAACCTGTTCTTTTATTGTCCTTTCTCCTCACTAAAGTCTTCTCATTCTCTTTCACTCCCAGTAACCCCTTGCCTCTTAGTGGCATTATTGCCATCTTCTGTCTTCCTGAAACCTGTTCTTTTATTTTCCTTTCTCCTCACTAAAGTCTTCTCATTCTCTTCCACTCCCAGTAACCCCTTGCCTCTTAGTAACATTTCGCCATTTTGTGCCTTCTTAAGCACTAATCTTTTAATGTCTATTCACCTAATAATGTTTTCTCATTCTCATTAATTCATAGTAACACCTTACCTCTAAGAGCCATTATTGACATCTTCTGGATATATTTAGTTCTATATTCTTGGCTGGTAACCAGTCTACCGGAGAAATTATTGGCAACCTACTGCGGGATAATCCTCCGCCCAGGCTGTCATGTCTGTTTCAAGACATGATCGCCCAAGCGTGTATCTCGTATCGCACTTAAATGATTGATCTGCATGTAAGAGCAGCGAGTTCAACTAGAATTTGAAATCGTCTCTCTGATTTTTCTTTCTGAGCCGATATCCACTGTACCACAACAAACATCGAGAAATATATATATATATATATATATATATATGTGTGTGTGTGTGTGTGTGTATGTGTGTGCGCGTGAGTATATATATATATATATATATGTGCGCGTGTGTGTGAGTGTGTATATATATATATAAATATATATATTTAGTGTATCGAGGCAGCAAGTAATTTTCTAAACATTTGCTGTTAAATATAAGAGACAATGAATGTCTATTATTTTTAGTCACGAGCCGTTCTAAACGTCGTATTTTTGCTTTAATTTCAGTTGAAAATAAAGACAAAACTTCTCCAACATTTGAATAATTATTTATTGATTTTCTTCTAAGCTTTCGGCTCACATGAGCCATCTTCAGAGAGGTTGTTTAGACTGAAATATAATTATCCAAATGTTGGAGAATTTTTATCTTTATTTTCAACTGAAATTAAAGCATAAATACGACGTTTAGAACGGCTCATGATTAAACATAATAGACATTCATTGTCTCTTATATTTAACAGCATAGGTTTAGAATATATATATATATATAGTTATCCGCAGACAGATCTGTTTCGCTGTATCACAGCTCATCAGTACGGTTAGACATCCGATTGTTTTTTACCCAGGATTGAATTGAAACCCGACCGAATTGACGTCAGTCTGCGATTCTACCTCTAAGCTACGGGCGCTCGGTAGAAGGAGGCAGACATTTCAGCGTGTATATTATCATTATACCCGCCCAATAGCTGAGAGTGTTCTAATTCATTGCTGAATGAACGATGCGTAAATGCCAGAGTAGCTACTGTTTTTTCAAAATCTACCATTCTTCCAGAATGCTCAATCAGGGTGTGAGAGGTATGTATATATAATATATATATATATAGAGAGAGAGAGAGAGTGAGAGAGAGAGAGAGAGCGATTAGATATATAATCTTTTTGCCAACAACGATCGACAGAGAACGCGATTGGAAAGGTCATATTTAAAATCCTCAGATTTTGAGGGTAATTTTTTTTTTCTTCTTGCGTTTCTGCTATTAAATCTCTGCTGAATAAAACTACAATGCTACTAAGTTCTGTTATGCACCATACCTGCTTTTCTCTATGTGACAACATGAACCCACTTACAATTACTCTCGCTGGTATCGATTTCACCAGAAAAACTTGTGCTGTTTAAATGTCAATAATTCTTTAAAATACCATTATTATTTTTAATATTTTATTTTATTTATCACACTAAATACTGACAATATCCGGACCATTCTATATTTAATATATAAATCCTGAGAGGCCCCTGTAGACGGAAACTTTAGATGACATGAAGCCTATTCAGCGAATAAATTTGGTCGCTTGAGGAAAAATATGTCCGGACGTCTCAACCCTGACAGCTATAAACTCATATCTGTCAAACAGGAGACTATATTTAACAAGTTTACGCCCCTCAGCTTTTCATGCGACACAACCAAAGAAATTGGCAACAGTAATCAAATTGCTGTTAGCGAAAGAATCGCTGTGGGTAATGTTCATAATAAGGGTCATGCTGCCTCTGAATGCAAAGAAAGTTGTTTGTCGCCCCCTTAACTAGGAAGCAGCCGCCGCTTCTTGAGGAGAGTAAATAGCACTCAGAGCTACAAGCACATATACCTACACAATAATCAATATTCGTGCCTTCGATTTTATAAATTTCAATATCAGTTTTATTGAATTAAGGTGCGTGGGCGTGGCCTAGAACAAGATAAAGCGGTAGTAATTGGATCGCTTAATTTCCTGTTGAAAAGTCCTACGCCCTGAGTGTCTGAAAAGGAAATGTAAATAAGACCTTTTAACAGGATTTCGGTTCGACTCTCGGTGACTTCAGAAGAACTGCTTTTAACCGTCTATCCAATTCCACCGACGTACTTACGTTCAAGAGCATAGGTAAAAATTTAGTCAGCTCGTATCTATATCTGCATATGTGTGTCTTTATTCGTGTGCACATCCCTCTATTCCTCTTTTTCCAGAGCATACATTGGCTATATAAACTTAACTATCTGAACATTCGTCTGTGCATGGAATACTGCTGTCATATGGTCAGCACCCGCTGTTCATCTCAGTGTTCTTGACCGGCTCCAAAGGAGAATCAGTAATGTGATAGGTACCAATTTCGCTGCCCGACTCCAGCCACTTCCTTGTAGACGGGATGTGGCTTCACACTGTCTGTTCTGTAAATGTTTTCATGGCTTCTGCTCCAACGAAAAGCCAATGGTGCTCCTGCAACAGATGTTTACTCGTGAAACCAGACTGGCAACTGGGTCCCAAACATTCACAGTTACATCAACCAAATTCAGGCGACAACAGTTTCTTTTATCGCACTTCCAGCCTGTGGAACTCGCTTCCAAATACTTGCTTTCCGGACGGCTACAACCTCCAGAAATTTAAATGCAATGTCAATACCCATCTCTTAACCACTTGGCTCTAGTTTTTTCTACTCCACCCTGTATATCTTTTCCTTTCTCTCCACCTTTGCAACTCTCTTCACACCTGTATTCCCATCCTTCTCTTGCTCCTTTATAACTGGTTCGTCTTTCTCTTTACTCTCCTCCTATCTAATTTTTTTTACTCTTATGTATACCTCTGCACATCAGGGGCGTTGCCGCCTTGCTCGGAGTGATACGATTAAAAAAAAAACAGCTCTGCAAACATTCTTCCATATTCTTGCTTTCCTAACGGCAACAACCTCCAAGATTTTAGATGCAATGTCAATACCCATCTCTTAACCACTTGACTCCAGTTCTTTCTACATCACCCTGTATATTTTTTTCCTTTCTCTCCATCTCTGCAACTGTTTTCGCACCTGTATTCCCATCCTTCTCTTGCTCTTTTCTCTGACAACCCCTCTAACTGGCTTGTCTTTCTCTTTACTCTCCTGCTATTTAATTTTTTTGCTCTTATGTATCCCCCTGCACATCAGTGGCGTTAGCGCCTTGCTCGGGTGATATGATTAAAAAAAAAAGAAAATACATTTAACACAAGAATTTTCGTTATCAACCAAATTTAAATCCCACCAACTTAATGTCCTTTCCTTTTTCTTGTATCTCTCTTGTTTTGTTTGAATAATGCATATAAATAAAAATTATTATTATTAAAAATATTATAATTATTAGTGCTATTTTAATTATTACTATACTTTACAAATGCTATTTTCCTATTTACTCAGTGTAATGATTTCACTTGAGGTCGGAAGATAGGGTGAGGTCGAGGAGGCGCAGTATATTGTTTTTAAGGGAGACTCGTTTGGTCTATGCTTATGCGGAGCAGGAGAAATTGTCTGTGATGTTTGGCAGATAGCAGTTCTTTTTGCTATTGTAACAGATGTCTTTTACTCATTACTTTTTATAAGTTTCTGCTGATAAAATGAGACAGAATATCGCCACTCTCAAGGTTTTTCTAGAGATTACTTGCGGCTCCAAGAGTGTGTAATCATCAAAATTAAATTTCCAGTTCTTTTCCTCTTCAATTAATTTGAAGTATTGATATCTACTTCAGAAGATGCAGATTGCTTTGCTCGTAAATTCTGTTCCAACTTTACATTTGACTGACTGGTCAATCCGCTCTCATCGCTCTAGAACTGAGTCACTCCTCGCTGATATGAACATGTCCGTCTATGGTTTCTGATCACTAGCCGCTGGAGAACAGTTAGCCAAATAAAAGCAAATCTTCAGCTATTACCGTTTCAATGAATTAAAATTAAGTTTAAGTTTAAATAAACTAAAATACGAATTAGAGATAAGTGAAAAAAGAAAAAGTTAAATGTTTATATCGCATAATCAGTCATTTTTTATGCTTTGTTAAATTGTTTAAACAAAACACCAATGAAGAATGTGTGGGCTAGACACTCATATATAAAAAATAAATATCTCGCTCTCCATTTCGTAAATTTCAAAATCACTTCCAGTAAAATTTTCATTTGCGTGGATGTTGTACGGAAATACATATATATTTGAATCATTTCACCCCAAGCAAGGTATTCCACTGCCACTGTTGCGCAGGGGGGTTACACAGGGGAAATGATTAAAAAGAGTGGTTAGATAGAGGAAATTTCAAAAAGGAGGATGATAGACGGTTAAGGCTACCGAGGGTGAGGGTTGGGTAGATGGGAAGAGTGTTTGAGAGAATGGATGCGAGTTAGTGTGTTAGGAGGTGTCTATTGACCTTACATTTAAATTCCTGGAGATTGTCGCAGTCGAGGAAGCAAGTATGTGGAAGGGAATTCCATAGGCGGGAAGTGCGAGAAAAGAAGCTGTTGGACTAAAAATTGCGGTAACATCTTATCAGTTTCACAGTAAAAGAGTGCGACCTAGTTGCTAATCTAGTATCTCGTGCAAATTCATACGTAGGAGGCACCAGTGATCTAAGTTCATCGGAGCAGAATCCGTGAAAATATTTATAGTAGAGGCACGGGGAAGCCACGTCACGCCGGTAAGAGAGTGGCTGCAGCCGGTCTGCCAAGTCGGTATCGATCACATTATAGATTTTCTGTTGTATTTTGTCAAGAACCCCGAGGAGAATAGCAGGGGCATCCGACCAGATGTGGCAGCAGTATTCAATAGACAGGCGGATGGTAGATTTAAAATACACGGATGGTAGATTTATCTCGTGATCAGGAGATAAAATAATGCACAAATCGAAACTTTCTATTTCCGTGATGAAAAGTGGTAAGCCCTGAGCGTCTGAAACGAAATATAATTGAGATCGAAAAATTCAGCAGACGTACTCGCTTTCAACCCGATTCTGTTTCGCTACTAGTAACTTCAAAGAAACTGCCTTCAGTCGCCTAAATCTCTTCCACTGACCAAGACCAAAGTCTGAAGTTCTGTATCGTTCTCTGTGTTTATAAATATCTCCTTCCGCCTTTTCTCTGTATTTAAATCACCATTCCCTTTTTTGCCTACATCCAAATGTTATATTTAAACTGAAACCTCGGCAAAAGAACAAGATATCTTTACCAAATAACTTTAAATTAGACAAACTGTATTTCTCATTCAATTGTTAAGTTAGAATCATGCAGATAAAATTATCATCATTTGTCTATATTTCTGAGGTAAGTTACTGTGAATATTTACACTATTTATATTGATCCGACTGTTGTCTTTCTCTAAACAACAACTAGGCAAGGTTTCCTCAAGATTGATTGAGTTTAAAACAAGGGACTTGACCGAAAGAGTTTTGGGTTCTATACCTTCCTGCAGCAGAGGTCACCAAAATCTTCGAGAGCTAAGGTAGAAATCGAAAATCAGAAATATAGACAGATGGTAAAGGAGTGAATATGGCAATAAAGATGAGGACAACAGTCCAAACAATGTAAATAGTGTAAATATTTACAATACCTCATCTCAGAAATATAGACAGATGTTGAAGGAGTGTATATGGCAATAAAGATGAGGACAACAGTCCAAACAATGTAAATAGTGTAAATATTTACAATACCTCATCTCAGAAATATAGACAGATGTTGAAGGAGTGAATATGGCAATAAAGATGAGGACAACAGTCCAAACAATGTAAATAGTGTAAATAGTTACAATACCTCTTCTCAGAAATATAGACATATGTTGAAGGAGTGAATATGGCAATAAAGATGAGGACAACAGTCCAAACAATGTAAATAGTGTAAATAGTTACAATACCTCATCTCAGAAATATAAACAGATGTTGAAGGAGTGAATATGGCAATAAAGATGAGGACAACAGTCCAAACAATGTAAATAGTGTAAATATTTACAATACCTCATCTCAGAAATATAGACAGATGTTGAAGGAGTGAATATGGCAATAAAGATGAGGACAACAGTCCAAACAATGTAAATAGTGTAAATATTTACAATACCTCATCTCAGAAATATAGACAGATGTTGAAGGAGTGAATATGGCAATAAAGATGAGGACAACAGTCCAAACAATGTAAATAGTGTAAATAGTTACAATACCTCATCTCAGAAATATAGACAGATGTTGAAGGAGTGAATATGGCAATAAAGATGAGGACAACAGTCCAAACAATGTAAATAGTGTAAATATTTACAATACCTCTTCTCAGAAATATAGACATATGTTGAAGGAGTGAATATGGCAATAAAGATGAGGACAACAGTCCAAACAATGTAAATAGTGTAAATAGTTACAATACCTCATCTCAGAAATATAAACAGATGTTGAAGGAGTGAATATGGCAATAAAGATGAGGACAACAGTCCAAACAATGTAAATAGTGTAAATATTTACAATACCTCATCTCAGAAATATAGACAGATGTTGAAGGAGTGAACATGGCAGTAAAGATGAGGACAACACTCCAAACAATGGAAATAGTGTATATAGTTACAATACCTCATCTCTGAAATATAGACATATGTTGAAGGAGTGAATATGGCAATAAAGATGAGGACAACAGTCCAAACAATGTAAATAGTGTAAATATTTACAATACCTCATCTCAGAAATATAGACAGATGTTGAAGGAGTGAACATGGCAGTAAAGATGAGGACAACACTCCAAACAATGGAAATAGTGTATATAGTTACAATACCTCATCTCTGAAATATAGACATATGTTGAAGGAGTGAATATGGCAATAAAGATGAGGACAACAGTCCAAACAATGTAAATAGTGTAAATATTTACAATACCTCATCTCAGAAATATAGACAGATGTTGAAGGAGTGAATATGGCAATAAAGATGAGGACAACAGTCCAAACAATGTAAATAGTGTAAATATTTACAATACCTCATCTCTGAAATATAGACATATGTTGAAGGAGTGAATATGGCAATAAAGATGAGGACAACAGTCCAAACAATGTAAATAGTGTAAATATTTACAATACCTCATCTCAGAAATATAGACAGATGTTGAAGGAGTGAATATGGCAATAAAGATGAGGACAACAGTCCAAACAATGTAAATAGTGTAAATATTTACAATACCTCATCTCAGAAATATAGACAGATGTTGAAGGAGTGAATATGGCAATAAAGATGAGGACAACACTCCAAACAATGTAAATAGTGTAAATAGTTACAATACCTCATCTCAGAAATATAGACAGATGTTGAAGGAGTGAATATGGCAATAAAGATGAGGACAACAGTCCAAACAATGTAAATAGTGTAAATATTTACAATACCTCATCTCAGAAATATAGACATGTTGAAGGAGCTAATATGGTACGAAAGATGAGGACAAACACCCCAAACAATGTAAAAGTTTAAAGTAAATAGTTAAATACCTCATCTCAGAAATATAGATGGTGATGTTGAAGGAGGACATATGTAATAAAGATGAGGACAACAGTCCAAACAATGTAAATAGCGGAAGGTTACAATACCTCATCTCAGAAATATAGACAGATGTTGAAGATAATACGGGCACAAAGACAGAGGACAAATAATCCAAACAGTCAAAAAGATGTCAACAGTTGGCAATACCTCATCTCAGAAATATAGATGGTTAAGGTGATGGAATATGAAAATAAAGATGAGACAACAGTCCAGCCAAATGCAAATAGTGGGAAGAAGTTACAATACCTCATCTCAGAAACAGGACAGATGCTATGCTGAGCAATGGCTACAAATAAAAAGAGGAGGGAGCAAATAATCCAACAAATGCAATAATAGTGTCAATAGGTTACAATACCTCATCTCAGAAATATAGACAGATGTTGAAGTAAGTGGAATATGGCAATAAAGATGAGGACAAATAGTCCAAAACAATGTAAATAGTGTAAATAGTTACAATACCTCATCTCAGAAATAGCAGACAGATGTTGAAGGAGTGAATACGGCAATAAAGATGAGGACAAATAATCCAAACAATGGGAATAGTGTCAAGAAGTCATAACATCCCCTACCTCCTAAACATAGACAGATGTTGAAGGAAGTGAATATGCAGTATTGAAGATGAGGACAACAGTCCAAACAATGTAAATAGTGTAAATAGTTACAATACCTCATCTCAGAAATAGAGATGAGTGTTAAAGGAGTGAATACGGCAATAAAGATGAGGACAAATAATCCAAACACAAATAGTGTCTTCAACAGTTAATATTCATCTCAGAAAATATAGAGCAGAGTTGCTGAAGGAGTGAATATGGTAATAATAAAGATGAGTGACAATAGTCCAAACAATGTAAATAGTGTAAATAGTTACAATACCTCATCTCAGAAATATAGTATTTATGTTGAAGAGTGAATACGGTACAAAGAGAGACAAATAATCCAAACAACGGTGTAAATAGTCAATAGTTACAATACCCCATTCCTGAAATATAGACAGATGTTGGTATGAGTGAATATGAAAATAAAAAAGATGAGACAAATATTCAAAACAATGTAAGCATGCAAGAAGTCATACCATCTCAGAAATATAGACAGATGTTGAAGGATGGACACAAGTAATAAAGATGGAGGGACAAATAATCCAAACAATGTAAATAGTGTCAATAGGGTTACAATACCTCATCTCAGAAATATAGACAGATGTTGAAGGGAGTGAATATGTATAATAAAGACAGAGGACAACAGTCCACTAATTTAAAATAGGTAAAATAGTTACACACTGTCTCTTAGAAATATAGAGATGATGTTGGAAGAGTGAAGCTGATGGCAATAAAGATGAGGACAACAATCCAAACAAATGTAAATAGTTGTAATAGTTACAATACCTCATCCAGAAATATAGACAGATGTTGAAGGAGTGAATATGGCAATAAAGATGAGGACAACAGTCCAAACAATGTAAATAGTGTAAATAGTTACAATACCTCATCTCAGAAATATAGACAGATGTTGAAGGAGTGAATATGGCAATAAAGATGAGGACAACAGTCCAAATAATGTAAATAGTAAATATTTACAAGACTAACTCAGAAATATAGACAGATGCTGAAGGAGTGAATATGGCACAAAAGTATGAGGACAACAGTCCAAACAATGTAAATAGTGTGAAGGAAGGCACACCTCAGCCCCAAAATATAGACAGATGTTGAAGGAGTGAATATGGCAATAAAGACAGGACAACAGTCCAAACAATGTAAATAGTGTAAATAGTTACAATAATTCCCAGCCCTGTGAAATATAGGCAGATGTTGAAGGAGTGAATATGGCAATAAAGATGAGGACAACACTCCAAACAATGTAAATAGTGTAAATAGTTACAATACCTCATCTCAGAAATATAGACAGATGTTGAAGGAGTGAATATGGCAATAAAGATGAGGACAACAGTCCAAACAATGTAAATGGTGTAAATAGTTACAATACCTCATCTCAGAAATATAGGCAGATGTTGAAGGAGTGAATATGGCAATAAAGATAAGGACAACAGTCCAAACAATGTAAATAGTGTAAATAGTTACAATACCTCATCTCAGAAATATAGACAGATGTTGAAGGAGTGAATATGGCAATAAAGATGAGGACAACAGTCCAAACAATGTAAATGGTGTAAATAGTTACAATACCTCATCTCAGAAATATAGGCAGATGTTGAAGGAGTGAATATGGCAATAAAGATAAGGACAACCGTCCGAACAATGTAAATAGTGTAAATACCTTTTATCAGAAATAGGGACAGATATTTAAGGCAAATAAAGCAACAAAGATTAGACCCACATTACAGACATTGTGAATTGTATAAAAAACATATCATTGTTGTTATATTTAGCCATTTTACTGTAGAATTAATTAATTATGAAATGTTAAAAATCTAACTGATGTTTAACCTTTCCATCGTTAGAATCTTATCTTTAGAAAACTGAAAACTGGAGATCGCTGTCTTTTGAATGTTTCCTTCGTAATCTGAGAAAATGTCCCACCTCACACGAGACTGCCTTGGAATTCGGTTCGGCTGTTTTTTTTAGTGGCATATTTTTTTGTAATTTAAATACTTTTAATCAAATCGGATATTATATTCCGTGCAAGCTAATATACCAAGCAGCATTAAAATACAATTATCAACGATAAATTCCTCAATCACGTAGTTGAGAAAAAATAAAATAAAATTAGCCGTAATGAAGGAAAAAATAACATTAAACAAAAATAAACACATCATTAACTCAATCTATCGTAACCATGTGCACATTAATTATAAACAGGATGAAAAAGCAATTGACTATATAAATTACAGGTACATATCACTTAATGCACATTAGAAACACCTGAAATTTATCCTCTACTTTAAAAAGTTCCAATTATCTAATATAATTATTACAAATAACACGGAACCTTAAAAACCCACCCAATGTGAAAAATAATCTTGTTTGTGAATTTTCATTCCCTCGGGTGTATTTCGTCTCCAATCTCAAGAGTCTAAACACAGTATTAAATACTTACAACAGCCACACAGACATTAACTCTTTCTTATATATTAACTTGTCACCTAATGGAACTCAGAAGAAAACAAAGTACCATTATCGACATAAGACAAATATTTATTAAGTAATGGCAAAATCAATATATAGAACCGAATGCAAGGAAATGCTTAAAATCAACACTGCAATTAAATATATTCAGCCAAAGCAGACAGTGTCTTGAAGTGTTTATGAAATATTGCTGAACGATTGTGCTATCAACATAGGTATTAATATCAAAAGAGATATTTTGACAAAATCACTACAAAAAGTCACAACAAACTGAAGCATGATATGCATTTGCTCTAGTCATTACTTATATTCTTTTTCTTCATAAGTACTTTCGAATGTTGCTACATTTGTTTTTGTTCTGAATCCCTGAAATGGGGTCCGCACAAATAAATGAACAACGACAATTAATTGAGATAGAAAATAAGTGTATTAACATAAGGATACAGACTTGAATGAAGATTAGTAGTCCAGGTGTTGTGGATCCCGGAAAGGGGGTCCGCACAAATAAATGAACAACGACCAGTAATTGAGATAGAAAATAAGTGTATTAACGTAAGGATACAGACTTGAATGAAGATTAGTAGTCCAGGTGTTGTGGATCCCGGAAAGGGGGTCCGTACAAATAAATGAATAACGGCCAGTAATTGAGATAGAAAATAAGTGTATTAACGTAAGGATACAGACTTGAATGAAGATTAGTAGTCCAGGTGTTGTGGATCCCGGAAAGGGGGTCCGCACAAATAAATGAACAACGACCAGTAATTGAGATAGAAAATAAGTGTATTAACGTAAGGATACAGACTTGAATGAAGATTAGTAGTCCGGCTGTTGTGGATCCCGGAAAGGGGTCCGCACAAATAAATGAACAACGACCAGTAATTGAGATAGAAAATAAGTGTATTAACGTAAGGATACAGAATTGAATGAAGATTAGTAGTCCAGGTGTTGTGTATCCCGGAAAGGGGGTCCGCACAAATAAATGAACAACGACCAGTAATTGAGATAGAAAATAAGTGTACTAACGTAAGGATACAGAATTGAATGAAGATTAGTAGTCCAGGTGTTGTGAATCCCGGAAAGGGGGTCCGCACAAATAAATGAACAACGGCCAGTAATTGAGATAGAAAATAAGTGTATTAACGTAAGGATACAGAATTGAATGAATATTAGTAGTCCAGGTGTTGTGAATCCCGGAAAGGGAGTCGCACAAATAAATGAACAACGGCCAGTAATTGAGATAGAAAATAAGTGTATTAACGTAAGGATACAGAATTGAATGAATATTAGTAGTCCAGGTGTTGTGAATCCCGGAAAGGGGGTCCGCACAAATAAATGAACAACGGCCAGTAATTGAGATAGAAAATAAGTGTATTAACGTAAGGATACAGAATTGAATGAAGATTAGTAGTCCAGGTGTTGTGAATCCCGGAAAGGGTCCGCACAAATAAATGAACAACGGCCAGTAATTGAGATAGAGAAAATAAGTGTATTAACGTAAGGATACAGAATTGAATGAAGATTAGTAGTCCAGGTGTTGTGAATCCCGGAAAGGGGTCCGCACAAATAAATGAACAACGGCCAGTAATTGAGATAGAAAATAAGTGTATTAACGTAAGGATACAGAATTGAATGAATATTAGTAGTCCAGGTGTTGTGAATCCCGGAAAGGGGTCCGCACAAATAAATGAACAACGGCCAGTAATTGAGATAGAAAATAAGTGTATTAACGTAAGGATACAGAATTGAATGAATATTAGTAGTCCAGGTGTTGTGGATCCCGGAAAGGGGGTCCGCACAAATAAATGAACAACGGCCAGTAATTGAGATAGAAAATAAGTGTATTAACGTAAGGATACAGAATTGAATGAATATTAGTAGTCCAGGTGTTGTGAATCCCGGAAAGGGGGTCCGCACAAATAAATGAACAACGGCCAGTAATTGAGATAGAAAATAAGTGTATTAACGTAAGGATACAGAATTGAATGAATATTAGTAGTCCAGGTGTTGTGAATCCCGGAAGGGTCAGCACAAATAAATGAACAACGGCCAGTAATTGAGATAGAAAATAAGTGTATTAACGTAAGGATACAGAATTGAATGAATATTAGTAGTCCAGGTGTTGTGAATCCCGGAAAGGGGTCCGCACAAATAAATGAACAACGGCCAGTAATTGAGATAGAAAATAAGTGTATTAACGTAAGGATACAGAATTGAATGAATATTAGTAGTCCAGGTGTTGTGAATCCCGGAAAGGGGGGTCCGCACAAATAAATGAACAACGGCCAGTAATTGAGATAGAAAATAAGTGTATTAACGTAAGGATACAGAATTGAATGAATATTAGTAGTCCAGGTGTTGTGAATCCCGGAAAGGGGGTCCGCACAAATAAATGAACAACGGCCAGTAATTGAGATAGAAAATAAGTGTATTAACGTAAGGATACAGAATTGAATGAAGATTAGTAGTCCAGGTGTTGTGGATCCCGGAAAGGGGTCCGCACAAATAAATGAACGACGACCAGTAATTGAGATAGAAAATAAGTATTAACGTAAGGATACAGAATTGAATGAATATTAGTA
This sequence comes from Ascarosepion bandense, assembly GCA_037127315.1. Lineage (NCBI taxonomy): Eukaryota > Metazoa > Mollusca > Cephalopoda > Sepiida > Sepiidae > Ascarosepion > Ascarosepion bandense. Next base: position 563,408 of record JBBBDQ010030140.1, read on the forward strand.
GTCCAGGTGTTGTGAATCCCGGAAAGGGGGTCCGTACAAATAAATGAACAACGGCCAGTAATTGGAGATAGAAAATAAGTGTATTAACGTAAGGATACAGAATTGAATGAACATTAGTAGTCCAGGTAAAGTTGTGAATCCCGGAAAGGGGGTCCGCACAAATAAATGAACAACGGCCAGTAATTGAGATAGAAAATAAGTGTATTAACGTAAGGATACAGAATTGAATGAAGATTAGTAGTCCAGGTGTTGTGAATCCCGGAAAGGGGGTCCGCACAAATAAATGAACAACGGCCAGTAATTGAGATAGAAAATAAGTGTATTAACGTAAGGATACAGAATTGAATGAATATTAGTAGTCCAGGTGTTGTGAATCCCGGAAAGGGGGTCCGCACAAATAAATGAACAACGGGCCAGTAATTGAGATAGAAAATAAGTGTATTAACGTAAGGATACAGAATTGAATGAAGATTAGTAGTCCAGGTGTTGCGGAATCCCCGAAAGGGGGTCCGCACAAATAAATGAACAACGGCCAGTAATTGAGATAGAAAATAAGTGTATTAACGTAAGGATACAGAATTGAATGAAGATTAGTAGTCCAGGTGTTGTGAATCCCGGAAAGGGGGTCCGCACAAATAAATGAACAACGGCCAGTAATTGAGATAGAAAATAAGTGTATTAACGTAAGGATACAGAATTGAATGAATATTAGTAGTCCAGGTGTTGTGAATCCTGGAAAGGGGGTCCGCACAAATAAATGAACAACGGCCAGTAATTGAGATAGAAAATAAGTGTATTAACGTAAGGATACAGAATTGAATGAATATTAGTAGTCCAGGTGTTGTGAATCCCGGAAAGGGGGTCCGCACAAATAAATGAACAACGGCCAGTAATTGAGATAGAAAATAAGTGTATTAACGTAAGGATACAGAATTGAATGAATAATAGTAGTCCAGGTGTTGTGAATCCCGGAAAGGGGGTCCGCACAAATAAATGAACAACGGCCAGTAATTGAGATAGAAAATAAGTGTATTAACGTAAGGATACAGAATTGAATGAAGATTAGTAGTCCAGGTGTTGTGAATCCCGGAAAGGGGGTCCGCACAAATAAATGAACAACGGCCAGTAATTGAGATAGAAAATAAGTGTATTAACGTAAGGATAGTTATGAATTGAATGAATATTAGTAGTCCAGGTGTTGTGAATCCCGGAAAGGGGGTCCGCACAAATAAATGAACAACGGCCAGTAATTGAGATAGAAAATAAGTGTATTAACGTAAGGATACAGAATTGAATGAATATTAGTAGTCCAGGTGTTGTGAATCCCGGAAAGGGGGTCCGCACACAAAATGAACAACGGCCAGTAATTGAGATAGAAAATAAGTGTATTAACGTAAGGATACAGAATTGAATGAATATTAGTAGTCCAGGTGTTGTGAATCCCGAAAGGGGGTCCGCACAAATAAATGAACAACGGCCAGTAATTGAGATAGAAAATAAGTGTATTAACGTAAGGATACAGAATTGAATGAAGATTAGTAGTCCAGGTGTTGTGAATCCCGGAAAGGGGGTCCGCACAAATAAATGAACAACGGCCAGTAATTGAGATAGAAAATAAGTGTATTAACGTAAGGATACAGAATTGAATGAATATTAGTAGTCCAGGTGTTGTGAATCCCGGAAAGGGGGTCCGCACAAATAAATGAACAACGGCCAGTAATTGAGATAGAAAATAAGTGTATTAACGTAAGGATACAGAATTGAATGAAGATTAGTAGTCCAGGTGTTGTGAATCCCGGAAAGGGGGTCCGCACAAATAAATGAACAACGGCCAGTAATTGAGATAGAAAAATAAGTGTATAACGCAAGGATACAGAATTGAATGAAGATTAGTAGTCCAGGTGTTGTGAATCCCGGAAAGGGGGTCCGCACAAATAAATGAATAACGGCCAGTAATTGAGATAGAAAATAAGTGTATTAACGTAAGGATACAGAATTGAATGAAGATTAGTAGTCCAGGTGTTGTGGATCCCGGAAAGGGGTCCGCACAAATAAATGAACAACGGCCAGTAATTGAGATAGAAAATAAGTGTATTAACGTAAGGATACAGAATTGAATGAATATTAGTAGTCCAGGTGTTGTGAATCCCGGAAAGGGGGTCCGCACAAATAAATGAACAACGGCCAGTAATTGAGATAGAAAATAAGTGTATTAACGTAAGGATACAGAATTGAATGAAGATTAGTAGTCCAGGTGTTGTGAATCCCGGAAAGGGGGTCCGCACAAATAAATGAACAACGGCCAGTAATTGAGATAGAAAATAAGTGTATTAACGTAAGGATACAGAATTGAATGAAGATTAGTAGTCCAGGTGTTGTGAATCCCGGAAAGGGGGTCCGCACAAATAAATGAACAACGGCCAGTAATTGAGATAGAAAATAAGTGTATTAACGTAAGGATACAGAATTGAATGAATATTAGTAGTCCAGGTGTTGTGAATCCCGGAAAGGGGGTCCGCACAAATAAATGAACAACGGCCAGTAATTGAGATAGAAAATAAGTGTATTAACGTAAGGATACAGAATTGAATGAAGATTAGTAGTCCAGGTGTTGTGAATCCCGGAAAGGGGGTCCGCACAAATAAATGAACAACGGCCAGTAATTGAGATAGAAAATAAGTGTATTAACGTAAGGATACAGAATTGAATGAATATTAGTAGTCCAGGTGTTGTGAATCCCGGAAAGGGGGTCCGCACAAATAAATGAACAACGGCCAGTAATTGAGATAGAAAATAAGTGTATTAACGTAAGGATACAGAATTGAATGAAGATTAGTAGTCCAGGTGTTGTGAATCCCGGAAAGGGGGTCCGCACAAATAAATGAACAACGGCCAGTAATTGAGATAGAAAATAAGTGTATTAACGTAAGGATAGAGAATTGAATGAATATTAGTAGTCCAGGTGTTGTGAATCCCGGAAAGGGGGTCCGCACAAATAAATGAACAACGGCCAGTAATTGAGATAGAAAATAAGTGTATTAACGTAAGGATACAGAATTGAATGAAGATTAGTAGTCCAGGTGTTGTGAATCCCGGAAAGGGGGTCCGCACAAATAAATGAACAACGGCCAGTAATTGAGATAGAAAATAAGTGTATTAACGTAAGGATACAGAATTGAATGAAGATTAGTAGTCCAGGTGTTGTGAATCCCGGAAAGGGGGTCCGCACAAATAAATGAATAACGGCCAGTAATTGAGATAGAAAATAAGTGTATTAACGTAAGGATACAGAATTGAATGAATATTAGTAGTCCAGGTGTTGTGAATCCCGGAAAGGGGGTCCGCACAAATAAATGAACAACGGCCAGTAATTGAGATAGAAAATAAGTGTATTAACGTAAGGATACAGAATTGAATGAAGATTAGTAGTCCAGGTGTTGTGAATCCCGGAAAGGGGGTCCGCACAAATAAATGAACAACGGCCAGTAATTGAGATAGAAAATAAGTGTATTAACGTAAGGATACAGAATTGAATGAAGATCAGTAGTCCAGGAAAACGGGTTAGTAAAAAGTATATGTATAAAACTCTGGCGGTGAAGCCGTAGTATATTGATTATGTCCGCGTCGGAAGCTGACGGGTACATCGTAATAATCTTCTCGATGAGTGGAGCACAGAGTTACTATGAACTACTTTGTACTGACTGCTAATCTCTCGCTGGACTCTCGTATTCTCCGGTTAACTCTCTCTGAATCCTCTGTATCCTTTTGTCTCACTTCTGTAGCAGTAGTATAAGTATACTCTGGACGAGTTCCTCTTTATGAAAAGAAAGATTCCCACAACTGTTTCAAAGGATTGTTTTGTGATTATTTACATTCAAAGTACATAGGAAAAAAATAAGTTGCCGGTATAGTATGTGGCCTGACCCTTTGATTCTGGTATAGTGTGTGGCCTAGCCAGTATGAATGTGTCTTACCTCAGTAATAGTTTATTTATAGATATAAGTATTTGGCTATTTATTGAAATTAACTATTTTACCCCAATCACTAATCTTAAACTTTAATTCTTATCAGACAGCTATAATATGCTTTTTAAGGTAAGCAACATATAACATTCAGAGATTTTCTAAGGCTACATTCAAAAGGTAGGCCACATAATATTTTTTGTTACTCTATTTTATATATAATATATATATATAAAATTGTGTATTTGAGCAACAATCTCTTTTTATACAGGTTTCATTAAAAATGACAGAGAACTAATTATCATAATGCTTTTTTATATAATTTTTCATGTGTTCCTATATTTATTTTTCAGTATTTGTCTATAATTCTATGATGAGATAATATTAACAGTATTTACATTATTCGGACTATTGTCCTCGTCATTGATGCCATTTGTACGACGTTTCGGCCATGGTACGCGCCGGTCTTCTTCAAGTGCTAGAAATTTCGAACCGAACCCTTTATTACAATCACTGGAGTATATCATCCTCATTCCTTGATTAAAGACTCGATTTGAAGTCATGAGTTATGTCTCTCTAATCCTGAAAGTCACTTGTAAACCACTACTGTAGCCTGGTATTGAACTTACAATTCTAAGAGTCAAGTCTAAGTAACGTCTATATACACTAACCCACGTCTATATATCAAGTGGATATAGACAATCACTGGGATATTACAATCAAACCCGAATGATTGTAATAAACCCCAGTTATTTTAATAAAGTTTTCGGTTTAAAATTCCTAGCCACTGAAGAAGGCCAGAGCGTACAATGCCTGGAACTTTGTACAAATGGCATTAAAGATGAGAACAATAGTCCGAATAATTTAAATACTGTATTTATTTCTCTTTTCAAAATGCAAATTATATAATAACTATGCGAAGGTTTTTCACTTTCGAGTGCTTTCGGCTATATCTTTAGCCATTATCAAGAATTAATTATGTTTTAACTATAAATAAACATGTATAAAGTTTATGCATATAGAATCTTGTGTATGTTCCGATAACCCTAAGCACATTGTTACTGTGTTCATAATTGATGTTAGTAAATGTAGGATTTCTCTTTTTTATTAGTAATGCCTTCATTATTTTTAATCTTCTTTTGCATGTCGATGGTATGTATTATATGTATTATTATGTATTATATGTATGTATTATAACCCAGTATATCACGGATAGGTCCTGGAAGATATCGATGTATGTTTAAATGAGATTGGATGGAACTGTTGTGGGAAAGGTGTTGTCAATCTTCTCATCAGATTTGTTTTGGTTTAGCCAATATAACTGTTTACGGATTTGGATAGATCCCACACTTAATAACATCAGTTATGAACATGGTGACAATATGCTTACCGTGTTCTGAAGACAACATAAACAAGACTCTGTAAGAATAAACTTTTCACATGTTTCTTTACAGTTAGAATTAATTCTTCATAATGGTCAAAAGAAAGAAGTACAAAAATCTCATTACAATTCTTATTTAATCTGAGATCTGAAAAGAAAAAAATTATAAAAAAATAATGATATTACGTTGTCTGCCATTTTAATGAAACACACAAACACACACACACATACACACGCACACACACACACACACGCACGCACACACACACACACACACACACACACACACACACACATATATATATATATATATATATATATATAAACTAATTTATAAATGGAACGTTCTCTGTGTGTGTATCTGTGTGTGTGTGTCCTTGTCTCTGTGTGTCCGTTACCTATAGACTCCAAAACGGCCGAACTAAATTTCTTGAAAATTTACACAGTTGTAGTATACGCGTCTGCAAGTGTTCTTAGCTAGGTTTTGTGTCGAGGTACCCCGATAAATATCGGAAATCGATAATCTAAAAAATCGGGTTATAGAAGGAGTGGACCGATTTTAATCAAATATAATACACTGATAGACAAAGACATAAAAAACGATATTCAGAAGTTTCAAGGTTGCAGTTCTTACAATAGTGAAGAAAATCGATAATATATATAAATATAAAAGACAAGATGTCTGTGGGTGTGTTTGTTTATCTGCCTGTACGTCTATATTTTTCAGCACTTTTATTTTAGTTTTTGCTTCGGGTTTGGCTCTAAGTAGGTATAATTGTAGTTCTTAGTCTCAGCCATGATGCCATTTACTCATAGGACTTATTTAGTCTCCAAAATTCAGTTAACAACGTAAAAACTTATTTGATATCGATAGCAGGAAATCAAAATCTGACTTACATCCATTCATTTTTCTTTCAGTCTGAGGTTTCGCTTTAACTGGAAACAACTATTGCATTTTAGTCTTTCGTGCCAACGTCCAAAGAGTCTGAGCTCCAGGACCATGGTTTAGTTTTAAAGCTTTCATTACACCCGAGCAACGCCGGGCTATACTGATAGTATATATATATATATATATATATATATATATATATATATATATATATACACTAGGTGCGATTGGTAAATTGTCGCAATTATTTTATTATTTCAAATATTCTTTAGGCTGAATCTGAGCTCCATGACCATGGATTAGTTTTAAAGCTTTCATTACACTCGAGCAACGCCGGGCTCACACAAATATATATATATAATATACAATCGTTCCTACCGCCCATTAACATGGATCAGGCTAGGCTCCCTGAAAGTAAAACACTACGCCTCCTCGGGTTAACTCTCACAATAAATCTGAAGTGGAATGACTATATAGAATCCATGTCTAAATCCACTGCTAAGAAGGTCAGTTTTCTGTGCAGGCCAGGAAGTTTTTTTCCCCCGTCCGAAACACTCCTGCTCATAAACAAATCTACCATCCGCCATGCATTGAATATTGGTCCCATATCTGGTCGGGTGCCCCTGTTTTCGACCTAGGTGTCCTTGACAAAATCTATCGGAGAATCTGTTATGTGATCGATCCCGACTTGGCAGCTAAGATACAGTCGCTTTCTTACCAATGCAGTGTGGCTTCCCTGTGTCTCTTCTACAAATATTTTCACATCTTCTGCTCCTCACTTTTCTCGCACTTCTCACTAGTGGAATTCCCTCTCGCTTACTTGTTTTCCCGATAGTTACAATCTCCTAAAACTATATTACCTTATATATATATATACATACATACATGCATACATACATTCATATATATATATATATATATATATATATATATATATATATACGAACTAAATCTAAAAGTGAGCCAAAAGTCGACCGCGGTTTCACTTGCCGGATCGTCAGGACAAAGGCTAACAAATTAGACAAAAAACAGCAAATAAATAGACAGATAAGATGATACCAAATTAAAAACAAGATAAATAATATTATATATATATATATATATATATATATATATGATAGTATTATTAAATGGAATTGCCTTATTTTGTGTGTATATATGTAAATTAATATAATTTATGTTTGTATGTTTTTGTCCCGGTTTTTCACGATTAATGTCGTAGAGTTGCCATGGTTATGGTAACAGCCATCGGCAAAACAATTTTGCTCATCGTTAAGTGGCATAGACAATGCCATTTTTTCTCTTTTCACTAAATTATGTAGCTCTATCAGTGTTAACACATCCACGTGTTTGACCATTATGTCTGATCGAAAGTTAATTCCCTGTGAATTCACACACACACACACACACACACACACACACACACTTATACACATGCCATTAAAACCAGTATCAATTTTAAGTCTCAAAAAAAAAAAACAACTCATAAATTTTAGCCACTTCCAAATTATTTCTTAGAAAAAAAAAAGGTAACGTTTCACTTAAGGAATCGGGTAAAAATTTTTAAAGAGAGAAGATTACTCAAGCCATAATCAATAGTAGACTGTATATAGTTTTTATTATTTATTTTCACCCATTTTGCAAAACAAGGTTAATTTTGACATGACCTTAGGATAAGCGAATTACTTGGCAACTGTATTCGTTTTTTTTTTGTTTTTGTTTTCTGATTTTTGAGAAAGGGGAGTTTGGAGAATCTGATACTCACTAGACGAATAAAGGGAAAGAGAGACAGGGGAAAGCAACGCGAGACTTTCCTGACAGAGTTGAGTGGGATTTGGGAGAGATATCATAGGAAAAGTGTTGACAGTGATAAAAGATAGGGGCAAGTAGAAGTCCATGATCGCCTAAAACCTAAAAAAAAGATGTCACAAAAAGAAAAAGAAATTTATTTCCAATGGTTTGTATACACATGGAAGATTACTTCAAGCTTAATGAAGTAGTGTACATTCCTGGAAATTATTGCTTTATTAGTTTAATAGTTATCTAACTATTTCTTCAGTTTATTTAAAGCCAGGAACACTTAGATTGTAGTAGTCTTTTTCTAATAATGAATTAGTTGATATAGATATTACTAACTGATTCACATCAAGGAGAGGATTCGCACCTCTCCCAAATAAATATATCGAACCCAAGTGGATTCGGAACCCAGCTCTCTGATTAGCTATTCCGAACCATTATCCATTGCATCAACCGCACATCTAAGATCAGTGCACATGGTATTCCCAAACTGCCACCCTTCTACACACGATGTTGCTTAACTTAGGTGATCATAATTGCTTGTTAAATTGCTTGTGGCCGTAAGCTTGTAGCTACCACTAATCTACTGAATGTTCATGGTTTGCAATACAAAAGGCTTACTAAATTTTGTGAATATTAAACAATAATTGCATGAAAGATTAAATTCATCAGTGAGTTAATACTTTTTAAAACTATTTTAATTCAAATGTCTTTTATTTTATATAATCCATCCTGCATATATACAAATCAACCATTCGTCTGTGCATGGAATACTGCTGCCAGATATGGTCAGGCGCCCATGGTGTTCATCTAAGTGTCTTTGACAGGCTCCAAAACAGAATTAGTAATGTGATAGGTACCAACTTGGCGGCTCGACTCCAGCCACTTCCCCACCGACGCGATGTGGCTTCCCTTTGTCTGTTCTATAAATATTTTCATGGCTTCTGCTCCAACAAACTTAAGTCACTTGTGATTCTGCAACAGGTTTTTACTCGTGCAACCAGATTGGCAACTGGGTCTCACCCATTCACAGTTAGATTAAACAAATGCAGACGACAATTCTACTCCCGCAGCTTCTTCACTCGCACTTCCCGCCTGTGGAACTCGCTTCCATATTCTTGCTTTTCTGACGGCTACAACCTCCAGGAATTTAAATGCAAGGACAATACCCATCTCTTAACCACTTGACTCTAGTTCTTTCTACACCACCCTGTATATCCTTTCCTTTCTCTCCACCTTTGCAACTGTCATCACACCTGTATTCCCTCCCTTCTCTTGCTCCTTTCTAAATGGTTTGTCCTTCTCTTCACTCTCTTCTATTTAGTGCTTTTACTCTTATGTAGCCCCCCTGCATTGACCCTAGTTCTGTCCTCACCACCCTGTATATCCTTTCCTTTCTCTCCACCTCTGCAACTGTCATCACACCTGTATTCCTTTCCTTCTCTTGCTCCTTTCTAACTGGTTCGTCTTCCTCTTCACTCTCTTCTAATTAATTTTTTTTTACTCTTATGTGGCCCCCTGCACATCAGTGGCGTTACTACCTTGCTCGGGGTGATACGATTAAAAATAAAAAGTCATTGTTTCTCACATTGCCGAATGACGTACCTCCAAATTCTTAATCTTATTTTTCAAGAATAATTCTCATCAAAGGCTTTGTCGTTGCTTTCATGTTCGGTTCATGCTATCCTCAACAGCCTTCTGCAGAACTATATTTCTATTGCTTCGAGTCTTTCAACTTTGATGTGATTGTCTAGCATTCACTGCCATATAGGAGGTCAGATATTGCATAACACAATTATACACTCCTCTTTGATTCCAATGAAATTTTCCAGTCTCCCAAAACTCTTATGGAATGCATCCTTGACCATGCCAATATTCCTTCAGGTGTCTCCCTTTCCGTCCTCCGTCTTTCCACATCTCATGTATTTAGATTTCTGCACCTGCTTGACTGGCTGGTATTTTGCTGTTGACCATGCAGTCAGAATCGTTGTATTACCCTTAACATATAAGACAAAAGTTAGTAAATATTCATTCTTTTAGTCGCAATAAAGTTAAAAAGTGTATCCGCGTCCTTTTGGGTGACAAAAAATTTTTTAATTTAGGAAACCTTTCTCATACACTAAACGTCGCAAGTCCTTCACAGCCTTATTTTCATTTCTACTGAAAGTGCTCAGACGAACGAGATTATTTACATCCACCATTTGTAACCTTGACGACAAGGACACGCCATGCTACTTACATTGTAGAGAACCACGTTTAAGTTGTAAATTCTATTCGACCAGCTTCTTTCCACGTAGTGCTGTCTTTTTAAACAACTCCAAAGATGATACTCCCGTGAGCATTACAATCTTAGCCAGTTCATGTCTTAATTAACCGTTATATTACGAGGGTCATTCAATAAATAAAGTGAATTTTACGGTATAAGAACTTCTACGAGGGTCATTTAATAAATAAGATGAATTTTTCGGTATATGGACTTCTACGAGGGTCATTTAATAAATAAGGTGAATTTTTAGGTATAAGGACTTCTACGGGGGTCATTCAATAAATAAGGTTATTTTTTCGGTAGAAGGACATCTACGAAGGTCATTCAATAAATAAGGTGAATTTTGCTCCCTAGGTATGAATTTACACGAGCTACTAGATTAGCAACTAGGTCCCATCCTTTTTATAGTGAAACCGATAAAATACAAGCGCAATTTTTACTCTAACAGCTTCTTTTCACGCACCTCCCACCTGTGGAATTCCCTTTCATATACATGCTTCCTCGACAGCTACAATCTTCAAGAAATTTAAATGTAAGGTCAATACACATCTTCTATCACACTAACTTGCATCCATTCTCACAAGCTCTTTTTCCATCTACTCTACCCACATCCTCGGTATCCTCATCTGTCTATTACCCTCCTCCTGACATTTCCTATAACTAACCCCTCTTTCTCATCACTTTCTCCTATGTAACCCCCTGCGCAACAGTGGCAGTAGAAAACCTTGCTTGGGGTGAGATGATTAAAAAAATAAAAATAATTAATTTTGGAAGTACCAAGTAGACTTTTAGCTTCATCTGTCACTTGTACAGGCAGTGGGTAGAATAGGGTGTCTACTGGAGTGCAACGATGGTTCATATGTACAACTTTGACTTGTGGTATGCGTTGAGTTTAAATCGGTGCTGATGGAATTTAATAATGAAGTACTAATTGAAATAAAAATGAAATCAATATTTTCTCTTTTCTTCATGTACCATGTCCCTTCAGGACGTAAGCGATCATGGTCTTCCACTTGGCTTTCTCTTGTCGCTTTCAGGAATTTATTTCTCTTGTTCAGACAGTTAAGTGCCATACGTGATACACGCTTTGGGCGACCATGTCTCGAAAGAGACATGACTGACTGGGCAGAAGATTATCCCGCAGTAGGTTGCCATTGCTTTCTGCGGTAGACAGGTTGCTATAGAACCCAATCTGTCCTATTATTTAAAGCATAACTGGAAGGAAGAGACGGATTAATACCTTTCCCAAGGGTATTTGTGCGTAAGTGAATGCAAGGAATTTCAACTGGAATTCGAACTCGGCTCCCCGATTTCTCTTTCCGAGCCGATATCCACTGCGCCAAAACGCACATCCTCTCTTGTTACTCCTCCCTACTCTTGTAACATTTCTCTTGTTACTCCTCCCAAACCCTGCTCTTTAAACCATTTAATCAAACCCATAAGTCTAGAATATAAATGGCTAGAAACTACATTGGTCACAAAGTGGGGGATCAGTTTATATACTGATTATAATAGCGAATTGAACCCCCACTTTATATCCACATTATAATTTCTAGTCTATCAAATTCTCATTAGGTATGAATCCACCTCTTGTCATTACTGATTAGCTACGCAGTCATGTCATTTTGTTTTATTTCTTCTTCTTTTTCATGTGCCGTGTCCCTTCAGGACGTGGGTGATCATGGACTTCCACTTGGCTCTGTCTTTTGTCTCTCTCAGTGATCTTTTCTCTTGTTACCCCTCTGAAACTATTATGGTCATAAAGTGGGGGATCAAGTTATATATTGATTATAATAGAGAATTGACTCCTCACTTTATATCCACATTATAATTTCTAATTTGTGTATCAAATTCTGATTAGGTATGAATCCACCTCTTTTCATTACTGAATAGCTACGCACTCATGTCTTTTAGTTTTATTTCACTTTTTATTGGATTCCTACTTGGCTATGTCTCTTGTCGCTCTCAATAATATTTCTCTTGGTGTCTCTTCTAAGCCCCACTTCGTCAAACATTTGCTCACACCTAACAAGTATATCTCGCACCCCTTTCCCCTGTCCCTTCTTCCATTTATCCGGCCTGTGAGTATCAAGTTCTCCAGGCCTTCCTTCCTCATTACGTGTCCCTGGAAACTCATTTGTCTTTTCCTGATATTTAGTATCAGTTTTATTGTCTTTTGCATCCTCTTCAACGCCCCACCGTTGCACACGTGCTCTGTCTATGGTATCCTCAGCATCCTTCTGTAAAACCACATTTCTTCTGCCTCAAGCCTCTCCTTCATCTTTGATGAGATCGTCCAACATTCACATCCATACAGAAGGACATATATCACATAGCAATCCAGCACTCTTTTATTTGTTTCTAATGAGATTTTCCTGTCTTTCTGTACATTTTTTTCTTAATCATTTCACCCCAAGCAAGGCATTCCACTGCCACTATTGCGCATGGAGCTACATAGGGGAAGATAAAGAGAAGGAGTGGTTAGACATAGGTAATGTCAGGAGGAAGGTGACAGATGAGTAAGGATACCGAGGATGAGGGTTGGGCAGATGGGAAGAGTGTTTGATAGAATGGGAGCAGATTAGTGTGTTAGGACGTGTCTATTGACCTTACATTTAAACTCCTGGAGATTGTAGCCATCGGGGAAGCAATCGTGTGGAAGGGAATTCCACAGTCGGGAAGTGCGAGGAAAGAAACTGTTGGAGTAGAAGTTGCATTTTATCGGTTTCTCTGTAAAAGGGTGGGATCTAGTTGCTAATCTAGTATCTCGTGCAAATTCGTATCTAGGGGGCACCAGTGATCTAAGTTCATCGGAGCAGAAGCCGTGAAAGTATTTATAGAAGAGACACAAGGAAGCCACGTCGCGCCTGTGGGAGAGAGACTGCAGCCGGTCTGCCAAGTCGGTATCTATCACATTACAGATCCTCCTATGTACCTTATCGAGAAGCCAGGGAGAATAGCAGGGGCACCCGACCAGATATGGCAGCAGTATTCAATGCACGGGCGGATGGTAGATTTATATATGTGCAGGATAGATTTAGACGGAAAAAACTTCCGGGCCCTACACAGAGAACCGACTTTCATAGCAGAGGATTTAGCAATGGATTTGATATAGTCATTCCATTTGAGGTCCGCTGAAAGTGTGAGACCAAGGAGGCGTAGTGTTTTACTCTCGGGGCTAGCTTCTGAAATGCGTCTTTGGCCATGCCAATGCATCTTTGGATCTCCGTGTTGCACTTTCCATACTCTGTCAGAATACATTCCAGGTATTTGAAGTTTTTACTTGTTTTATTTTAGATTCTTTAAAAACGTTTTAATAAGAAACGTGATAGATCATCTTCACTTAATTATTTATTCACACCGGTTCAATGTCTTTGTCGACGGTGATATTTTCATTGCATTTACGATAAAAAAAAAACTATCTATAAGTCTTAACTTTTAATAAATGCCCATGGTGTGTCGTTAACGCTTATTACTAAAAATGAAGACTCATTCTTTTTTTATATTTTATTACGCAAACTTAATAAAATAGATATTTTTAAATAGGTCTTAGTAGCACATAAGTTTCTTTTTAGTATCAGATAACATTTCTTTTCCCATTTATTCAATGATTAATTCATGTTTGATATTTTCATTGTGTCTTTTTAGCGATCAATTTTCAAAAGCTTAAAACGTAGATAACATTCAACCTGGCATAAAATACATATTAATGTCATAGTTAGACAGACATCAGGATTTAAAAAGATGGAACTGCAGTTACGTCTAAAAGCTTCTGTTTATGGCAAGACTAGCAGCATAGCCCGGCGTTGGTCGGGTGTAATGAAAGCTTTAAAACTAATCCATGGTTCTGGACCTCAGACTCTTTGGACGTTAGCACGAAAGACTAAAAAGCAATAATTGTTTCCAGTTAAAGCGAAACCGTAGACTGAAAGAGAAATAAATGGATGTAAGTCAAATTTTCATTTCCTGGTATCGATATCAAATAAGTTTTTTTCGTCGTAAACTGAATGTTGAAGGCTAAATAAGTCCTCTGAGCAAATGGCATCATGGATGAGACTAAGAACTAGAATTATACATACTGAGAGCTAAACCCGAAACAAAAACTAAAATAAAAGGGCTGAAAAAATACAGACATACAGGCAGATAAACAGACACACACACACAAACATCTTGCCTTATATATATATATATATTATCGATTTTCTGCACTATTGTAAGAACTGCAACCTTGAAACTTCTGAATATCGTTTTTTATGTCTTTGTCTATGCGTGTATTAAATTTAATTAAAATCGGACACTCCTTCTATAACCCGTTAATTCGATTATCGATTTTCGATATTTATCGGGGCTACCTCAACACAAAACCTATCTAAGAACACTCGCAGACGCTTATAGTTTGGAATCATTCTCTGTTTATATTTGGTTCGTTGTTGTCGTGGGGGTTGGTTGGGGTTATTGGCAATTAAGTGGATGTCTCGTTTTGACCGTTAGACTTTTGAGGGATTTGGTGTGTAAGTGTGAAATTGTTGATTAATGGTATTATCTGTTGGAATGTATGTTTTATCTTTTTATTGTTGGGTGTATCTTTTGGTTAGGATTTCTACACACCAAATTCCTCAAAACATCATTTATAATAAATATTCATAGCTCTATACATCATATATCGAGCACTGTTTTAAATTAATGTTTTGGACGGAAAAAAAATTTTCTTTTTTCTCTGCTCATTCTCACACGGATATATATATATATATATATATATATATATATATATATATATATGATTTTTAAAATGAATAATTAATAAACTTGCAATCACCTTGAAGGCGAAAAGAGAAAAGAAGAGCAACTTCATCTGGACAAAATTTAGCCTCTATTCATCGAGTTATGATTCCAGTCGTGTGAAATGAAACTGAAAGATCAAAAGCAATTTAATGAGTGAATGCCGCTAAACTATTGCATTCGAAAAACAAAATGAAGGACTGTTCACGCAAGAAATGTTCTTTTAATTTACTGAAAAATGATTACGCCTAATTCGTGATCATTTAACAAACTCAGATCCGTGAAAAGATTTGTTTTTCTCTGTAGTGTGAAGATTCTTTTAATTTCAATTATTTACCAATTTCGTAATGTTTACGCGCTTATCGGCGTTTGTATTTCTGCTCCCTTTATCCAAAGATTCACGTGTTATGATCGGGATAAAACGCTGCTCTAAATGTATGTGATACGCCAGCAGTTGTGAAGTCAATTGCTGTGTAGCATTGAAAGATATCTAAACTTATTCATAAATGGAACTCTGTGTGTGTGTGTGTGTGTGTGTGTGTGTGTGTGTGTGTGTGTGTCCGTTACCTATAGACTCTGAAACGGCTGAACCGTTTTATTTAAAATTTACACAGTTGTACTATAAGCGTCTCCGAGTGTTCTTAGCTTAGATTTGTGTCGAGGTACCCCGATAAATAACGAAAATCGTAAATCGAAAAAATCGGGTTAGAGAAGGAGTGGTCCGATTTTAATTAAATTTGATACACTCATAGACAAAGACATAAGAAACGATATTCAGAAGTTTCAAGGTTGCAGTTCTTACAATAGTGAAGAAAATCAATAATATATATATATATATATATATATATATATATATATATATATATATATATATATATAAAAGGCAAGATGTTTGTGTGTGTGTTTGTTTATCTGCCTGTATGTCTGTATTTTTTCAGCCCTTTTATTTTAGTTTTTGCTTCGGCTTTGGTTCTAAGTAAGTATAAATGTAGTTCTTAGTCTCAGCCATGATACCATTTACTCAGAGGACTTATTTAGCCTTCAAAGTTCAGTTTATGACGAAAATACTTATTTGATATCGATAGCAGGAAATCAAAATTTAACTTACATCCATTCATTTTTCTTTCAGTCTACGGTTTCGCGATAACTGGAAACAAGTATTGTTTTTGGTCTTTCGTGCCAACATCCAACAAGTCTGAGCTCCAGGACCATGGATTAGTCTTAAAACTTTCATTCCACCTGGGCAACGCCGGGCTATACTGCTAGTCTTATATATGTTCAGTCCATGAAATGGACTGAACTAGCACTCATGCCTACAAAATATCTTGTGAGTATCAAATTTCGCAGGCCCTCGTTCCTCGTTGTTTGTCCTGGCTGTTGTTCTAAATAAAACAACTATAAAGGGTAAAGTCGATGTGTCTTTTATCCCCATTTTATTTCTATGTTCCTATTTTATGCATATGTTTTCTTAAACATAGAAAATGACAATTCGAATTCCATCCACTTTCAACTCGTGAAGCTCATGTTAAACGCTACTATTTCTAAAAAGCAGAGAAAACTACATCATAAACAGTTAGACATGAAAAGAAATTAATAACACCTTAGATGAAAAACCTCTTGAAAATGTGTAAAGAAGATATTTTTAAACGCAAATTCTATTCCAGCAGGTTCTTTTCTCGCACTTCCCGCCCGTGAAATTCTCTTCCACATACTTGCTTTCGTGACAGTTACAATATCCAAGAATTTAAATGTAATGTCATCTCCTGTCACATTCTCTCATGCTTTTCTACATCCACCCCACTCTCATCAGTACTCTCTTCCCTCTCCTACTCTCTTCCTGACACCCCCTGCAACCTCTCACTTATCATAACATTCGTCCTCGTCCACCCCACTCTCATCAGTAATCTCTTCCCTCTCCTACTCTCTTCTTGACACCCCCTGCAACCTTTCACTCTTCATAACATTCCTCCCATGTAACCCCCTGCACAACAGTGGTAGTAAAATACCTTGCTTGGGGAGATATGATTATAAAAAAATTCTGCAGTATTATAAAGTGGACATAATGTGGGGATCAATTCAACATTACAATCCATATATAAACTGATCACTCACTTTATGGCGACAATCATCCTTCTCTTACCCACTTCCTGACAATCATTTAAACCTGTTACTCTTTCTTATAACTCTCCTCCTATGTAACCCCCTGCAAAACAGTGGCAGTAAAATGCCTTGCTTGGGGCGATACGATTATTTAAAAAAATCTGCAGTATTATAAAGTGGACATAAAGTGGGATCAATTCAACATTACAATCCATATATAAACTGATCACTCACTTTATGGCCACAATCATCCTTCTCGTACCCACTTCCTGACACCCATTATAACCTGTCACTCTTTCTCATAACTTTCCTCCTATGTAACCCCCTGCAAAACAGTGGCAGTAAAATGCCTTGCTTGGGGCAACATGATTAAAAAGAAAAAGTGGTTGAAAGCGTTTGGAACAATCAACAATACGAGTTACTTTTGCAAACCCTTACACTAACCAAATGGGAAATTATGTACTAATGTTGAAAAGACTAAATAAAAAATTAATATTTTTTTTGTCTTTCATATCCAACGAAATATGTTTGAAAAAAAAAGGTCCGTTCCAAATATACGTTATTACAATATATATTTTATATATATTTAGGTAACAGCCTTTCTTTCAAACATAATTCATTAAATACAACCAACAACGTAGATTTAATTTTTGTTAAGTTAATATATATATATATATATATATATATATATATATATATATATATGACTGTGCAGAAGTTTATCCCGCAGTAGGTTGCCATTGCTTTCTGCGGTAGACTGGTTGGCAGCCAAGACTATAGAACCCAATCTACCCTGTTATTTGACTGATATCTAGATGGGGAAGAGATGTATTATATCATTAAGTAATAATAAGTGGGGGATCGGTTTATTACTTCATAAAAATCTAAAACTGACCCCCCCCCATTTTATGGCCAGTGGAAGCGTTAATCATGTTTTCAACTGTTATTTTCAGTCAGTCAGTTAAGTGCCATACGTGATTCACGCTTGGGCGATCATGTCTCGAAAGAGACACGACTGACTAGGCAGAAGATTATCCCCCAGTAGGTTGTCATTGCTTTCTGCGGTAGACTGGTTGGCAGCCAAGACTATAGAACCCAATCTATATTGTTATTTGACTCAAAGCTAGAAGGTGAAGAGATGTATTATATTATTAAGTAGTAATTAGTGGGGGATCAGTTTATTCAGTCAGTTAAATGCCATACGTGATGCACACTTGGGCGATCATGTCTCGAAAGAAACATGACTGACTGGGCAGAAGATTATCCCCCAGTAGGTTGTCATTGCTTTATATGGTAGACTGGTTGCCAGCCAAGGCTATAGAACCCAATCTGTCCTGTTATTTAACCCATAACTGGAAGGAATAGACGGATTATTACCTTTCCCAAGGGTATTTGCGCGTAAGTAAATGCAATGAATTCGGCTGGAATTCGAACTCGGCTCCCCGATTTCTCGTTCCGAGCCGATATCCAATGCACCACAACTATAATAATATAAAACCGATCCCCCACTTTATGCCCAGTAGAAGCCTTAATCATGTTTTCAACTATTATATTCAGTCAGTCAGTTAAGTGCCATACCTGATACACGCTTAGGGCGATCATGTCTCCAAAGAGACATGACTGACTGGGCAGAAGATTATCCCGCAGTCGGCTGATATTACTTTCTGCGGTAGACTGGTTGCCAACCAAGGCTCTAGAACCCAATCTGTCCTGTAATTTAACCCATTACTAGAAGGAAGAGACGGATTAATCCCTTTCTCAAGTAAGTAAATGCAGGAAATTCAACTAGAATTTCAACTCGGCTCTCCGATTACTCTTACCGAGCTGATAGATCTGAGCAATAAAAACTAAAGTCATATAAAAACATACTAGTATACTGTCTTTTTGTTGTTTTATTTTTACTTTGTCTTCGAAGACGCTTTACTAAAAATAAAACATGTTAGATTAAGATACGTTTCATGTTTCTTTTTTTCATTATTCTATCATATGCATAACGTTTATGGTAATAGATCTCTATGGAAGTACTATGAGAAAGCTTGAAATACAGTGTATATCATTTAATCATAGCGTAAACAACTTTGTCTTTCGTAGCGTTACACATGTTATATTTCGTCCCAAAGAAAGGGGTATTTTACAGTACTACTTTATTCAAAAGAAAACTGCAGCCGAAGTATAAAAATTCTTAAGACTTACAGCGATCATACTTTGTCGAAATAAAAACATGCAGAGATTGGTTTAGATGCTTCAAAAATAAGGATTTCGATGTTGAAGATAAAGAATGCTTCGGCAACATGACAAAATTATGCCACATGTTACAAAAGGGGTGATATCTTGAAAACGTTTAAATGGAAAGCCCTACCCCCCCCCCCCCCACTGTCCGCATTCACCAGGCATAGGCAGTTCTATTATAATTTGTTCAGATCGATGGGACATCGCCAGGCTAAGCAGCACTTTCTATCTTACGAAGACGCCAAAAACATGGATCGGCTTTATTTATCTGTAAATTCAGATAAAACTTAGAAAGGAAATAGCCATTTTCAACATGTCATTTTAAGGCATGCATTCTTCGACCCCTTCTAAACAGAGAATGAAGAAAATTCTAAGCCCAGAGGTTTGTTGATGTAAAGGAAGGGGTTGGGATGTATTGGTTTTTCTTTGGGTTGGGCTGGGGGACGGAACCAGTAGTAATTCTTCTTTAGTAGTGGGAGGTATGTGGCCTGACCATAGGGTTAGCAGGGTAAGTGGTCTGGAGGTAACTGCTAGGTCAACTTTAAGAAAAATTTTGCATTTTTTTTTTTATCGGGATTAACTAGGTGAATAGGATAATTACTGTAATTTATATTTATTTCTATGGCGAAACTTACTTATGATCTCTCTTCGTTTGTTAAGGAGAATATTTTGGTCTTGAAATTTTAAAATTTTAATTTTTTCTGTCAAGCATAGATTACACACACACAGGCACACACACACACACACACACACATATATATATATATAATTACTTAGCTTTTTATCATAATTAAATTAGAACAGCATATAGTTGAATTAAAAAGTGTTCAATACAATTATATTGTAGAACTTTTGAATATCTTTCATTTGTAAAGGAGTTATATTACGCAACCCAGGTTTCTACCATCTGCTGGTGTCTTCAGTCTATATACAATAACATATTTTATCGATTTTAAGAACGCTCATGTAGCGGGTCATTAATTTATATCTATATGAGGCGAAACATAAATTATATATATATATATATATATATATATATATATATATATATATATTGTCATCCGCAGGCAGTATCACAGCTCATCAGTACGGTTAGACTCCGATTGCTTTTTAACCCAGGATTGAAACCCGACCGAATTGGCGTCAGTCGGCGACTCTACCTCTGGGCTATGGGCGTTTGGTAGAAGAAGGCAGACTTTTTAGCGCATATATTATCATTATACTCGTCCAATAGCTAGAGTGCTCTAATTCATTTTTACTGAATGTGCGATGCGTACATGCCAGAATAGCTACTGTTTTTCAAACTCTACCATTCTTCCAGAGTGCTCAATTAGAGTGTGAGAACGTAAATATTGTCATCCGCAGACAGATCTGTTTCGCTGTATCACAGCTCATCAGTACGTTTAGATTGCTTTTTTTACACCGATTGCTTTTTAACCCAGGATTGGGTTATATATATATACACCAAATTTCACAAAAATATCTTGAAATACTAAAGTTTAAATTTATTTTTAAAAACTGAGTAACGCCTTCCAAACCACTTCAGATTTGCTCCATAGCGTCTGAATTGTCTCCCTTTTTAAGTTTGTGGGTTTTGACAAAATAATTGCGTCCAGTTGATCTTTGGGGTTCCGGTGAGCTTTGATAATAATCAACGGCGTTCAGTCTGGATTGATAGCTGGCCAGATATAAGAGGTGATGTGGTAGACAGCCATGTCTGTGTTCTGCTTACTTGGCATGTTACAGTGTCCTATTGCCAGATATAGGATCTTCCAGTAGCCACCCTCTTGATCCACGAAAACGCTACCTTGATGTAGGCGTCCGTGTTGAGTCTGGGAACTGTGGGAAGATGAATGGAGGTACAACGTTGCCTTCAGTAGTGATCCCTCCAAGCACATTCTTAATCAACCAATTTCGACTTCTCTGTACTGTCTTCAGATTGTCACCCAAACACTCTGAAATGATCATAGTTGTTGCGCTGTGGCTCGTACCATGTAAAATCTGGTGGCCAGGATGTGTAAAAGACAACTCGGTCTGTTCATTATCTATCTATCTATCTATCTATCTATCTATCTATCTATCTATCTATCTATCTGTTTCAGGCTGTTCATTATCTATCTATCTATCTATCTATCTATCTATCTATCTATCTATCTATCTGTTTCAGGCTGTTCATTATCTATCTATCTATCTATCTATCTATCTATCTCAGGCTGTTCATTATCTATCTATCTATCTATCTATCTATCTATCTATCTATCTCAGGCTGTTCATTATCTATCTATCTATCTATCTATCTATCTATCTATCTATCTATCTATCTATCTATCTCAGGCTGTTCATTATCTATCTATCTATCTATCTATCTATCTATCTATCTATCTATCTATCTATCTCAGGCTGTTCATTATCTATCTATCTATCTATCTATCTATCTATCTATCTATCTATCTATCTATCTCAGTCTGTTCATCATCTATCTATCTATCTATCTATCTATCTATCTCTCTATCTATCTATCTATCTATCTATCTATCTCACGTTATTCACTATCTATCTATCTATCTATCTATCTATCTATCTATCTATCTATCTATCTATCTGTTTCAGGCTGTTCATTATCTATCTATCTATCTATCTATCTATCTATCTATCTATCTATCTATCTGTTTCAGGCTGTTCTTATTATCTATCTATCTATCTATCTATCTATCTATCTATCTATCTCAGGCTGTTCATTATCTATCTATCTATCTATCTATCTATCTATCTATCTATCTATCTATCTATCTCAGGCTGTTCATTATCTATCTATCTATCTATCTATCTATCTATCTCAGTCTGTTCATCATCTATCTATCTATCTATCTATCTATCTATCTATCTATCTATCTATCTCAGTCTGTTCTATCTATCTATCTATCTATCTATCTATCTATCTATCTATCTATCTATCTATCTATCTATCTAAGGCTGTTCATTATCTATCTATCTATCTATCTATCTATCTATCTATCTATCTCATTTTTGTGTCGTGGCTCGTACCATGTGTCATCCAGTCGCACGGATGTATAAAAGACAATGTGCGCTTAGCACGGAAGATGTTGTCATTATCACTGACTTGGGGAAGTAACACCTACTACTGCGAGAGATTGTAAATATTTTACATACATCTTGGTTGTACCACTCTGTTAATAAATTAGTTTAGCTATATATCTCGGTGTATCTCTTCATTCCACCATACAATAATTTTGCAGATTCCGGTGCGAATGCCAAATAGTATTGCTTTCCGAATTTCTGACAGAGTGAATTGTGTCATAGCGCTTCTTTTTAAACAAATGTTACTCAACTGACTCACATATACAGCGCCGTCAAGAAAAGCAAAAAAACATCAATGCCCATGCGCAGAATTAAAAATATAAAATGGCGACAGTTTACCCATCGCTCAGAATGTACCATCAATGCATTCTATTGTTGTCTCGATTTACTCACAATTTCGATAGAAAACTTTACGAAAATCATTGGCAAGTCTTGTGTCCAATCAGTCTGATAAAAATTCTTTATATGTCACCATCGCCGCCGCTGTCTTTATCCGTCGAGATCAAAGCGATAAACTAATTTCCTTTTGTTTCCTATTTTTGTCTCGACATCTCCACCCTGCTTTTCTCTCTGATCTTCACCAATGAGGTTCATTCACACTTGTTCCAATCATAATTACAACCGGGCGACAACGAAGGATTGCGTGTTGTTCTTTTTCACTCCAAATATTGACCTTTCGAAGCGAGCGTTGAGAAATCTCTCCGGCTGCATTCGTAAGATTTACATCATGACTGAACAGCTATAAAATTTGCAAATACATACATGCCTCTATATAAATAAATATATTTATATACATATGAAATGATTTGTTTGAACATTATTTTTGATCGTAACTCGTATTTAAGTAGATATTCTGTTTTATTTCACGGAAATTAACGAAGATTAACGAAACTGGTTATAAACAACCGACAATTTGAAATGATTTGTTTGAACATTATTTTTGATCGTAACTCGTATTTAAGTAGATATTCTGTTTTATTTCACGGAAATTAACGAAGATTAACGAAACTGGTTATAAACAATCGACAATTTGAAATGATTTGTTTGAACATTATTTTTGAGCGGTACTCGTATTTAAGTAGATATTCTGTTTTATTTCACGGAAATTAACGAAGATTAACGAAACTGGTTATAAACAAGCGACAATTTGAAATGATTTGTTTGAATATTATTTTTGATCGATACTCGTATTTAAGTAGATATTCTGTTTTATTTCACGGAAATTAACGAAGATTAACGAAACTTGATATAAACAAGCGACAATTTGAAATGATTTGTTTGAACATTATTTTTGATCGATACTCGTATTTAAGTAGATATTTTGTTATTCTGCTCATAATC
Organism: Ascarosepion bandense; assembly: GCA_037127315.1. Taxonomy (NCBI): domain Eukaryota; kingdom Metazoa; phylum Mollusca; class Cephalopoda; order Sepiida; family Sepiidae; genus Ascarosepion; species Ascarosepion bandense. The sequence goes on from JBBBDQ010030140.1 coordinate 587,251, forward strand.
GAACAGAATTATATATTTATATAAAGTTTATTTTATGATGAACACTTATAATAGAATATTTATTATAGATATTGCTTTGCTAAATATCGAGTAAACTTTATAAAGGTTAATATTACAAACAACAGACCATTAATCTATTTGTTATAAATGCATATTAATATATATATATATGTTTATCCCTTTCTTGATTGTGTCTGCCATGACCTCATTCATTTAAGGCTAGTCAAGTTAAGAATTCGCTCTGGCGTGTATCAAATATTGTAGCGGTTCATTCAGTTTCCAAATCTAGCATTAAAGTTTAACAGGCAAAATGACAAGTCGATAAAAACAAAATTTGAAAATTTGTGTATGTATATATGCGGGCGTATATTAATCTTTATATGTGTTTATTTGACAGTGTATTTGTGTATAATCGTCTATTTGTTCATATGTCGATGTCTGTAGGTTTATATGTGTGCGTTCATTCTTTTCCTCGTTTAATATATGAATGCTTTTCTAAATCTAATAATTTGTTAAACTTGGAATTTTATAAAATTCGCAATAAAAATAAAGTGAATCTAATAATCAATTACAAATGCTGATTTCAATTTAAACAAATATCAATATTAATGCTCCCAAAAATTATTTTTGAGTCTGCTCACATATTATCCAAATTAGAAGTTACTTTATTCTGATTGGTCAACATTTTCTCTAAAACAATGCCTCCCTGTTTAAGGGGGTTTTGCTTGTTTTTAGCCTTTTAAAACTCTTCAACTTGAAATAATCTCTTCACTTGATGAGACACAAGAAGTGTCGAAACAAAATAGCTGCTTTTGTTGTGATATTATAACATATTCATGTTGTAATTTCTGAAAATTCATATATATATATATATATATATATATATATATATAAATGGAACTTTGTGTGTGTGTGTCTGTGTGTGTGTGTCCGTTACCTATAGATTCCAAAACGGCTGAACCAATTTTCTTGAAAATTTACACAGTTGTACTATACGCGTCTGCGAGTGTTCTTAGCTATTTTTTGTGTCGAAGTACCCCAGATAAATATCGAAAATCGACAATCGAAAAAATCGGGGTATAGAAGGAGTGGTCTGAATTTAATCAAATTTCATACACTCATAGACAAAGACATAAGAAACGATATTCAGAAGGTTCAAGGTTACATTTTTACAATATTGCAGAAAATCGATAATATATATATATTTATATATATGTAGAAGGCAAGATGTTTGTGTGTGTCTGTTTATCTGTCTATATGCCCTTTATACAAATCCACAATTTTTGCCCGATTCTCACTAAATTTCACACAAATATTCTTAAGGCTGAGTTTGAGCTCCAGGATCATGGATTAGTTTTAAATCTTTCATAACATCCGAGCAACGCCGGGCTATACTGCTAGCATATATATATATATATATATATATATATATGAGGTTTGAGTAATGGCCCGAGTGGTCATTTTTTGAGCAGTGATTCAATGAGACATGTTTTTCTCTGTCGAGTCTAGGCAATGTGTTACGACCCAATGGTGGATCTCAAGCAGAATGTTAGTGACTCGTAAAATGTTATACAAGAATTACGCATTAGCTTCAAATAAATGCTGTCTGTTGAGATAGTTCAAAAATCTGGATTACTTTGCCAGGCTGTTGCTGTATGAAGCAGTATGTTATTTTGACGAGCTTAACGAATCAGGGTTGGTCATGCTCTCAATAAAATCATTCGTCATCGAAAAAGGAAATCAATTTCCACCTATTCATATCAATAATATTTTTTTATATTTTTTTCATATATTACCCAGTAAATTTGAATAGGTTGCCATAATCTGTGGTCATAAATAGCCGATTGCGAATCTAAAATGTATGGTAATTACTTGTCTAGGAATTGAACTTTTTATTTTACTGCGTAGAAAGCTGTTTGCTTTTTTTTCTTTCTGTGCAAAAGCTTTTGGACAAGAACTATTTTATCTTTTATGAGACATCAAAATAAAGTTTAAAATCACCCATATCCTAACACTTTTGCACACTAACATTAGTGTGCAATAGTATTAGGACAGGGGTGATTTTCCTAAGAACCTCACTGAAATTCAAATACAGGGTGAAAAGCCAAACATTTGTAAGTATTATTTAAGTAAAAAGGAAGAGCAAGGAAGGCTTCGGAATGTGAATTGTCCAAACAAAGCCCTGATCTCAATTTTATTGAACCTCTATGGGATATTTTGGTTAAAAATATTTAAATCTAATGTTACTTCGCAAGACACACTTTGGGAAGAAATACAAGCTGCTTGGCAGGAGATAGCATTAGATACATTGAAGAAGCTTGTGATGTCAATGCCTGACAGAATGAAGGCTGTGTTAAAAAAAAAAGGCTATTATCTAAACTTATTTATCAATGGAACTTTGTCTGTGGGTGCGTGTCTGATTGGTCTACATTGTCTCTACAACAATGCCTCCCTGTTTAAGTGGGTTTTGCTTGTTTTTAGCCTTTCAGAACTCTTCAACTTGAAATAAACCTCTTCACTTGAAAAGAGACAAGAATAGCTCCTTTTCTTGTGATATTATAATATATTCATGTTATAATTTCTGAAAATTCATATATATATATATATATATAAACTTATTTATGTGTGTGTGTGTCTGTTTATCTGTATGTCTGTGTGTCTGTGGGTCCGTTACCTATAGACTCCGAAAGGGGTGAACCAATTTTCTTGAAAATTGATACAGTTATACTATAAGCGTCTGCGTGTGTTCTTAGCTAGGCTTTGTGTTGAGGTACCCCTGATAAAATATTGAAAATTGTTAATCGAAAAAATCTGGGTATAGAAGGAGTGGTCTGATTTTAATCAAATTTGATACACTCATAGACAAAGACATAAGAAACGATATTCAGAAGTTTCAAGGTTGCAGTTCTTACAATAGTACAGAAAATTTGATATCGATACCAGAAAATCAAAATTTCACTTCCATCCATTCATTTTTCTTTCAGTCTACGCTTTAACTGGAAACGACTGGACTATTTCCTTGAATCGAAACCGGTGCTGATTAGGTCAGCACATCCTTTTATCAACTTCAAGTTTTAGTTTTTTTTGTCGTTGACTTAGGGATTCTTTCGGCTGGATATACATCCTGAATTGTTAACCGGAATTCAACCCATCCTGCTATCAACTGACGGCTCCGTGCCCAAAACCTATATTTATAGGGGCTAACACCTTATTTGCATACTTCTAGAAACTTTTAGAACTCTCTGGAACATTCTACAAACTTCCAAACGTTCTATTTCTAAGTTCCTTATTTTTACGACTACTTTCTGAATTAAAACCTTTTTGTAACAACATGTAGGACTCAAAAGAGTCCTTTATTACAACTTTTTAAACATTATTATTATTATTATTATTATATATATATATATATATATATATATATTTTGTAAATTAATTCATCCTCGTGACAGTATCATCCCCAGTAAATTTCTTACAGGATTTTACAATATTTGTCTATATTTCTGAGATCAGGTAGTATTTACAGTATTTTTTTTTTTTAGTATTATACTTATTTTGTTGCCATTTGTACTCCGTTTCGGCCGTTGTACTCTCCGGCCTTCTTCAGGTGCTAGCAATTTTGGACTGAACCCTTTATTACAATCACTGCGGTATATAAACTCTATTTCTTTGCCTAGAGTCTCTTCTGGTAGTTATAAGTTATCTCGCTCTAAACCTCTTACTTGGTCATCACGGCCGTAGCCTGGTATTGACTTCTGTTGTTTTTGTCCTTAATGACACATGGCCCAGTGGATATAGATATTGGATACTTCCTGTGACTTGACCGAAAGAGTTGTGTGTTCAATACCAGTCTACAGCTGTGTTGACACAGTAACTTATAGGTTTAGAGGGAGATAACACATGACTACCAGAAGAGGCTCCAAGCAAAAGAATGGAGTTTATATACCCCAGTGATTGTAATAAAGGTTTCGGTCCAACATTTCTAGCACCTAAAGAAGGCCAAAGCGTATAACGGCCGAAACGTCGTACAAATGGCAGCAAAGATGAGGATAATAGTCCTAATAATGTATTCTTCTCAGATCTTTTATTATCACGTTGTGAGATATTTAATAACAAAAGCAATGGAAGCATAAAAAACAGATTATCGGAGAAAATAGAAAGAATCTGTGGTCTATATAACATCAAGACGAGCTTCAAAAGTCGTTCTACACTTCGTAGATACCTCTTCTGAATCAGACCTCCAATAGAGAAAAACATGACTAAGGACTGTGTGTATGCCCCTCCAATAAAACTGTGGAAATAATTTTCAAAGAAGAAACGGACAACAGATAAAAAGAAAAAAAAAAACGCAAACAGCTTTCTACGCAGTAAAATAAAAAAGCTCAACGCCTAAACAAAGAATTATCATACATTTTAGATTCGCAACCCACTATTTATGACCACGGCTTATGGCGACCCATTGGGCAAAACATATGAAAAAATATAAAAAATATCTCAACAGACAGCGTTTATTTCAAACTAATGCGTAATTCTAGTATAAAGTTTTATGACTCAAATATTCCGCAAGCGACCTACCAGCGGGTCACGACCCATACTTTTAGAAAAGCTGGAATAACTTCATTATTTAAATATCATTTAATCTTTTGAAATTCAGAATTATATTTTAGCTTTTTAATGCTATTATTATCAAGTTAACCCCATCTCGCATATTGCTTAAAATTGTAACAAAGATTAGAGAAAGATTGCATATGTAGACAATATGTAACAAAGAGTTCAAACTAGATTTACTAAACAAAAATTAAAAGCCTAATACAAATCTTCACACACCAATATTTTAAAAGCTATTTCTAATTATTTTTATGTAATAAATGTGCCGATTTTCTATATAAGATAAAATTAAACTTAAAATTAAGCAAAAATAAATACAAAATCATGACTTACTAAAATTCACAACCACAATTGTTTAAAAATTAATAAAATTTCACAAGATTTGTTTAGCTTTTTTTTTACTTTTTAATACGTATAACTCAAGTTTTTCAAAACCGTTTAGAATCGTGACCCACTATTCATCACCACAACTTATGGCGACTCAATCACATTTATTGGGCAAAAACATATGAAAAAATTTACACAGTTGTACTATAAGCGCCTGGGAATGTTCTTACCTAGGTTTTGTGTCGAAGTACACCCGATAAATATCGAAAATCGATAATCGAAAAAATCTGGGTATAGAAGGAGTGGTCCGATTTTAACCAAATTTGATACACGCATACACAATGACATAAGAAACGATATTCAGAAGGTTCAAGGTTACACTTCATACCATAGTGCAGAAAATCGATAATATATATATAATGCAAGATGTTTGTGTGTGTGTCTGTTTATCTGCCTGTATGTCTGTATTTTTTTCAGCCCTTTTATTTTACTTTTTGTTTCGGCTTTGGCTCTAAGTAGGTATAATTGTAGTTCTTAGTCTCAGCCATGTTACTATTTACTCAAAAAACTTATTTATCCTTCAAAATTCAGTTTACGACGAATAAAATCCTATTTGATATCGATAGCAGGAAATCAAAATCTGACTTACATCCATTCATTTTTCTTTCAGTCTACGGTTTCGCTTTAACTGTAAACAACTATTGCTTTTTAGTCTTTCGTACCAACGACCAAAAGTCTGAGCTCCAGGACGATGGATTAGTTTTAAAGCTTTCATTACACCCGAGTAACGCCGGGATATACTGCTAGTATATATATATATATATATATATATATATATATATATATATATATATAGAAAGAGAGCGAGAGAGAGAGAGAGAGCGAGAGAGACACTGTATGTCCTTTATACAAAAAATGTAATTTACATCCATTCATTTTTCATTCAGTCTACGGTTTCGCTTTAACTGGAAACAACTATTGCTTTTAGTCTTTCATGCCAACGTCCAAGGAGACTGAGCTCCAGGACCATGGATTAGTTTTAAAGCTTTCATTACACCCGAGCAAATACTCCTAGTTATTTATATGAATACGTAAAAATTGATATCCTTTTTCAATGACGAATGATTATATTGAGATCCTGACCAACCCTGATTCATTAAGCTTTTCAAACAAGATACTGTTTTATACACCAACAGCCTGGTAATGAAAGCTCCAGTCTTGAACTATCTCAACAGTTTATTTGAAGTTAATGCGTAATTATTGTATAACATTTTATGACGCACTAACATTCTGCTTTTGATACATCATTGGGTCGTAACTCATGGCCTAGACTATCTCGACAGAGCAAAACATGTCTCACTGCATCTCCTTAAAGTAAGGACGCAAATCTTCATTTATATATATATATATATATATATATATATATATATATATATATGAATTAAACTATGTATTCCACTATGTATCTTACCCAGACAAAATTAAAAAGTGAGATGTCTAGATCCAAGCCATCCTGCCCCCTTTCATAACCCAAATATTAAATCTTCATTTATATATATATATATATATATATATATATATATATATATATAAATGAAGATTTTATATATATATATATATATATATATATATATATATAAATGAAGATTTTATATATATATATATATATATATATATATAAATGAAGATTTTATATATATATATATATATATATATATATATATATGAATTAAACTGTGTTTTCCACTATGTATCTTACCCAGAGAAAATTATAAAGTGACATGTCTAGATCCAAGCCATCCTGCCCTCTTTCATAACCCAAATATTAAATCTTTATTTATATATATATATATATATATATATATATATATGAATTAAACTATGTATTCCACTATGTATCTTAACTAGACAAAATTAAAAAGTGACATATCTAGATCCAAGCCATCCTGCCCCCTTCTATCACTCAAATATTAAATCTCCAATGTTACATAATTCTCAATTTTGATTAAGCCATATTGACATGCCTAAAGCGTTTTTTCCAACTACCGGTCCCTAATTTTCTAAATAAGCATGAATTCATCTTATATTTTACAATAAATCATTTTCACCATTTATTTTTCACATATCACCTGAAGAGGAACAGTTTTGTTCTGAAACATGAAAATTTTTCTGTAGTGATATTATGCTTTTATAAACTATTGTAATAACAAAATTACAATATTAAGCTCTACTCTGCATTGAGCACTCTTTATGAAATTTAATGCTTGAACAGTGGGTTTTCAATCTACGTGTTCTTTCACGTTTTGTATTCCTTGTTCCTGTGTATTTTTTTTTTTAGTCAGTTGAATTTCCAACCTACCTACCCACAAATCCGTTTCTCTGCTAGCCATTAGATAAAATAACTTTTTCTTTCTTTTGTCAACTGGCAGTAAGCATGTGTGTAGGTGTTTGTTAGACTTTTTGAAATTTTAGTAAGTCATGATTTTCTATTTATTTTTGCTTAATTTTAAGTTTAATTTTTTTTTTATTTTGCTGTCCGTTTTTCTATTTCTTTGATTGGACGTTAACTAAGTTAAAACTTAGTTAACTCACCCTTCTGAACATTTTTTTATCGGGACAGATAAACGTAACTATCACCCGGTTAACACTCCACCCATGACTATTAACAGGTGAAGAGGCTCATCCCTTGTTCCCTGTTTAGGATGTGGTTTCCGGCTTTCTCTTTTCCAATCTTTTCACTCTTTCCTTTCTTTTTTTTCCTCAATTGGAGTAGATAGACTGATCTATCGCCCGGCTCACACTCCACCCACGTCTATTGAACAGGTGTAGAAGCTCATCCCTTGTTCCCTGTTTAGGATGTGGTTTCCGGCTTTCTCTTTTCCAATCTTTTCATTCGTACGTAGCCCCTGCGCTTCAGTGGCATTACCCCGCCTTGCTTGGGGTGATATGCTTTAATATATATATATATATATATATATATATATATATATATATATATGTATATATATATATATTAAATCATATCACCCCATATCATAATCATATCACTATATATATATATATATATATATATTAAATCATATCACCCCATATCATAATCATATCACTATATATATATATATATATATACATATATATATATATATATATATATAGTGCATTATTAGTAATGTCTCCTTAATGAATATTTCATTGAAAATGACAGACAAGGTATTATCGTTATATTTTTTTATAAGAATTTCCTTTTGTTCTTACGAGTTATTTTTCTTTTCAGAACTCAAATTATATAAAAATTGTCTAAAGGTTTTGTTTTGGACAATAATTTGAGTTCTGAAAAGAAGAATAATTTATACGAGCACATGAAAAATAAATAATACCTTGTCGCTCATTTTCAATATATATATATATATGTACATATATGCCATTGTTATTATTGTTATTCAATATTCAATGCGTCGTGCTTTGCACAAGATGACATACTTTAGAAGACAGTGAAACTATTTTCCTCGCTAAAGAAAGAACATTTTAAAAATACTCGGCTGTTAAAAAAACCAAAATGGCTGCCATCGACTATATGCTAACTCTTGTGAAGAGATCTCGTCGACAACATGATCAGCTTCCTATGAATGAAAGTAAGTTCTCCGGTATTTGAACTCTCTTCTCTCACGTTTCACCTATATGCAATGACGCTCCACCTATACAATGACGAACCGAATAACTATTTACATTTACCCGTATTAATAAACGATTGAATGATTGCAGGAGATCAATTAAATGAGCTGTTTCATGATGAGAGACAGCAAGGAAACGATTTAAAAAAAATGGAAGTTGGCCAATTGGTTCAAATATAATCGCTCCACTTAATCTAGATAGAGTTGTTGATAGTATCAGCTTTATAAAGCGAAATGATAAGTCTTACACGATATACAAGCAGGTGATATTTATGTCGTTCATGGCAAATCTGTTAAATGATATTCTTTTGAAAATTTTAATGGAGTCGTTTTTTTTAGACGACAGATGATTGGCGTATCATAGAATTAACAACGTACGAAGTGATGCATCTGTGTATATATGGGAAACATTAATTTTGATTTCAAACAAAATATCATGAATTTACTTATTTTCTTAAGTGAGCAGAATTTAAAATTAATTTTTGTCGACAAAGGCAGAAACTTATTTAATATATATTTATAAATAGAAAATTTGAACTAGCTTAAGAAATCACGCTGTTTAGCAAATTTACTTCGAGAAATTCAATATGTTTGAAAAAAGCTGTCTTAAAATTAATAAAAGAATCAAAATAAATTCTAATTTTTTAATAAAACGATCTCAACAATCTTAAACATTCTTACCCGCAAAAAGAAAAACGAATCTATCTATCTATCTATCTATCTATCTATCTATCTATCTATCTATCTATCTATCTATCTATCTATCTATCTTTCTATCTATCTATCTAATTCAGTTCAAAATGTAAAGGCAAACGCGGTCGATAGACAATAACAACGCCAAGGAGTGACGTATACATGACCAGGGAAAGTGTGAAATATCCTAGGAAGACATTAATCGTTTTGGTTCAGTTAATTTGCACAAGGATCTATCTATCTATCTATCTATCTATCTATCTATCTATCTATCTATCTATCTATATCTGTTTTTTACTCTCTCAGTAAATTATTTATCTATCTTAGTCTGTTCCTTTCTATCTATCTATCTATCTATCTATCTATCTATCTATCTATCTATCTATCTATCTATCTATCTATCTATCTATCTAATTCAGTTCAAAATGTAAAGGCAAATGCGGTCGATAGACAATAACAACGCCAAGGAGTGACGTATACATAACCAGGAAAATTGTGAAATATCCTAGGAAGACATTAATCGTTTTGGTTCAGTTAATTTGCACAAGGATCTATCTATCTATCTATCTATCTATCTATCTATCTATCTATCTATCTATCTATCTATCTATCTATCTCTGTTTTTTACTCTCTCAGTAAATCTTTTATCTATCTTAGTCTGTGCTTTTCTATCTATCTATCTATCTATCTATCTATCTATCTATCTATCTCATTCTATTCATATCTATCTATCTATCTATCTATCTATCTATCTATCTATCTCTGTTTTTTACTCTCTCAGTAAATCTTTTATCTATCTTAGTCTGTTCTTTTCTATATATATATATATATATATCTCAGTGTATTCATATCTATCTATCTATCTATCTATCTATCTATCTAGATAGATAGATAGATAGATAGATAGATAGATAGATAGATAGATATTGTGTATTTGAGCAATAATCTCTCTTTTATACAGGTTTCATTAAAAATGACAGACAAGGTATTATCATTAAATTTGTTGTATAATTTTTCATGTTTTCGTATAATGTTTTTTTTTTCGGAACTCAAATTATATTAGAATTGTCCAAGTCTTTTGAACTTTCGGGCTCTTTCAGCTATTCTTTTAGCCATTATCAAGAATTAATTTTGTTTTACTTATAAATAAACATATGAAAATTTGACGCATATAGAGACTTGTTGTATGTTAAATTCCAAACACAGTAAGCATTTTGTTCTTCTTCTATGTGCCCTGTCCCTTCAGGACGTAGGCGATCATGGATCTCCACGTCTCCCTATCCCTTGTGGCTCTTTCTTTTTATTGCTAATGCCTTCATTGATTTCCATCTTCTTTTGCATGAGGTTGATGCTATTGTGTATGTATTATGAACAGGGATATTGCGGATACGTACTGGAAGATGTCGATGTGCGTTTAAATGAGATCGGATGGAACTGTTGTAAGAAAGGTGCAATGTCAATTCTCTCGTCAATTTTGTGGTGGTGTAGCCAACATAATTGTTTACGGATTTGGATAGTTGAGAAACACAGTTCTTCAAAGGACATATAAATTCGTAAACGACATTGGTTCTCTACAGTTTAGATTTTAAATTATATATATATATATATATATATATATATATATAAATCTAAATTTAAACTTATTTATAAATGAAAATTTGTCTGTGTCTATGTGTGTGTATTCGTTACCTATAGACTCCGAAATGGCTGAACCGGTTTTCTTGAAAGTTTAGACACTTGTACTCTATGCGTCTGCGAGTGTTCTTAGCTAGGTTTTGTGTCGAGGTACCCCCGATAAATATCGAAAATTGATAATCGAAAAAATCGGGTAATAGAAGGCGTGGTCCGATTTTAATGAAATTTGATACACTCATAGACAAAGACATAAGAAACGATATTCAGAAGTTTCAAGGTTGCAGTTCTTACAATAGTGCAGAAAATTTGATATCAATGCCAGGAAATCAAAATTTGACTTACACCCATTCATTTTTCTTTCAGTCTATGGTTTCGCTTTAACTGGAAACGACTATTGCTTTTTAGTCTTTCGTGCCAACGTCCGACGTGTCTGAGCTCCGGGATCATGGATTAGTTTTAAAACTTTACTTATTTCCACCGACATCGCAAAGAAGAATCGTTGTCTACAAGTAAAACCTTATTTTTTGTATCATTTTTCTAATATTCCTATATGTGTCCTTTTTGCTTTAGATACACTACCAGCCATAACTATTAGACCACCCCAGTGTTTTAAAAAGTTGATGTATTTCATACTATTGTTTAGTATTTATTGCCAAGTGAATAATTGTAAATGAAAATAGAATGGTTCTTTTGTTATTACTTTGCAAAATTTTACAAGGCAAATAGCGACAATTTACCTATCGCACACTGTAGATTTGTTATATATATATATATATATATATATACACTTCCAGCCATAACTATTAGACCATCCCAGTGTTTTAAAAAGATGAAGTATTTCATACTATTCTTTAGTATTTATTGCCAAGTGAATAATTGTAAATGAAAACAGAATGGTTATTTTGTTAATACTGCACAATAGCATGTGCATAAAACGAATTTATAAATATTTAATAATTACCTACGTTGCAGTTTCATCAATGAAAGAATGAAGAAAATTTAGGGTGATTCGGACGAGTTCATCTTTGTTTCCTTTCCTTGTAAAATTTCGCAAAGTAATAATAACAAAAGAACCATTCTATTTTCATTTAGAATTATCCACTTAAAAATAGTATGAAATACATCGATTTTTTTAAAAACTGGGGTTGCCTAATAATTATGGCCTGTAGTGTAAGGAATGTATATATGTTACATAGGCTTTTACGTTTAAATACTATTTCAATCACCATATGAAAGTGGCACTTCATGTCAAACAATTTTGTACTACCATCAACCTTATATTATCTAACATGAAAATAAAGTTTTGAAAACTTCGTTTGAAAAATAGACAGACGCTCAAACATTATCCACTTGCACGCGTCAAGTGATAGCCTTTAAAGAACGCTTCTTTTCAAAAGCATAAGAATTACTTTACAGTCAAAAACGAGGACAAAATAACAAAATCAGAAAAATAATCATTAAAAATGGCCAGCAAAGAGACTGAAATCATATGGGAAGTTTAGGGTTGAGCCTAGTCTTAGGGTTAAGTTTATTGATAGGTTAGTGCTATTGTTAGAGTTAAGGTTAAGGTTAGGGCTAGTGTTAGGGTTAGTGCTTGGATTAGAGATAGGGTTAGAGCTAGAGTTACTGCTTGGATTAGGGCTAGGGTTAGGTTTAGGGTTCGGGCTACGGTTAGGTTTAAGGCTAGATTCAGGTTTAAGGCGCTTGTTAGGGTTAAGTTTAGGGAAAGGGTTAGGGTTAGTTTAATGCTAGGGTTAGGTTTAATTTAGGACTAGGATTAGGGTTAGAGTTTGGATTAGGGTTAGGGCAAGGGTTATGGTTAGATCTAGGGTTAGGGTTAGAATTAAGGTCACGGTTAGGGCTAGGGTTAGTGTAACGGTTAGTGCTAGGGTTAGGGTGATTTTTAGGGTAAGGATTTGGGTTAAATTTAGGGCTAGTTTTAGGGTTAGGGACAGGCAAGGGTAAGGTCTAGTGTTAGGGTTAGGTTTATTGATAGGGTTAATGCTTGAATTAGGGCTATGGTTGGGGTTAGATCTAAGGTTAGTGCTTGGATTAGGGCTAGGGTTAGGGTTAGGGCTAGAGTTAGGTTTAGTGCTAGAGTTAGGTTTAGAGCCCATGTTAGGGTTAGCTTTAGAGCTAAGGTTGGGTCTAATGTTAGGTTTAGGGCTAGGGTTAGGATTAGGTTTAGGGTTGAGGCCGGGGTTAGGGTTATGTTTTGGGTTAGTGTTAGGTCTAGAATTAGTGTTAGAGGTAGGAGTAGGGTTATGGTTAGGGTTAGGATTAGGGTTAAGGTTAGGCTTAGGATTAGGTTTAGAGTTAGGGCTAGGGTTAGGGTTAATGTTAGGGTTAAGGTTAGTTTTAGAGTTATGTTTAGAGCTAGGTTTAGGATTAGTGTTAAGGCTAGGGTTAAATTTGGGCGAGGATTTAGGTTACGGTTATGGTTATGGCTAGGGTTAGGTTTAGGTTTACGACTAATGCTTGGGCTAAGTTTAGGTTTAGGATTAGAGCTAGGTTTAGGGCTAGTGTTAGGGCTAGTGTTAGGGTTAGGGTTAAGTATATGGTTAGTTTTAAGGCTAGGTTTACTGCTAGTGATAGGTTTAGAGAAAGATCTAAGGTTATGGCTATTGTTAGGGCTAGAGCTAGGGTCAGGACTAAGGTTAGGTTAAGGGTCAGGGTTAGTGGTAGGGTTAAAGATACGGTTAGAGCTACGCTTAGTGTTATGGTTAATTTCAGTGCTAGGGTTTGGTTTAGAGTTAGGGTTAAGGTAAGGGCTATGGCTGGGTTTAGAGTTAAGGTTAGTGCTAATGTTAGGGTTAGGGCCAGGGTTACAGTTAGGGCTAGGGTTAGGTTAGGTTTAGGGTTAGTTTTATGTTTACGGCTAGGTTTAAAGTTAGGATTAGGGTAAGTGTTAAGGTTAGGGATAGGGTTAGGGTTAGGGTTAGGGTTAAGTCTAGTGTTAGGGTTAGCGTTAGCTTTAGATTTAGCGTTAAGTTTTGGGTTAGAGTTAGGTAAATGTTTAGGTGTTAGGGTTAGAGTTAGGTGTAGGTTTAGTGTTAGCGTCTTTGTTAGTGTTAGGGTTATTGTTAGTGTTAGTGTTAGTGTTTATGTTTAGGGTTAGGATTAATTTCAGTGATAGGCTAAGCGTTAGTGTTAGGGTTAGGGTTAGCGTTAGGGTCATGTTCAAGTTTAGGGGAAGGTCATCTGTTGGTGCCAGTCATCGCAAATCGCCTGAAGATACCACAAGATAGAAACCTAGGTCGCTTAGAAATGAGGAATATATATATATATATATATATATATATATATATATATATATATTCCATGTATGTAGAGAGCAAATATTAGTTTTAAGGAAAATTAAAGGCAATTGACATTTTGTCATCTTTTTCAAATTACGAAATATCCTTTTTCAAATTACGAAATATCCTTTTTCAAATTACGAAATATCCTTTTTCAAATTACGAAATATCCTTTCTATGCAGGACAAATATTATGTTTTTCACTTTATTTGCACTTTTATTAATTTTGATTTAAAAAAGACTGCAAAGATTTCGTACAACACTCAATATCGAATGGCTGGATTTATTTTTATTTTTATTTAATACTAGCAGTATAGCCCGGTTTAATGAAAGCTTTAAAATTAATCCATGGTCCTGGAGCTCAGACTCGTTGGCCTTTGGCACGAAAGACTAAAAAGCAATAGTTGTTTCCAGTTAAAGTGAAACCGTAGACCGAAAGAAAAATGAATGGATGTAAGTCAAATTTTGATTTCATGGTATCGATATCAAATAAGTTTTTTCGTCGTAAACTGAATTTTGAAGGATAAATACGTCCTCTGAGTAAATGGTATCATGGCTGAGACTAAGAACTACAATTATACCTACTCAGAGCCAAACCCGAAGCAAAAACTAAAATAAAAGGGCTGAAAAAATACAGACATACAGGCAGATAAACAGAGACACATACAAACATCTTGCCTTATATATATATATATATATATATATATATATATATATATATATATATATTATCGATTTTCTGCACTATTGTAAGAACTGCAACCTTGAAACTTCCGAATAACGTTTCTTATGTCTTTGTCTATGAGTGTATCAAATTTGATTAAAATCGGATCACTCCTTCTATAACCCGATTTTTTCGATTATCGATTTTCGATATTTATCGGGGGTATCTAGACAAAAAACCTAACTAAAACACTCGCAGATGCTTATAGTATAATTCTGTAAATTTTCAAGAAAATGGGTTCAGCCGTTTTGGAGTTTATAGGTAACGGACACGCACACACACATACACACACACACACACACACACGCATACATACACACACATATACACACAGAGAGAGAAAAAGTTCCATTTATAAATAAGTTTAGATATTTTATACCTAGTCTTAATTATAAGTAGACGTTAGACAATTATTTCGTTCAATGGACATGTCGTTAATTGAGGTGCCGATGTACTACTGAAATGGATAACTGCTTCTTTATCAGTTCTCATTTGAATAGATGCAACGCGAAATTTCTGTTGAAGGAGAAGAAAAATGATTCGACAAGTCAGCTTATATCGGAACGAATTCAACATTGCCATACATTTTGTAGATTTATATACTCTCTCGTTTGAAAAGTAAATCATAAGTAGTAAGCGACGCTTTTGTTTTTGATCATTTTGAGAGATTCATCAATGATTGTTAACATTTCTCGGAAGTCAGCAAAGATATTCCGAGTCGCGAATAGTCAGCAGACATCGTCCATCTGGATACCATTATCTTTCAGAGCAAAGCCGAAAACAGTAGCGCACTGTTTGCATATCTCTTGAAAAGTACTTCAAGACATTACCCGCTACCAACTCCGCTGCAGTCGTCATTCTGTTTGCAGTATCGTTAAAGACGTTGTGGGGATGTGGGTAGATGAAGGACGAAGTAGATATCGACTATAGCTGCAGGCAGTTGATCATTTTAACTGTTGTAAGTAGACTGTGTCCTTTTGGCGAGTAGAAGCAATCAATTTTCTACAGTTTGCTTAGAATGGGAACTGAGATTTAAATACAAATCTATATGTAATTATCTATGTAATATATTTAGAGACCCATGCTATAAAAAAGAATCTGCAATATTACGGATCGTTACATAGTATGTCGGTTTTAGTCCTTTAACTTAGTTATCGTGTGCATTTTCTATAAATCAGTCAGTCGAAAGAGACATGACTGACTGGGCAGATTATACGCAGTAGGTTGCCATTATTTTCTTTGGTAGACTGGTTGCCGACCAAGGCTACAGAACACAATCTATCCTGCCATTTAACCCATAGCTGGAGGGACAAGAAATAGATTATATTACATTTTTTATTAAGTATGATAAGTGGGGGATCATTGTATTTCTTTATAACAATAGAAAACCGATCCCTCACTTTATACCCAGTAGAAGACTTATGTTTCCAACTATTATACTCAATCAGTCAGTTAAGTGCCATACGTGATACACGCTTGGACGATCATGTCTCGAAAGAGACATGACTGACTGGGCAGGAGATTATCCCGCAGTAGTTTGCTATTACTTTCCACGGTAAACTGGTTGCCAACCAAGGCTATAGAACCCAATCTGTCCTGTTATTTAACCCATAACTGGAGGGAAGAGACGGATTGAATCCTTTTCCAAGGGTATTTGCGCGTAAGTGAATGCAATGAATTCAACTAGATTTCGAACTCGGCTTCCCGATTTCTCGTTCCGAACGGATAACCACTGCCCTACAAAATTTTTCTGATGAACATGTTACCAAGATTTGATGTATTCAAACATAGTATCAGAATGTCGGAAAGAAAACTACAAGACCTCCTACAGAAGGTAGCTGTGGAGAGTGACAAAAAAGACTACAAATAAACTTTAAGAAAACTGAATGCATGGTCATCAGCAAAAGGTGCAACCCAAAATGCCAAATACAGGTGGAGGATACAAGAATCAAGCAAGTACAAAAATTTTAATACCTAGGAAGTGTTCTAACAGGAGATGGAACGTGCGACACAGAGATCCGTTCTAGACACTGAATTAAGTACTAAGACACACGTTCTAGACACTGAATTAAGTACTAAGACACAGGAAAATTTCACTAGAAACAAAGAAGAGAGTGCTAGATTGTGATGTCAGTTCTTCAATACGGCAGTGATTGCTGGATAATATAATCGAAAATGAGGAAAAAACTTGAAGCAGTGGAAATGTGGTTCTACAGAAGGATGCTGCGGATAGGGTAGACCGAGCATGCGAGCAATGATGATGTGTTGGAAAGAATGGCAACAGAAAGGAAATTAATAGTGAGCATCAGGAAGAGACAACTGAAGTTCCTGGAACATGCAATGAGGAAAGAGGTCTTGCAGAACCTGATACTGACAGACCAGGTAGAAGGAAAAAGAGACAAAGGGAGGCAGCGGATAACATATTTGAAGAGCCTGATCAGGTGGATGACGGAACGGGGGTTGCGACGTGTAACAGGAGAAAACATACTTAGAGACTCCAGGGATAGAGAGACGTGGAGAATCATGATCGCCTACGTCCTGAAGGGACAGGGCACATAGAAGAAGAAGAAGATCAGAACGTCGGCAATATCTCATTAATTTAGAGCAGTGCGATGGGGTGAAAGTCGATAGAAGATGAGTCGGGATGACTGAAAGATAATCAAAGGTTTAGAAACAGGTTCAAAAATTTATATAGCAAAAATAAATGAAATTTAAAAAATTAAAATATTATTATCGCTTACATGCATGTGTAAGCGATAATAATATTAATAATATAATAATTATGATAATTGCATG
>JBBBDQ010030140.1:610000-662500 GCA_037127315.1 Ascarosepion bandense
TTAAATAAAGATCTCGAAGTGTGTTGGTCCGCTGGAGTCAGTCTTCCTTGTACTGTTTCTTTCAAGTCTCGTTTATGACGTAATCTGACATTTTCAAATCTGTGAAATCACAGGAAGTATGTTTACAACTGAAACCTTTGGATTAGACTTGCAAAGAACTTTTTGCAACGCAGATACTTTTTGTGAAGTTTGTTCAATTATTTCTCCTTTATTTATTATTATTATTATGTCATTTTTCATCATATTTTGATTTCTGCTTTGGTCTCACTACCAACCAAGTCTGCAGGGAGACCTAAGGCAGGTAGTGGCGTGTTGTTATGGCTCCATTTCATGTTTTTCTATCTTCCCTATCATCCCCAGCATTACATAGATAAAGTTTTCCTTAGTGTGTGGGCTGTACTTAATAAGACAATTTTTTGTAAATCTCTTAAGCTGGGGTTTCCAGGGATTCTTTCAATGTGTTGTTTTGTTCCATTTTTTATCATTCCAAGTGCACCTACTATCACTGGCACAACTCTTGTTTTCAATTTCCACATTGTTTCTATTTCAATTTCCAGGTCTTTATATTTTGACAGTTTTTCAAATTCCTTGATTGCTATGTTACAATCCGCTGGACAAGCCATATCAATTAATAGACAAGTTTTCTCCTTCTGGTTTTTAACAATAATGTCTGGCCTGTTTGCTTCAATTTTTCTGTCTGTGTAGATGGTGTAATCCCATAGAATGGTTACATCTTCTATTTCTGTAACCGGTGCTGGATGATGTTCATACCAGTGTTTGTTTACAGCTTTTCCATAATGTTTGCAGATTGTCCAATGTAAATATTGCCCAACTCTATCGTGGCGATTTTTATATTCGTTTGGGGCAAGCACAGAACAGCCTGAGATTAGGTGGTCTATTGTTTCTTGGTGTTTATCACAAAACCTGCATTTTGGATCCATATTATTATGCATAATATTTGCCTGAAAGTTTCTCGTGAAAAGACTTTGGTCTTGTGCTGCAAGTATAAATCCTTCAGTTTCAGACTTTAATCCAGATGCACGTAACCATCGATGAGTATTAACTTTGTCAACATTGGATTTATTGGCACGTACTGGATATTGGCCATGCAGAGGTTTGTCTTGCCAGCGCTGTTTCATCTTTTCAAGAGCTTTATCTTTGGCTTTCATTTTTATATTTTTTGCCGCAATAGTTGGTTCTTGGCTTCTGTTTTGCTTTTCTACAGAATCTACTAACTGTAAATCTTGTTTGAATTTACTGCCTTCTTTTATTATTGAATATTTTTTCTTTCTTTCTTCATGTTGCCTTACTAATTGTAACATCCAATCCTTTGTTGTTTCTATGTATGTTAGTAAGCCAATAGTTGTTGTCTTGTATGACATTTCCAGCTGAATAAGACCCCTTCCACCTTCTTTACGGGGTATGTATAGACGGTCTACATCAGCCTTTGGATGATGCATCTTATGCTTAGAAAGAAGCTTTCTTGTTTTAGCATCCATTCGCCTGATGTCGTTTAGAGTCCAGTTTAAGATGTTAAAGCTATATTGGACAACTGGGATTGCAAGGCTATTAATGGCCATAACTCTGTTATTATTATTATTATTATTATTATTATTTTGTTTGAATCGAACTTTTGATTTTTTTTTCTTTTTCAACATTTTATTTCCGATTTCTCTCCGGTATTTATCCACCATTTGTATTTTTCTGGTTTTATAACGTTTTTTTTTTTGTTTCTTTAATTTTCACTTTATTTTATTGTTTATCGGATTTATTTTCTGAAATATTTTAACAAGAATCGTTTTCGTTAGCAGTTTTGATCTTTTCTTTTTTTTTTTTTTGTCAGTCGTCTATATTTTTTCAGCTTTCCCTCCTCGGCTTTTGACCGATATTTATTTTAATTTTATTTCTCTGGGTTAACTAATATTCTCCTAGAAAATTTTTCTTTTTTATTTCTAAAGTTTTCAATTTAAGCTTTTTTATTTTTATCGTTTTGGCAAATTTTATTTTATTTCTTTTTGTTTTCATCCGACGGCTAATTTATATTTTGAATTTTATTTACTTTTTTGTTTTTTAGTGTAATTTAATTTTTACATCTTATTATTTAATATGGTAATTTTTTTCCTTTTTTGGTTTAGTTACAACAAACCTAAATTTTAATTTAGCGTAATTATTTTTTTCCTAGATTAAGTCGAACATTTTTGTTTCATACAATAGACTTAACTTTTTATTGTTTATTTTTATCCTTTTACTTATTTTCTTTTGTAAAATAAATTTGGGGTGGGGAAGATTTGATGTTTTATTTTGTCTACATTCTTCCTGTCTCAGTTCACTTTAGCACAAGCGAAAATTGTCCTGCTTGCGTTCCTCTGAACCAAGTTTATTTTTAATATAGCCTGCAAACATCGATTAGTTGGGAAGGAAATATTCCCCGATAAAAGAAAGCAAAGACCAGAATCACGTGTTGAGTAAAACCCATAAAAAGCTGATGAGAAAAGTGACTAACAAAACTTACGACAATGTGACAGAATCAATAAAGTCATTAAAGAAAATCGGCCACTTGCTGGAAGTCTCTACAGAAATTTATTAATAACATTTTGGAATTTTTGGAAAGGGCGACAGTTACGGAGATCTTCTAAAAGAAGATGAACTTCAGGAAAACCCCTAAGAATTACGTAAGTCTTCGTGGTGGACAAGCGTGCGCGCAAAGTTTGTCTCTCCGCGGCAGACACTTATCTGATTACTGATGTCTCTTGGGGTCAAACCCCAAAGAGTTATAAAAGGTAACGGGTTTTAATGTGAGACGTTCTACTATCCACACAAGAAGATCGTATAAAGCCAAGAATTGATAAAGAAAAACTTAACCATAAAAACAGAATATGAGAGTCCGCGCATGGATAGTAGTATATTAGGTACTACCTCATATAGTAGGAGAGCATTTAGCGGCCTACTTATGTTGGTATAGACAAATCCTAGTTGCTCTCGGAACCTGAATGGGGTATGGGGCTTCGATATTATGTACTATCATTAGACCGTCATCTCCGTCCTCAGCTGTTTGGACTTTTGCGACTGAAAAATGCCAGTGACCAGCAGAATGCAAAATCTCCGGAAGTGTGTAGAGACTGTTCGCCTCTCCTCTACCTGTCAAGAAAAGAAGGCTTCGCTGCAGGAAACGTATTTGTGACAATTGTTGTTTCTGTTTTCTTTTCTGGCAATAAATTGCAACAACTGGATGAGGATCGAATCATAGTATTCCACACTAATTCGTATTAACGTTCCTACTAACCAAGTTCCAAGTATTGTATTATTTCCGTATTCAATATATATTCGTATTTTCCTAGTTGGTTGTTTTTGCGTTATTCTTTTAACCGGATCCACGACAAGTAGTAAAAGTCTTGTTCTCCTTTTTGTAAGGAGGCAGGTCCCCTAAGGTAGATTTGTTGATAATACACTTCTGAAGGTGGCCGGGATATGCCTATCGTTGATGTTTGTTAACATGCGCTTCACATTTTCGTTTTTCGATCGAATGTGTCAGCAGTCGGATGGTGAGAATGAATTCCGAAAAGAAGACACTCTAAGAATTTCTCATCACTGAGAAGTGTGAACTTGTGCGAAGATAAGCCTGCCATTTACCGCGAGGCGAGTGCTCCTTCTATCGTGAATGTTGCATTGTTCTCATCTGGGATAGGATAGCTTCTCCCACGTCCGGAACGGGCTTGTAAAAACCTCTAAACTATGTTTGCTGTAATGGTGTTCTGGGAACCCTGGAATACATCTTTTCTCATTTCAGTGTCCTAAGACTCTTGTCCAGGTTTACAGACGACATCGGTCTTTGGAATGACAGTACACTGCATCCGGCATGAAGGCTTCTGATTGAGAGGGTGTGAGGAACATGGAACCACCTCTTAATTGTTGTTGTTCTCAACTCATCCTGACTCGGAGTGGTAGCAACTGTTGGGGTCCCAGCTATGCGCTAATAGTTAAACCCTGAACTGGGGTCGTAGCACTATGAAAATATAAAAATACACTTTTATAGAAATATATCCATAAAAATTGTCTTTTATAAAAAAAAATGCTTTTTTGAGAAAAAATTTTACCACAATACATGTTTGAAGAAAAAATTATTATCATAACACAGTTTTTTTTTAAACCATGTTTACTGACGACATCGGTCCTTGGTATGACGGTACACTGAATCTGGCATCAAGGTCTCTGATTGAGAGGTTGTGAGGAACATGGAACAACCTCTTAATTGCTGTTGTCCTAAGATCACCCTGACCCGGAGTGGTAGCACCTGTTGGGGTCCCAGCTATGGGCTAATAGTTAACTCCTAAACTGGGAGCATAACACTAGAAAAATATAAAAGTACGCTTTTATAGAAATATATACATGAAAATTGATTTTCTAGAAAAATGTGCATTTTTGAAGAAAAAATTAACAACCATAAATATTTGAAGAAGAAATTATTACAATAACACATTTTTGAATGAAAAAATTATTCTGAGCAAAACATTTTTTAATACAAAACAAGAAGACATTTTCAGTTTTCTAAAATAAAAATGAATAAAAACAAAGAAGTTTTAATTAAAACAAGAAGATTGGGTCACTATGTCGATCCAGGATGTTTTTTCCCCCTGAATCCATCTTGCATATATACAAGTCAACCATCCGTCCGTGCATGGAGTACTGCTGCCATTTAAGGTCAGACGCCCCTGCCTTTCTCCTCAGTGTCCTTAACAGGCTCCAAAGGAGAGTCTGTAATGTGATAGGTACTGTTCTGGCGACTCGACTGCAGCCACTTCCCCATCGTCGAAATGTGGCCTCCCTCTGTCTCTTCTATAAATACTTTCATGGCTTCTGCTCGGATGAGCTTAAGTCACTGATGCCTCAACAGGTGTTTATTCGTGCAACCAGACTGGCAACTGGGTCCCACCCATTCACAGTCAGGTTAGCCAAATGCAGACGACAATTCTACTCCTGCAGCTTCCTCTCTCGCACTTCCTGCCTGTGGAACTCACTCCCGTATTCTTGCTTTCCTGACGGCTACAACCTCCAGAAATTTAAATGCAAAGTCAATACTCATCTACTAATCACTGGCCTCTAGCTCTCTCCCCTCCCCTGTATAACCTTTCCTTTCTCTCCAACTATGTATCTGTCATCGAACCTGCTTTCTCAGCTTTCTATTGTTCCTTTCTAACTAGTTTGTACTCCTCACTCTTTTCTAATTAATCTTTTTACATTTATGTAACCCCCTGCACATCAGTGGCGTTTCTGCCTTGTTCGGGGTGAAATGACTAAAAAAAATGACTAAAACTTCTCACTATAATCGAATATTAAAAAATATCTTAAAACCTCACCTTTTTGGCATTAAATGACCCACACGGGTTGATATGCCATTAAACAAAACTCCAAATCAATACTGACGACATCATTGTTTGGATGCTACGCGAAAAGTTTAATTCTGACTGCAACAATGTAATACCTTTTGTTTGTTAAAGTGTTGTGAGAGTCGTGATATTGACGACACGCCAGACGGAATTCTTTGGGGGCAATAAGTGGTTAAGCAGTTAAGACATGTCAGATCTGATGACGGTTTCCCCCTAGGGTACCCAGGTTCGATCGAATCATAGTTTCTTAACAAGATTTTTCACTTCCTCAGGCCAGTAAATGAAAATAATGACACCAACATATATATTGATGTACGTACCTACTACTGAGCATCTTAAATTTAGACAAAGAGAGAGAAAAAACAGCAAAACAATACAAGCCCCTGATCATGACAGGAGGAATATATATATATATATATATATTGTAAGGGTTGTTACAATGGTTTATAAAGGCATAGTATCACTACACAAAAATCTTCACGTTTCGGAGCTACGTTTGCTCTTTATCTTGTGATAAATTGAAATGAAAAAAAAAGGTGAAAACGATTTAGTTTTGGTAATAAGATATGTAAGTGAATGTGGTACGATTTAGCCGGCAGTTTGTAGCCATAGTGATACAGCCTTGCTTTAGGAGAGGGATGCAGGGTAGCTTAGGTTTGGACAGGTCACGTTTTAGTTTTGTCTGGGTAATTCTTATATTGGGATGTAAGGTTTTTTAAGAAAGGGTAGATACTTTTTATTTTACTACAATCTATGAGTGGATGGAATAAAGTTGCTATTAATGTTGTGTGAGTTTATTTTCTTTTATTTATACGATGTTCGTTTTTTTTTATTTTGAGGATTAAACATGGGTATTAATTACCTTTTTGGAGGGGATTATTTTATGTGAATGAAGTATTTTATGTTTAATTAAATTTTAACGAAAAATATTTTCGATGTTTACATAACACCACTAATTCGGTTCTACGGTTCAATAGTTCGCCATTGTTGGCGGCTAAATCGTACTAAACAAAACTCAAACTCAAACATCACGTAACAAAATACTAACACACAGGAAAATCTCAATAGAAACGAAGAAAAGAGTGCTAGACTGCAACGTGATGTCAGTTCTTCAATACGGCAGTGAATGCTGGACAATATCATCGAAAATGCGGACAAAACTGGAGGCGGCCGAAATGTGGTTCTTTTGCAAGCAACGAGGAGGTGTTGGAAAGAATGGCAACAAAAAGGAAATTGATGCTGAGCATCAGGAAGAGACAACTGAAGTTCCTGGGACATGCAATGAGGAAGGAGAGCCTGGAGAACCTGATACTGACTGGTCAGATAGAAGGAAGGAGAGACAAAGGAAGGTAGCGGATAACATATTTGCAGGGTCTGATCAGGTGGATGACGGAACGGGGGTTGCCAGGAGCAACAGGCTCAAACATACTAAGAGCCACAAGGAATAGGGAGACGTGGAGAACCATGATTTCCTACGTTCTGAAGGGACAGGGCACATAGAAGAAGAAGAAGAAGAAGATACTTTTTATTTTGCTACTGTCTATGAGCGGATGGAATAAAGTTGCTATGTTGTGTAAGTTTATTTTCTTTTATTTATACGATGTTCGTTTTTTTATTTATTTTGAGGATTAAACATGGGAATTATTTACATTTTTGGAGGGGATTATTTTATATGAATGAGACATTTTTTAGTTAATTAAATTTTAACGAAAAATATTTTCGATGTTTACATAACACTGCTAATTCGGTTCTACGGTTCAATAGTTTACCATTGTTGGGGTACTTTAGATTTTCACTTAAGCATAAAGGGCAGATGTCGTTAAGCGAGATGCAGGTTCTAGTTTTTTCCAGGATTTTCCATTTTGCTTTCGATTTCTGTTTTGTGTCCTTTAACTTCCAAAAATACAAGTTGTTTTTTAATGAAGTTAAGTGCATGTACCAGCGCTGCTTAAAGGTGTTCTTTGTAGATCCAATATAGACTTTATTTATAGTAGGGTTTTCTATTGGTAGAAGTAAAAGCATGAAAAGTGGGTTTAAAACCTACGTGTTCCATAACTTTCTTACAATACACTATATATATATATATATATATATATGTGTGTGTGTGTGTGTGTGTGTGTGTGGGTATGTATGTATATACTGATACATATTTCATTAAAAAATATAGAAAAGTTTTGTCTATTTATTTTATGTAAATTCTTCTCATATCACTGAAAAAGAAAGAAAATCACAATATTCATATTATTAAAAAAAAATTTGATACATATTTTTTAACCTAAACGAAATAAACTACGAAATTTCCACAAATATTCTTAAATGCCTATATTTGATAACAGAAGCCATTGGTTGTTCCAGTGGGTTTCCATACTTAACACTTCTCGTTTTCACTCTCGCGTGGTCATGTGTGACGTCATGAGCTATGGTGCGATTTTAGCCTCAAATGTTCGTCGATGCTTTGAAAATCTTTCATGCAAACAAAAACAGACTATCATTATTGTTCGTCCGTGAACTGTTTAATACACTTTAATATAATTGTCATCTTTGATAATGGTTTATGTAAGACGAAAGCTCAGATAGGATTCGAAATATGTATCAATATTGTGATTTTCTTTCTTCTTTTAATGGTAACGTTATCAAGCTTATCAGACAATATGAAAAGAATTTGCAGAAAATGGATAGACAAAACTTGTTTTTATTATTTAATGAAATAAGCGCCATTAACAAAATACTACCTAAATACACACAATTTAAATAAATAAATGACAATAGGTAGAATCGCCGACTGACGCCAATTCGGTCGGGTTTCAATCCTGGGTTAAAAAGCAATCGGAATCTAACCGTACTGATGAGCTGTGATACAGCGAAACCGATCTGTCTGCGGATGTCAATATATATATATATATAATTTTATAAAAGATTTGGATCAGACGAGTCGCGTTATGAACATCAAAGCGGTGAAATATGTATTATCCAAGGTAATAATTGAAAATCCTTTATAAAATATTACTCTGTTAAATTAAATAAATGAATTTAACTTTGAGTTCTCTCGAGTTCGTCACTTTTGGAATTTACCCGGATTACATACTAAGTGTACGATGTTATATATATATATATATATATATATATATAAAATTAAAAAAGGATTAATTCAATGATGGATTAATTCAATAATCCTTTTTTAATTTATATTTTAATATAAAATATTATATTAAAATAATATTTTATTACATGGAGCTCTCTTCCTGTATCATTTTTTAATATTAAAATAAAATTTTTAATATTCATTAGGATCGGGTTTTTGGAATTTACCTTCCTGCTTTTTCCGATTGGATTAAAGTATCTGATTCAATATATATATATATATATAAATGTAAACTTATCACTATACTCGTTTCGAAAAAAACCACGAGTATTTTTTTAATCATGTCACCTCAAGCAAGGCCACTATAGCGCAGGGGGTTACATAGGGCGATCGGGTATAGGAAATGTCAGAAGGAGGGTGATAGACGAGTTAGGATGTAGATAGGGAGAGAGATAAAGAGAATGGGTGTGAGTTAGTGGGTTAGGAGGTGTCTATTGACCTTATATTTAAACACCTGGAGGTTATAGCCGTCGGGGAAGCAAGCATGCGGAAGGGAATTCTACAGGCGGGAAGTACGAGAAAAGAAGTTGTTGGAGTAGAAATTGCGGTTACATTTCATCGGTTTCACTGTAAAAGGGTGGGACCTAGATGCCAATCTAATATCTCGTGCAAACTCACACCTAGGGGGCACCAGTGATTTAAGTTCATCAGAGCAGAAGCCATGAAAGTATTTATAGAAGAGGCACAGGGAAGCTACCTCACGCCGGTGAGAGAGTGACTGCAGGCGGTCAGCTAAGTCGGTATCAATCACATTACAGATTCTTCGCTGTATTTTGTCAAGAAGCCCGAGGAGAATGGCAGGGGCACCCGACCAGATGTGGCAACACTATTTAAAACACAGGCGGATGGTAGATTTGTATAAGTGCAGGATAGATTCAGGCGGAAAGAATTTCCGGGCCCTGCACAGAGAGCCGACTTTCATAGCTGCGGATTTAGCAATGAATTCGACGTAGTCATTCCACTTGAGGTCCGCTGAGAGTGTCAGGCCAAGCCCGCGTAGTGTTTTACTCTCTGGGAGGCAAGCCTGTTCCATGCTAATGGGAGGGAGGTGCGGTTTTCTGTGGTGGTTAATTGACAGCAGTTTCGTTTATACACGCGGAAGGAAAAAATGGTTGTAAAAAAAGAAAGAGCTAAGTACGTGAACATCAGTCAAAGTACGTAGCCCAAAGAAAAAAAGCCGAGGCGAGTAATCTGTAACAAAAAAACGCTCAATACGTAAGCAGAGCAGAAAAAGTAAATAACCTAAAGAGCCGACAAACCTACCTAGGTTTCACCTAACCGGATCTTCAGGGAAGGTTGGCTGAAGATCCGGTTAGGTGAAACCATGGTAGGTTTCTTGGCTCTTTAGGTTATTTATTCTATATATAGAGATAGATAGATAGATAGATAGATAGATAGATAGATAGATAGATAGATAGATAGATCTACACGTAATGGTATTTATTATAAGAGAGAGGATAAATATATTTTTCACAACTCGACGATATAATTATTTGAAAAAATAAAATCATAAATACTGCTTAATTATAAAAACCAGACATCTACTCAAATACGAGTATCCATTTTTACAATCAGACGATAGTAGTTTTAACAACCCTCACGGCATAGCCAAATCAGAACACTATTGGAACCGCTTGAAATGAGGTATAGCAAAGCCATATTAGCACAGCTGTACATTTTTTTTACGTTTATAAAGATATCATCTGATTCAAAAGCAGACAGACAAAGTACTGTCATTTGTGATTGTGATAATCAAATAGAAAATAAAATTTTCTAAGCAGGAATAATTATTTTATACAATTAATATTTTTCAACATAAACTCATCCGATGATAATGTACTTAAAACAAAGGCTTTTTGATCAAGCATGGGTGACGAATATTTTAGTGATACCAATTAATAAAACAATTTTTTTAGATCAGAATAGCAATTAATAATTGCGTCATGTGTCATACCTATTGATTCACACTCAATCCGGGTGAGGTGCAGGAGAAGGAATAAGATTACTTCAAAAGAGAAATTGGTATTTCACAGAAACTTAAAAGAAGAATTAAAAGAAGAAAAAGAAGAAGAAGAAGAAGAAAAAGGAGAAGAATGAGAAGAAGAAGAAGAAAAAGAAGAATGTAAAAAAGAAGAAGAAAAATGAAAAGAAAAACGATGAGAAGAAGAAGAAGAAGAAGAAGAAGAAGAAGAAGAAGAAGAAGAAGAATGAGAAGACTCACGAGAGGATGAAGAACAAGTAGAAGATGAAGCAAAAAATAAAAAGAATGAGAGAAAAAAGAAGGAGTAAAAAGAGAATGAGGAGAAGTAGAAGGGAAAGAAATATAAAAAGAAGTGAGGAGGAAATAAAAGGAGAATGATAAGAAAAAGCAAATGGAGAAAGAAGAAGAAAAGGAAGAAGAAGGAAAATGTCAATAAGAGAAAGAGGAAGGAAAAGTAAAAGGTGAAGAATGACAGGAAGTAAAAGAAAAAGAAAAGAAAAAGAAAAGAAAAAGAAAAGAAAAAGAAAAATACGGAAGAAGGAGAAAAAGAATATGAGCAAGTAAAAAGAAGATGAGAAAGTGAGGAATTAAAAAAAATGGGAATAAAAATAAAATATATACGAAGAATGAGTAAATGGATAATGAAAAGAAGAGAAATTAAAACAAGAAAGAGAAAAAAAAAGACAGATGAGAAGAATGAGAAGAAATAAAATAAAAACGTGGAGAGGAAGTAAAATGAGAAGGAGAAGAAAAGGAAAGTAAAGGTGAGTGACGAGGTGAATAAAAAGTAAATGGGGAAGAAGAAGAAAAAAAGAAGAAAAAGAACGAGAAGAAGAAGAATGAGAAGAAGATGAATGAGAAGAAAATAAAAAAGAAGAAGAACAACAACAATGAGAAGAAGAACGAGAAGAAGAAGAAAAATGAGAAGAAGAAGTAGAATGAGAAGAATAAGAATAAGCAGAACAATGAGTAGAAGAATGAAAAAAAGGAGAAGAATGAGAAGAATGATCATAGGAAGAAAACGAATAATGAGAAGAAGAATGAAAAGAAGAAGATGAATGAAGAGTAGAATAAGAATAAAAATACGAAGGTGAAGAATAAGAACAATGGGAAGAATAAGAATAAGAATGAGAAAAAGACGAATGAAAAAAGAAGAGGTAGAAGGATGAGAAGAAGAAGAAAAAAGAAAAAGAATATGAATGAGAAGAAGTAGAATGAGAAGAAGAAGAAAAAGAAGAAGAAGAAGAAGAAAAAGAAGA
Source organism: Ascarosepion bandense (assembly GCA_037127315.1). NCBI lineage: Eukaryota > Metazoa > Mollusca > Cephalopoda > Sepiida > Sepiidae > Ascarosepion > Ascarosepion bandense. The sequence goes on from JBBBDQ010030140.1 coordinate 621,767, forward strand.
AGAATGAGAAGAAGAATGAAAAAAGATCAAGAAGAAGAAGAATGAGAAGAACAATCATAGGAAGAAGACAAAGAATGAGAAAAGGAATGAGAAGAAGAAAAGGAATTAGAAGAAGAAAATGAATGAGAAAAAGAAGAAGAAGAAGAAGAAGACGACGAATTAAAAGAATAAGAAGAAGAATGAGAAAAAGACGAATGAAAAAATTAGGGGAAGAAGAATGCGAAGAAGAAGAAAGAGAAGAATGAGAAGAAGAAGTACAAAGAGAAGAAGAAAAAGGAGAAAAATGAGATGAAAAAGAATAAGAGAAAGAAGTAAAAAAATGAGAAGGAGCATGAGAGGAAGAAGAATGAGTAGAAGAAAAGAATGAGAAGAATGAGAAGACGAAGGTGAAGAAGAAGAAGAAGAAGAAGAAGTATGGGAAAAAGAAGAAAATGTACAAGTAACAGGAAAATGTGAAGAAACAGAAGAAGAAGGTGTTTCAGAAGAAGAAGAAGAAGAAGAAGAAGAAGAAGAAGAAGGAGAAGAAGAAGAAGAATATATGAAAGAAAAAAAGAAAAAACCAACGGCGACAAAAAAAAAAAAAATGACGGGATTTCACAGCAACGAGACAGACTAGTATTATCGTCAAAACAGATCAACTTATGTGAATAGAAATCGTCTTGTGAATACAGAAATACAATTACTCGTTATTGCTTTAGCTTTTGGGCAATAATCTCAATGCGTGCCTTTGTGGCAAGGCATTTATTGCCTAAGTGCTGTGTAACTATTACAGTTTGTACATCCTTAGGCGATTCGAGTGAACTTTGCCAGACAAATGCCACTCCGTTAGGATTTGTGCTTCTGACCTTTGGTCGCGATCGATGTTTTTACCTCAATGTTGTATATAGTTTTTATTGTCTAGTACTGAAAACTAGCAACAACAGATGCAGACAAGTACGAGGAGAAGTTAAAATGTCCTCGGCTAGATCAGATTTTCCAATATCTGACCAATTGACCAAGCACAAAAAATGTGCTTTTTATTTAGAATGTATTCTTGGTCGAACTGTGAATCTTTCATCACTGCTCGTATGTATTCTTATCAACAACATTTATATACATATTTGTCTGGGGAGTTATATAAAGATATTCTAGTTTCAGGTATATACTGAAATTGCATTAGAAAACTTCTTTAAACATTTTTTTCTTCAGGTGAGATCAAAGTATAGAATCTGTTCTTCAACTCTCCGCCATGTTTTCGACTTCGGGCAGTTCTCGGAATGTATTTGGTGATATGCCTTAATTATACTAGCAGTATAGCCCGACGTTGCTCGGGTGTAATGAAAACTTTAAAACTAATCCATGGTCCTGGAGCTCAGACTCTTTGGACGTTGGCACGAAAGACAAAACAGCAATAGTTGCTTCCAGTTAAAGTGAAACCGTAGACCGAAAGAAAAATGAATGTATGTAAGTCAAATTTTGATTTCTTGGTATCGATATCAAATACGTTTTTTCGTCGTAAACTGAATTTTAGAGGCTAAATAAGTCCTCTGAGTAAATGGTATCATGGCTGAGACTAAGAACTACAATTATACCTACTTAGAGCCACACCTGAAGCAAAAACTAAAATAAAAGGGCTGAAAAAATACAGACATACATGCGTTGTGGTACAGTGGATATTGGCTCAAGAAATCGGAGAGCCGAGTTCGAATTCAAGTTGAATTCCTTGCATTCACTTACGTGCAAATACACTTGGCAAAGGTATTAATCAATCTCTTTTTTTTTAGTTATGGGTTAAATAACAAAACAGATTGGGTTCTATAGCCTTGGATGGCAACCAGTCTACCGCAGAAAGTAATGGCAACCTACTGCAGGGTAATCTTCTTCCCAGTCAGTCATGTCTCTTTCGAGACATGATCTCCTAAAGCGTGTATCACGTATGGCATTTAACTGACTGAATATAATATTTGGAAACATAATTAAAACTTCTACTGGGCATAGAGTAGAGGATTGGTTTTAAATTGCTATGAAGTAATAAACTGATCCCCCACTAATTATAGTTAATATAATAATGTAATATAATCTATCTCTTCTCCCTCCCATTATGTTAAATAACAGGACAGATTGAGTTCTATAGCCTTGGCTGGCAACCAGTCTACTGCAAAAATATTGGCAACCTACTGCCCACCCAGTTATGTCTCTTTCGGGACATGATCACCCAAGCATGTATCACTTACGGCAAGTAACCAACTAACTGATATATTGCCGCTGGATCAGGATGAATAAGACTCGCTTTGACAGACAACGAGGAACACGCTTTTTTTATATATGTGGCAGCCGAAGAAAGTCGCGTACATGAGGTGCCACCGGGAGTTGGAAGACAACCGGGATCTCCCTCTGTCCTTCTCTCTCTATCTCTCTCTTTCTCTCTCTCTCTCTCTCTCAAAAACCACAGACTTATACAACCACAAAATTCCTACTCGTTTTTGCTTTTTCTGGTTGTCGCTTATTTGTAGTCATCTACGACCAGACATATCTTTGAATCATCCTTGCCGGATATAACTTTTCAAGCCGGTTAACGCCCGTGTTTCTGTTTTTGTTGTTGGACCCAACCAAAACCATTCGCGGTTTGATTTGTCAATCATATCTTTGCCGTTCAAATTAAAATACCACACCTTCACTTTGAGATAACTAATTGTTATATACAGATTGATTGAAAAGTAACACCCTATGAATTTTTCTTTAGGGTTAGTTAAAGGAGCAAGTTCATTATATAAAATCAAGATTTTGTACGAATATAAATTGTAAATACGATACCCATGTCTTACATAGCACAATGGTGCCTGAGGGAATCGCTATTCCTAAGAGACCGAGATTATTTTAGCGAAATCGTGTGTCCATTTCAAATTTTAAATAAAACGTCATGCCTAAATTCTTTCTTCATCTATCCTTTTCTTGTAAAAAAACAAATAAATGATGAGTAAAATGAGTAATTACATTTATATCTATCTATCTATCTATCTATCTATCTATCTATCTATCTATCTATCTATCTATCTATCTATCTAGTCTGTTCATTATCTATCTATCTATCTATCTATCTATCTATCTATCTATCTCAGTCTGTTCATTATCTATCTATCTATCTATCTATCTATCTATCTATCTATCTATCTATCTATCTATCTATCTCAGTCTGTTCATTATCTATCTATCTATCTATCTATCTATCTATCTATCTATCTATCTATCTATCTCATTTTTATCTATCTATCTATCTATCTATCTATCTATCTATCTATCTATCTATCTATCTATCTATCTATCTATCACAGTCAGTTCATTATCTATCTATCTATCTATCTATCTATCTATCTATCTATCTATCTATCTATCTATCTATCTCAGCCTCTTCATTATCTATCTATCTATCTATATATCTATCTATCTATCTATCTATCTATCTATCTATCTATCCCAGTGTGTTCATATCTATCTATCTATCTATCTATCTATCTATCTATCTATCTATCTATCCCAGTGTGTTCATATCTATCTATCTATCTATCTATCTATCTATCTATCTATCTATCTATCTATCACAGTCAGTTCATTATCTATCTATCTATCTATCTATCTATCTATCTATCTCAGCCTCTTCATTATCTATCTATCTATCTATCTATCTATCTATCTATCTATCTCAGCCTCTTTATTATCTATCTATCTATCTATCTATCTATCTATCTATCTATCTATCTATCTATCTATCGATGACTATTTACGCTCTCACCCCCTGATTGAGCACTCTGTAAGAATGGTAGACTTTGAAAAATAATAGCTACACTGGCATGTACGCATCGCTCATTCACTAATGAATTAGAGCACTCTGGCTGTCGGGCGTGTATAATGATAATATACGCGCTAAAATGTCTGCCTTCTTCTATTAATCAATCGTCTACTCTTTCTTTTTCCTTGCTTTTTTCTATTATTTGAAGTTCTTTTTAAATGAGCGTGTAATTTTTCGTAAATAACCGTTACAAATGTCTATTCTAAATATGGATATGTGTGCGTCTATATAAAAAAAATTAGGAGATATTTTCAGGACCAACTGTTGTACCATTTGAGTCTGACGAGCCGCAATATGCGGCGAAATATGTATTGCCCATTGTAATAATCTAAATTTTTTTTTTTAAATATATATATATATATATAAAGCGAGAGGGAGAGGGATATATATATATATATATATATATATATATATATATATCACAGACAGAAAATCTAAGTGAGAGCCAATAAAGCTACCTAGGTTTCACCCTACGGCTCGTCGTGTTGGTTCTCACTTAGATTTTTTGTCTTTGTTGCTCTACTTTCGTATTGAGCGCTTTAGTGTTAGGGTTTTCGTCTTGGTTTTTTTTTTCTTTCCTACGAGTATTTAACTTTTGTTCATGTACTTCATTTGCTTCTTTTTTTACTTCCTCTCCTTTTCTCTCCGAGTTCGTCTTCGGTGGGTTTTTCAAGACGAACTTTAATATAGTATAACTATTACTAGTATTAGCAGAAATATTTTTGTTACTATTAACATTGTTATAGTTATTATCGTTATTATATATATATATATATATATATATATATATATATATATATATATATATATAAACTATCGCCCGGTTCACACTACATCCACGTCTATTGAACAGGTGTAGAGGCTCATCCCATGTTCCCTGTTTAGGATGTGGTTTCCGGCTTTCTCTTTTCCAATCTTTCCACTTTTCTCTTTTGTGAATTTTTTTTTCCAATTGGAATAGATAGACTGAACTATCACCCTGTTCACACTCCACCCACGTCTATTGAACAGGTGTAGAGGCTCATCCCTTGTTCCCTGTTTAGGATGTGGTTTCCGGCTTTCTCTTTTCCAATCTTTTCACTTTTTTTTGATAATTTTTTTTAATTGGAGTAGATAGACTGAACTCTCTATTCAATCTTACGTAGCCCCCTGCACACCAGTGGCCTTACCGCCTTGCTTGGGGTGACGTGATTAATATATATATATATATATATATATATATATATATATATATATATATATGCCACCAGATAATAATCTCACCTTATTTAACAACAAAAATAATGTGTTAGATCTTCTTTTTATAAGAATAACTTTCTTCTTTTTGGGGTGGGGTCGAAGTAAACGCTACGTCTTAAATAAACAACCATTAGAATATATATATATATATATATATATATATATATGTGTGTGTGTGTGTGTGTGTATGTATGATGTGTATGTATGTATGTGTATGTGTGCGTGTTTGTGTGTCTGTATGCATATATATATATATATATAAAATTGGACATACTACCACTACTTTGTGAGACGTCTTACATGCCAGCTATCCAAAGTGCATGAAAAAATTTATCAATTAATCATTTAAAAGTAGCATAAAAGAAACTTTTTAGTCAAAGATACAGAAATACTATTTCAATCACATTATCAAAAGCACCTAGCTATAAAGGAGGCACTATATGTCAAACAATTGTATTCTACTATCAACCTTACATTATTTAAGGGTGGAAATAAAGTTTTTAAAGACAAATTCTCACTTGATTGTCCGTTGCGCGTCACTTGATGTCTTTTAACGAACGCTTCTTTTCAAAAACACAAAATGAATTACAGTCAAAACATGAGTATAAAATAACAACATCGGTGACTTAACCTCTTTAGGAATGGCCAGTGAAGTGGCTGAAAATGTATGAAAATGAATAATTATGTAACATTTTTCCATTCGTCAGTCATTTTTAAAGAAAGATTGGTTCTTAAGTATATATATATATATATATATATATATATATACTATAATAAAATATATATAAATATATACTATAATAATAAAATAATTGTGACAATTTACCAATCGCACCTAATATATATATATATATATATATATATATATATATATATATATATATATATATATATATGGGGGGGGCGGCGCATACAGAACCATATAAATAAGTGAAATACCGATGGAGATTTTTGTGATATTATTCTGGTTCGCAAAGAATGAAGTCAAGTACGAATTTAATCATAAACGTTACATTTGACCTTTGCTTAATCCCTCCCACCCCTAAATTGTACTCAGGCGATTTTCCCGTTAATTACGACCAGCATTTAACCACCCTTAATTGGGTTTCAACTTAATACCAAGTACCTCTCGGCATTCTCAGCGAGATAATGTAATATTTGCTCTGATAAGAATGGTTGTCGGCGAAATAAATAGGTGTATTTGAAATCAGCTATTGACAATTGTGACTCCCTTTCTCTCCATCTACCTCTCTCTCTACACACTGATACAGACACAGACACACATACACACCCACACGCACACCCACACACACACACATATAAGTAGAAGAATTTTTGACACTAACTATATATATATATATATATATATATATATATATATATATATATATATAAACTTATTGATAAATGGAACTTTGTCTGTGTGTGCGTCTGTGTGTGTCCGTTACCTACAGACTCCGAAATAGCAGAACCGATTTTCTGGAAAATTTTCTCAGTTGTACTATAAGCGTCTGCGAATATTCTTAGCTAGGTTTTGTATCGATGTACCACCGATAAATATCGAAAATCCATAATCGAAAAAATTGGGTTATAGAAGGAGTGGTCCGATTTTAATAAAATTTGATACACTCATAGACAAAGACATAAGAAACGATATTCAGAAGTTTCAAGGTTGCAGTTCTTACAATCGTGCAGAAAATCGATAATATATATATATATATATATATAAGGCAAGATGTTTGTGTGTGTGTCTGTTTATTTGCCTGTATATCTGTATGTTTTCAGCCCTTTTATTTTAGTTTTTGCTTCGGGTTTGGTTTTAAGTAGGTATAATTGTAGTTCTTAGTCTCAGCCATGATACCATTTACTCAGAGGACTTATATAGCCTTCAAAATTCAGTTTATGAGGAAAAAACTTAGTTGATATCGATACCAGGAAATCAAAATTTGACTTACATCTATTCATTTTTCTTTCAGTCTAATGTTTCGCTTTAACTGGAAACAACTATTGCTTTTTAATCTTCTCGTGCCAACGTCCAAAGAGTCTGAGCTCCAGGACCATGGATTAGTTTTAAAGTTTTTAATTACACCCGAGCAACGCCAGGCTATAGTGCTAGTAAATATATATATATATACATATATATATATATATATATATATATATATATATATATATTAAATAAGTTTTGTATTCTACATTCGTTGTATAGATATTTCCGGGAGAAAATCATCTCTCTTCAGCAACGATCAAAAACAAAAAAAAATTAATTTCAAATATGGTACGAATTTTCGCATACTGGAAGGAGCCCAAAAATCATGTCCATACACAGGAAGTTTATATATAAATAAAGAGTGTGGATGGGGAATTTAAGAAAGAAAAAATTATTTTTAATTTTTTGTCCAGATTAGATAGAAACGAGCAGAAAAAGAGAATTGAACCTCGATATTAAAAGAAGACTTTCAGATTGCGTCTGTATTAAAAAACCAAAAAATCAAAATCGAATCGTGTCACAGGAATAGGAGTAGACGGGGGAAAGAAAGGAAAAGAAAAATGAGGTAGACAGGGTAAAAGTTAAATGAGAAATAAGACATAAATTTGGGGATCCAATCCTAGGTAGTCATGGTGACGAATGCCGGCTTCAGATGGTGAAAGGAAGGGATAGTTATATAGAAGTGATACAAGAAATAGAAAAAAAAATAGGAAGTAAGCAGAGAAAAGGGACAATATATTAGATGTTTATATTTTATATTTATTATTTAATAATATGTATAAATATACATACACAGAAATACACACGCATATACACACACAAACACCATATGCACACATACACATATATATATCTATCCTTACATCTACATGTATACATATATACATATTTATACATATACGTATACATTTACTTATAATGACATACACACACATCGATCCCCTCCCACCTATATATATATATATATAGTATAGCTACACACACACACACACACACACACACACACATATATATATATATATATATATATATATATATATATACACATTTACACACGATTCACTTACTTGTTTTTTGTTTAAATCATATCACCCCGAGCAAGGCGGTAATGCCTCTGAAGCGCAGTGGGCTACGTAGGAGTGAAAATATTGGAAAAGAGAAAGCCGGAGACCACATCCTAAACAAGGAACAAGGGATGAGCCTCTTCACCTGTAAAAACAAGAAATATACATACATCTGCACACCAAATAGTGAAAGTACAATCGTGGCCGAGCATGAGTGTTTTGACTTGGATAAAAAGATTTTTATGAATTACAATTCTCTCATTGGTGTCTTCTATGATAGTTCAATTTTTTTTTTCAATTAGTTCTGGCATTAAATTACACTTAAGCTCAAAGATAATACATGTCAGTCTACTAGATACCACCAGTTAATCCTTCAGTTTATATATATATATATATATATATATATATATATATATATATATATGCACAGACACACTCATGTATTTTATTTATAAATGAGTTATTTCGCTACCTTGGTTTCCACTACGAGCGGTTTGTTCAGGCGTTTTTTAATAAATCATTAAATATATATATATGTCTATGTTATATGTAATAAGTTATTAAAAATCACCTGAAGGAACCAGTCGCGGTGGAAACGAAGGCAGCGAAAAAAGATATCGCGTTTGAAATTCTTACTCATTATTCATTACTTATTACATAATTTTTATTATTGCTACATTTCCATGTAAACCCTTTGTGCAAATTAATTGAAAAAAATATTCTCTTTCCAGGATCTTTTATACTGTTCCCGTTTATTTATACATACGTTGTTTTCTCTTCCGATCGCATTTTCTTTAACGCTTTCAATTGAGATAGATAGATAGATAGATAGATAGATAGATAGATAGATAGATTAAGAATAAACTTAGATAGATAGATAGATAGATAGATAGATAGATAGATAGATTATAAATAAACTGAGATAGATAGATAGATAGATAGATAGATAGATAGATAGATAGATTAAGAATAAAAAATTAGATAGATAGATAGATAGATAGATAGATAGATAGATAGATAGATAGATTATAAATAAACTGAGATAGATAGATAGATAGATAGATAGATAGATAGATAGATAGATAGATAGATAGATAGATTAAGAATAAACTTAGATAGATAGATAGATAGATAGATAGATAGATAGATAGATAGATAGATTATGAATAAACTGAGATAGATAGATAGATAGATAGATAGATAGATAGATAGATTAAGAATAAACTTAGATAGATAGATAGATAGATAGATAGATAGATAGATAGATAGATAGATAGATAGATTATAAATAAACTGAGATAGATAGATAGATAGATAGAAAGATAGATTATGAATAAACTGAGATAGATAGATAGATAGATAGATAGATAGATAGATAGATAGATAGATAGATAGATAGATAGATAATGAAAAGACTGCAAATTTATGAAAATTAATCAAAACAAAACGAATTATGCCTTCCTAGGTGTTTTCCCACTTTTCGTGATCTTATAAACGTCGCCTCCTGACGTTGTTTTTCTCTTCCGACTGCATTTTCCTTTATGTTTTGGACTGAGATAGATAGATAGATAGATAGATAGATAGATAGATAGATAGATATGAACAGAATGGGATAGATAGATAGATAGATAGATAGATAGATAGATAGATAGATAGATAGATAGTATTTTTTATCCTTTCACCCAAAGCAAGGCTGTACCGCCCCTGATGGACAGGGAGCTATATAAGAGAGTAAAATTTAAGCAGTAAGAGAGCGAAGTACTAGACGAAGTAATTAAAGCGTGTGTCAGAGAAAGATCAAGAGAAAGATGGAAATACAGCTGTTATGACAGTTGCGAAGGAAGAGTGATAAAGAAAAAAGAACAAGATAAATGGAGTGATGTAGAAAGGACGAGGGAAGGACTAGAGTCAAGTGAATAAGAGATGGGAATTGACATTGCATTTAAGTTCCTGGAGGTTGTAGCTGTCAGGAAAGCAAGTATATGGAAGGGAGATTCACAGGCGGAAAGTGCGAGGAAAGAAGCTGATGGAGTAGAATTGACGTCTGCATTTAGTGTAATTTAACTTGTTGCCAGTCTGGTTGCACAAGTAAATTCTAGTGGCGGGTGCAGCAGTGACTTACGTTTGTCGGGGCAGAAACCATGAAACTATTTGTAGAATAGGCAGAGGGAAGCCACATCCCGCCGGTGAGAAAGTGGCTGGAGTCGAGCTGCCAAGTCGAAACCTATCTCGTTACAGATTCTCTTTTGGAGCCTATCGAGAACACTAAAATTTGGGGCGCCTGACCGTATATGACAGCAGTATTCCATGCTCGGACGAATAGTTGACCTTGCACCTTACCCACAATAGTTCCATCCGATCTCATTTATGCACAAATCGAGATCTTCCAGGATCTATCCCGTGATATCCTCGGTGTTAATACATACATAACATCATCCAAAATAATGGAGTTATTACTAAAAAATAGAAAAATTCTAAAAAATACTAAAAATTAGAAAAATACTAAAAAAATAGAAAAATACTACACTTAATAACATCAATTATGAATATGGTAAGAATGTGCTTACCGTGTTCGGAACTTAACATAGCAACGACTCTACATGCATAAAGTTTCCACATGTTTATTGACAAGTAAAAAAAAAAATAATTGTTGTCAAAATATAGACCAAAGTGTTCGAAATTAATAAAAAACCTTCGGACAATTTTTATATAATTTGGGTTTCGCAAAGAAAGAAATAATACACACGTATAAATTACATCAGAAAACGTAATGATTAAACCCTGTCTGTCATCTATATCTATAAAAGTGACGAGGGTTGTGTAAGTATTTGATTGTATGATTGATTCGACTTAGCGTCTGCATTTTGTCATCTGCATGTGGTTCGCCGGAATAGAAGCCATGAAAATATTTGTAGAAGAGAAAGATGGAAGCCATATCCCACCTGCTCCGATGATATTAGGTCACTTCTGGCCACTCCACAAAAATTCACTCGTGCATCCAGACTGGCAACAATGCCCCCACCTGTTTTACAGTTAAATCAACCAAATGCGCCCGACAATTCTACTCTAGTAGCTTCTTTTCTCGCACTTTCCTCCTGTGGAACTCCTTTCCATATACTTGCTTTCCTGACGGTTACAACCTCCAGGAATTTAAATGCAACGTCATTACCCATCTCCTATTCACTTGACTCCACTCCTTTCTACATCAGCCCGTGGATCTTGTTCTTCATTTCTCACTACCTTTGCAACTGTATTCACACCTGTATTCCCATCCTTCTTTTGCCCGTTCTCTGACACCCCCTGAAACTGGTTCGTCTTTCTGTTCACTCTCCCCCGACCTAAACTTTTACTCTCTTATGTATCCCACACGGCATCAGTGGCGGTACCGCTTTGCTTGGGGTGAAACGATTAAAAAAATACCTGCTGAATTAATTTCTTATCCGTACGCAAACGTTTTACTGTCAATATAGGTGGTTAAATATTCTAATGTCTTTGCAAATACATGGCGGCTTTAGATAACAAGCAAAGTAAGAAGGATCGAGAGGCGATTATTTGTAAAAAGATTAATTCTATTTTAAAATTATCTTAAAAATAAAAGACCTCTTTGCTAAGCTAACAAAGAAAAGCAGAATAAAAGAACTGGTTGACAAATAATTGTGCAATGATACGGTATTCGAAAGAAATAATCCTAGATTTTAAAGCTAGACAAAAAGACGAAGCTAGTGGAAAGATTATTTCTGTGTTCTTTAAACAAAGACATGGCTTTTATTCATTCAGTTTTCCCAATGACATCCTCCAAATCTTGGCTCCTATTCCCCATAAACAGTTGGAGATGATTTCATAAATTTTCTATCACCCGGAAGTTCGAGCGTTTTGAGATTGTGTTTATGCTCTGTCCCAGTGGCTCTTAAATTTCCAGCACATTGCATTACCAAGTTTACATCAGAAATTGTATTCATTTCGACGTAACATTAAAGGTACACGAAAAGCATCCTCTATTGCAATTAAAGATTCACCAGGCTTACAAAGGTAACGACCTGTTTACACTGTTCCAATCCATAGCCAGTTAAGTGCCATACGTAACAGACGCTTTGGGTGATCATGTCTCGAAAGAGACATGACTGACTGTGCAGAAGATTATCCTGCAGTAAATTGCCATTGCTTTCTTCGGTAGACTGGTTGCAAGCCAAGGCTATAAAACTCAATCTGTCCTGCCATTTAACTCATAGCAGGAGGGAGAATAGATAGATTATATTAGATTATTATATTAAGTATAATTAAAGGGGGATCAGTTTATTACTTTATAACAACAGAAAACTGATCCCCACTTTATGCCCAGCAGACGTTTAAATTTAGTTTCCAACTATTATATTCAGTCAGTCAGTTAAGTGCCATAAGTGATAGACGCTTTGGTCGATTATGTCTAGAAAAAGACATGACTGACTAGGCAGATGATTATCCCGCAGTAGGTTGCCATTGTTTTCTGCGGTAGACTGGTTGCCAGCCAAGGCTATAGAACCCAGTCTGTCTCATTATTTAACCCATAACTGGAAGGAAGACACGGATTAATACCTTTCCCAAGGGTATTGGTGCGTAAATGAATGCAAGGAATTCAGCTGGAATTCGAACTCAGCTCCTCGATTTGCCGTCTCGAGCCGATATCACATTCTTATATATATATATATATATATATATATATATATATATATATAAAAGACCTATTGATAAGCTTGAAATAAAACCCAAGTTTTCAGAAAATTACAAAGATGAAGGAGAGGCTTGAAGCAGCAAATATATGGTTCTACAGAAGGATGCTGAGCTTACCATCGACCAAGCATCTATCCATCTTACTCTGATATATAGCAATATTAATTATAGTAATAATACCAATATTAACAGAACTAATTCTGTCAAGACTAGCAATAATTAAACTACAAATGAGATCGTCTTAAAACCCACCGGGAACGAACCCGGAGGGAAAAGAAGGGGAAGAAAAAAAGAAACACACGAAGTACCTGAACAAAAAGTCAAACATTCATGAGAAAAAAAAATAACCCAAGCTGTTTAAGCTGAAATTCTACATATATGCTGCGTAATTTCTAAGTCTTTAGCCAATTTCCTTAACGAGCTGTTAAGCGAAACCATGGTAGGCTCGCTCTTAGATTTTCGATTTTATATATATATATATATATATATATATATATATATATATTTATTTTAATTCAGATACTTCAATCCAAGTGAAAAAAGCAGGAAGGTAAATCCCAAAAACCCGATCCTAATTAATATTAAAAATTTTATTTTAATATTAAAAAATGATACAGGAAGAGAGCTCCATGTAATAAAATATTACAGAGCAAATATAAATTAAAAAAGGATTAATTCAAAGATGTTGGATGATCATTTCGATATGAAAATCCCCACGGGGGATAACACATCAACTCAGCAACAGAAAAATTATTTCAGAAACTCTATATATATATATATATATATATATATATATATATATATATATATATATAATAAATTAAATCAAGCAGAGAAATCAAAACACATACATACCATAGAGGAAGTGAAAAAAGCTAATAAAAGTTCTTGTAAAATCCCCAACAGAAACACAGTACGAATCTGGTTATACGACTTAGCTTCCTATTTAAGACAGATGCGAAGTCGTACCATCCGGTATATTCACCGAAACTGTGACTGACTCATGCCTAAGCCTCATGGGCATAGTAGCAACTTACTATCCTTTTCAACGGGCTGGATCGTGGTCTTCAATTGCCTCATAAATCCGTCTTGGCGAAATAACATAAAATTAAGTAATTTTCTGAGAACTTGGGCTTTATTTCAAGCTTATCAAAAGGTGCATCATTGGGTCATGTTTCTTACATAGGAAATTCTTTGAAAACGAACGTTAAATATAATGTATATGAATCTTTTTAGGATTAGTTAAATTTAGGGAAGCCGAGTTCGAATTCCAGTCGTATTCTTTGCATTCACTTACACTCAAATACCCTTGGAAAAGTTATTAATCCGTCTCTTCTCTCCAGTTATGGGTTAAATAATAGAACAGATTGGGTTCTGTAGCCTTGGTCTGCAACCAGTCTACCGCAGAAAGCAATGGCAACCTACTGCAGGATAATCTACTGCTTAGTCAGTCATGTCTTTTTTGAGACATGATCGCCCAAGCGTGTATCACGTATGGCACTTAACTGACTGACAAACTTTGCATAAACATTTCTCATTCTTTCCGTATTGTATGGAAGGACAGAAGTCTAAATTCTGCAGTTGTTTTTGGGATGATAGAAGTGAAAACAATATTAGTAAAACTGTTGACCGCATTTGCCAAATGACAATTTTATTGACTGATATTGTAAGATAATTTCATTCTCATTATAAAGAATGTTTAAAACGTAATCAGGATTGAATTATTTGAAGCATTCAAAGGAAAAGAAAAAACGAGAGCAAATAAACAAATTAAAGAATTAATAAAACTATAGTTGTAAAGAGAACCAGGGGAAAGGAATAAGTGATATTTGCAATGATGTTACAGACAACAAAAGTATTAAAATTGACCGCATGTTATATTTGCAGAAGAAATAATGTATTTTATGTGACGCGAAAGTTTGTATTCTACAATGTGTAATTTTTTTTTTTTGCTTGTTTTTTTTTTATATTCATCTCTTATTTCTGACACGGCAACATATTTACGACGGTATGTCTGCTACGCAATGTCCCAAAATTCAGTTGAATTCTTCAGGGAATTTTATTCCATAATTAGGATATCAAAACCTGATTAATTTTCTACGAAAAACACAAAGTCGTCATAAACTTCTTCACATTGACCATTTATGTCTTTTTCACAATCTTAACAGAACTGAATTATAACAGTTAAAGCTTCCCTACTTGAAAAGAAAGCTTCATTTATTTTTAACAGGGACAATACAGCGTAGTTTCGACATACTTAAACATGCACATCTTGCTCTGGGGATATATTCTTATAGAAATGTAAGCACCATGCTTCTATAAATGCTATTTCTAACAAAAAGATCAACGTTTTCATTCGTTCACGCAGAAATACAATTATTCTCTTTGAAGTAAAGAGAAACGCCGTGCCTTTAGTTTGTCGCCAAGTAGAATTAACATATTTCAACCAATCATCATTTAATTCTCTTGGAACTTCTGCATATCGACCAATCAATGAAAAACTCCACCGAGAAGAGCTGGTGTTTTGCAACCAATCAATGTACGAGCCCCCGGGAATCTTCTGATATTCATTAAAATATTATTTGTTTGACGTTATCAATAGATTTGGTCATTTTTTATCACCCAGCCAATGATGGAAAAAAAAAAAAAAAAAAAACTGCGAGTAGATTATTTAACTAATCAATGATCAATTCCAATGGGTATTTTTGTTTTCCTGACAATCGGCGCTCAGGTGTTATCAAGAAACAACTAAGGAAATATACCGAACAGTGAGAAATTCGAATAAAGACAATTCAAACGAAAAACTATTCAGTGTTTGATCGGCAAAAATAAAGTAAATTTGTTTGTATCGATTATATGGCAATGAGAAGAGAATACTTTATTAATAAGGTAATTCTTTTTCAATCGCGATTTTAAGGGAAACATTATATAAAAAGAAAGAATCTATCTATCTATCTATCTATCTATCTATCTATCTATCTATCTATCTATCTATCTCAGTATATTCATAATCTATCTATCTATCTATCTATCTATCTATCTATCTATCTATCTATCTATCTATCTCAGTATATTCATAATCTATCTATCTATCTATCTATCTCAGTATATTCTAATCTATCTATCTATCTATCTATCTATCTATCTATCTATCTATCTATCTATCTATCTCAGTATATTCATAATCTATCTATCTATCTATCTATCTATCTATCTATCTATCTATCTATCTATCCGGCTAGCTAGCTCAGTCAGTTGATCAAATATATAAAAAAGAATGTGCTAGGTAGGTAGTTATGTATGCATGTATGTTGTATGTGTGTATATATGTAGGTAGGTAGAAACACATAGAGAAATAAGAATAGACTAACACACACACACATATACACACACACATATATGTACATATATATATATTTGTATATATATATATATGTGTGTGTGTGTGTCTGTGTATGTGTGTGTGTGTGTGAGAGAGAGATACGAAATAAAATAAATATTTGAGAAACAACAAAATATGGATTTATTGTAGGGTAGCCAACATTATAATGTTTCGGTTGTTATAACCATCATCAGGGCTTATATTTACTATTGTGAAGTTTTTGTTGTTCCGGCCTGTGATAGATTTAGAAATGTGATAAAAACTTAAAATTTTAAGGCTTTTTGAAAGAATGGCAGTAAACTATGACGTCAGTCACGTAATATTTATAACGTTTAGTTAATCGAAAAAGTCGTTCAGATGAAATTTAAATCATTCACTGATAGGTTACTGTATTTGTTTTATTACTATAATGTTGGCTACCCCACAATAAATCCATATTTTGTTGTTTCTCAAATATTTATTTAATTGGCATCTCATATTTACGGAATTTCTTTTCCGTTTCTCTTAATATATATATATATATATATATATGTGTGTGTGTGTGTGTGTGTGTGAGCGTGTCTGTCTTTGTGTATGCGTGTGCAGAGAGAGAGAGATAAACAGACTTAGACTGATTTAATTTTTACTGCTTGATGATTGTCTAACCCAGAAACTTTATAGCTACGGAGCGCCAATATTCTATAATAATAATAATAATAATAATAATAATAATAATAATAATAATAATATTGTTAAAAACCAGAAGGAGAAAACTTGTCTATTAATTGATATGGCTTGTCCAGCGGATTGTAACATAGCAATCAAGGAATTTGAAAAACTGTCAAAATATAAAGACCTGGAAATTGAAATAGAAAAAATGTGGAAATTGAAAACAAGAGTTGTGCCAGTGATAGTAGGTGCACTTGGAATGATAAAAAATGGAACAAAACAACACATTGAAAGAATCCCTGGAAACCCCAGCTTAAGAGATATACAAAAAATTGTCTTATTAAGTACAGCCCACACACTAAGGAAAACGTTATCTATGTAATGCTGGGGATGATAGGGAAGATAGAAAAACATGAAATGGAGTCATAACAACACGCCACTACCTGCCTTAGGTCTCCCCGCAGACTTGGTTGGTAGTGAGACCAAAACAGAAATCGAAATATGATGAAAAATGACATAATAATAATAACCATATATATATATATATATATATATATATATATATATATATATATATATATATTATTATTAAGACAACTGAAGAAAGACAATATCAATTAAATATAAAACTGATGGAAATGCAAAAGGCTAACGAAGAAAGACAAAGAGAAATGCAAAATGCAAATGAGGAAAGACAAACACAACTTCAAGAAATAGTATTAAAATTAACAGCTCTGGATAGGAACACGAAGAAGGAGATATTTTCACAAGATGCGGTGTGGAACGCGATTGAAATTTTTAAATACTCAGTTGAGGAAGATAAAAATTTCGGAGAGTATTACAGGCGATACGAGGATAGTTTTAATATCGACTGTCAGCACTGGAGTGAGAAGAAAAAATTAAGACTTCTACTCAGAAAATTAGGAAAAGACGAACACACCGAGTTCGTAGACTATATTCTCCCTAAAAAAACGAATGATCTAACGTTCGATGAGACAGTGACAGGCCTCACAGAGCTATTTAACCCTACAATCTCGTTGTTCCATAAAAGGTGGAGATGCCTTAATCTCAGAAAAGACGAAAACAGGAACTATTCTACTTTTGTGATGAGAAATACAGACAACACAGTAGGAACGGACTGGATGCAGAAATTCAATGTATGGGATTTACCTATTACTTGGTTTGGTAAAAGAATAGACTGTGAGTTTTCGGAAGCTACAAAACTGAAGGAAGAATTGCACAATGAATTCCCAGAAGTATTTTCAAGTGGACTATAAGCCGCTTCTTGACATATTTAGATCCAAAATGGACTACCTGTATATACCGCGAACAGACTCGTGAGGTGGGGCACAATACTAATAAACTAGAATATTAAACTAGAATATTTATCATCGAAAAAATATGGCACGCAGATGGACTATCAAGGCTGATTCCTAAGGAAAGTGAACCCTTGGAAGACTTAGTGATAGCAGTGTTGAGAGCTGAGGATGAAATCAGCAAAGTACTAAGTAACACGGTCAAAGAACTGCCAGTTACATTGCTAGAGATAAGAAGAAACGCAGAAACGGATGAATTTTTTAACACAACAAAGAAACAAATTGTAGACAGAGACGCAAAATTGGCAGATAGTTTCTCATTTGTGACAATGTCCTACTGTATAATGAAAGGGTCGTGATACCAAACTCACTTCAAAGGAGAATCTGAAAAGACTTTCATGTTGGACATCTCGGCAAAAATCGCATGAAAGCACTAATGAGAAGCTATGTGTACTGGTCAAAAATGGATGAGGGTATCGCACAGATGGTGGAAAAGTGTAAGGGCCGTGCGGCGGCAGCAAAACCGCCACCGATTATACAAAAACATTGGTCAAAGTCGAACAAACCGTGGTCAAGAATATACGCAGACTACGCAGGACCTATAAATGGCTACTACATTTTTATAGTAGTAGTCAGCTTTAGTAAATGGCTGGAAGTTTTTAAATATAAACACCCAACAAGCGAGAATACTATAAGCTGTTTGCATGAACTATTTGCGAGGTTCGGCGTCGTTGACGTTTTAGTTACAGATAATGGTACACGATTCACGTCAGGTGATTTAAAGATTTTTGTGAAATGTACCTAATAAGACATATAAAAACAGCTCCCTATCACCCACGATCAAGTGGGATTGTCGAAAGATTTGTAGATATGCTTAAGAGGGCGTTAAAAAAAGCGATAGACACACCATAAGAAAAATCATTACAGCAATTCCTACAAGTCTACCGTATTACGCCAAACCAGAACACACCATCGCGACTAGCACCGGCCGAGGTGATGTTCGCACGAAAAATCCGATCGGTTTTTGAGAATTTATTACCAGGGAAAAGCAATAATCGGAATACACCTACGACAGTGAAAAGATCGTTCGAGCCTGGCGAAAAAGTAAATTTCAAATTTTTTAGTAACAATATGGCGTATTGGGAGCCAGGAATAATTTTAAGCAGAATCTGAAGCGTGATGTATACTATCAAAGGAAAAAAAAAATCACGCATAGAAGACACGCGATTCAAATCCAAAAAAGAAGAGGTGAAGAATCAAGCTCCTCAACTTTTGAATGCAAAGATACTATGAAGAAAATCTTCGAAGACTTTAACATCCAGAAACCAAAAGCTAACACGGAAATCAGAAGAAACAACAGGAAGCAGAAGTTCACAGAGCCTTTGATTATAGATCCAAAACGAAAAAATATTAACCCTTTCTAAAAAGAGGATAGGGAGTTGCTGTTGGGGAGTCACCCCTATTTACACACTCTATGGACTCTTCTATGGTATACAAATAATCCTGTCTACAGAGAACGGGTTGTCAGCTTCGGGTGGAGGGCGCTCTCTGCTTCCGAGCAGAGAGCAATGGCCCAGTCGTGGTTCCGCTGAAGGGTAGAAGCACGACTGGGGAAAAATAGACAGGTATTTTTTGGCCTGGCCATATAGCCCGGAAATCCCAATCATAACTGACCATGTGTCACATGTTGCCCTGACTGGGAGGGACAACTAAATATAGTTGTTGTTTGAGTTGGTGCTTGTCAGAGCAGTTGAACCGTCGCTTGTTGGTCAGCAAGAATATCGACTTATTACCCGGACTTATTTCTTTGTATATATTTGACTCCTACTAACAAGTATTCCTGATTCTACTAACCGTGTACAGGTTGTATGGCTTTTGTTCAATATAGTTACATTTTTCCTCTCATATCTGTTTTGTGTTATTCTTATATTGTGTTGTTTTCTAAACAAGAATCCACAAAAATTATTATTAAGGAAAACTTTCTTATTTAAATTGAGGAACTTCAGCCCTAACTTGGTGCTAACCATTTGGTTGAAGGTGGGGTTATACCAAATGATTTTTCTATTCCTATTTTTCCTGTTATAGTTATATTTTTTATGTACTTGATATCCTAGCTTTTGTAGCCACTATTTTGCAGGGCATTATTATGAAACCTTTATGTTTATAAAATACAAGCAGTATAGCCGGGCGTTGCTCGGGTGTAATGAAAGCTTTAAAACTAATCCATGGTCAGACTATTTGGACGTTGGCACGAAAGACCGAAAAGCAATACTTGTTTCCAGTTAAAGCAAAACCGTAGACTTAAAGAAAAATGAATGGATGTAAGTCAATTTTTGATTTCCTGCTATCGATATCAAATAAGTTTTTTCTTCGTAAACTGAATTTTGAAGGTTAAATAAGTCCTCTGAGTAAATGGTATCATGGCTGAGACTAAGAACTACAATTATACCTACTTAAAACCAAACCGGAAGCAAAAACTAAAATAAAAGGGCTGAAAAAAATACAGACATACGGGCAGAAAAACAGACACACACACACACACAAACATCTTGCCTCTTATATATATATATATATATATATATATATATATATATATATATATATATTATCGATTTTCTGCACTATTGTAAGAACTGCAACCTTGAAACTTCTGAATATCGTTTCTTATGTCTTTGTCTATGAGTGTATCAAATTTGATTAAAATCTGACCACTCCTTCTATAACCCGATTTTTTCGATTTTCGATTTTCGATATTTGTCGGAGGTACCTCGACACAAAACCTAGCTAAGAACACTCGCAGATGCATATAGTACAACTGTGTAAATTTTCCAGAAAATCGGTTCAGCCGTTTCGGAGTCTATAGATAACGGATACACACACACACACACACACACACACACACACACACACACACACAGACGAAGTTCTATTTATAAATAAGTTTAGATTTCTTCACTAGAAGAGTTTTTACTCATTTTAAATTCTTTGGAGGAGAGTATATGTTTCATTATACTTATATCAAGTTACTCTTTATTAAATTGAACATTTCAGGCGATGGACCATCGTATTCTATCACAGACATTGCTGCAGACGTGGCCATATATATATATATATATATATATATATATATGTATATATATATATATATATATAACACTTCATTTTGTAGTATATACTAGTACTTTTCGTTATCATTGTGCGCGGTTTTAGTGTTGATTTTCCCTGATGTGTGGACGAGTTCATTCCTGGAATGTTCCATTACATATCAGTCTACTGAAGTTAACAGCATTCAGCTCAACAGTTAACAGCATTCAGCTCAACAGTTAACAGCATTCAGCTCAATGACAAATTCTATATTCGTATTTATCCTTTCACATTAATAATAGCATTTGATATCTTAATTTCTGAGTTGATATAAACCATGTAGAAATGAAACTAAACAGGCAGGATCAGATTCATACATAAACACCTGAATGAGAAATTTAAATCTATGTGGATTTCATGAACGATTTGGCAAATTTTTTGGCACCGCTTGTGACACGGTACACGTCAAACCGGTAATCAAGATCCTGTCAAACACGTCACAAGATGTAGGTTGCATCTGCTTCTCCAGGCTTCTTTCGAAGGGTTTGGCAGAATTTTTTCCTGAACCCGATCGGTCATCTCTTCTGATATTGGTTGTCGTTCAGATCCTTTTTTCATCTGCACATGGAAGCTGTTTGAATTTGTTGTGGCATGTGCAAACTTCACTGCAGATGAGGTATTTTTAGTTAAGTCTCCTGCAAATCTTGATTGCACAATCTTTTTTTAACAGTATACTCTAACATTGAAAACATCTTTTATTTTTCATTGATTGACATATTTGTACCTGAAAAGAATATATATAAAACTTTAAGCATAGAATTGTGGGTTGTTTCTTCAAAAACTGTTAAAATGTGAGATTGTCTGACCGAGAATTTGTGAAGTTATTGTTGCAGTTTTTGGGGTACGCCTGTATACAATATTTATTCATGTATTGATACATAAATTGTGGCACAAGGCCGAAAAGGGGGTGGATAGAGGGTGCTACTCAGTAGCTATCCTATACCTAGCTAAATACAATTACCACCCAATCACTCATTAAAAACTTGCACTTTCACCACAAGAACCTATCAATCACCTCCCAATCGTTCACACACCGCAATACCACATATTTACATGGGGCACCTAAAAAAAGGGCAACAAACCCATGATATTAAAAATGAGGTACGCCTGTATACTAGTGAGACAGCCATGAGCTGCATCATTTTATAGTTCACCAATAGAAGGGTTGACCAATCAGAAGGCTCAAAATATTCAATGCGACGTATATAAAGGCGACCATATTTTTCTGAGTGCTGGCTATATAGTCAGATTCAGTAGAGTGTCTGACTCGTGAGTGTTAATCTTTGACGTTGTTTTATTGAACAGATTATGTACTGCGCTGTATTCTATATTCATAAACTATGGTGGACATGGTCAGCAATTATTAGATTACAAAATTATATCATTTTTCCGTAAAACCTTGTATATCTACGTGAGTAAACCATCTCGCCAAAACCCGTCAACCATTCTTGCTATTCTTACCAATTTCTGCAGCGTGAAATTGTTACTTTTAAAACACTCTCCGAATATCTTAGCTGTTTGTGAAACTAATCTGAATTCCTCATTGACTTCTACAATCCTCTATTTCTGCCTTCGTACGCTCCTTCTTGTGTCCACATGCATTGCCTTGGTATCTGTGTTCGGGAACATCTCCCACTGGCATAGAATTCTTCAATTGAGACTCCAGACTGTTTCCACATTTGCCTCCGACTTTCTCTACGAAACGACAACTGTCTCTTCTTTCTCTTTCGTTCCCATTCCCTGACATGGCTATTGCGTGCTAAGTAGAATTTCCGATAGTAATAGATAAGTCCCTCTCTCGATTGTAAATAGCTGTGTTCGGTGACATCAGTGCCCACCATGTCAACTGGCTTAGTCATTTTACACCTAGGCACGTTGGCCCCCAGAGCGTGAGCATCTTCATTGCTCAATACTTCATTCGGCAATTCTGGCGAACACTCTTCTATACGTGATCTTTTTCTTATCTCTACTCGGACTTATGTCGTGCTCTGCAACTCTGTCCTCTTAGTAACCTTGATCATGCGGTGGTGTGTGCAGATATCACTTTCAACTGAAATTTAAAGTAAAGATCAAACTAATATTCACTGATTCTCTGATAGCCTCAAGAAGAAATCCCAGTTCATCTTTTAAAGTTAAATATCGTTTTTGATTTTATTTTCAAAAATGCGTAATGTACCAGGAAATGAACAATTGGTTTTCTTCTTTTCCTTATTTTAAATATTCTATCCTCTGTTTTTTACAATGATGTTTATATTTTGCAAGGCTCAAGAGCCACTTAAGGTATAACGTTAGAATATAAGATGTAAGAACCACAGTTTATGGTAATATGTTAGGAACATAACGGTTAAACAAGACTCGAACATCTTAAGAGTGTATTGATTTGGGTGTCATACAAATTAACGTCTATATTTACTGGGACATGTGTCTTTAAGGACAAGAACAACTGAATATTTGGGACTTATAAACCTAATTTCCATTAACCCTTTTTCTTGGTTTATAAATCCTAAAAAATACCGACTGTTGATAACTGACATAAAAATTAAAAACTACAAGAAAATAATGAAACTACAAGAAGGTAGAAAAAGAAAGCGAGAAGAAAAGACTAACTATCGAGGGAAAGAAGACCCATTATATAAGAAAATACTACTGATATGTTACGGAATAGCAAACCATTTATATTGCATTGAATGCTGGATAATCTCTTCACAGATTTTTATAGATCGTCATCGCCAATCTGTTGTGGAGTTGTGACGAAACTTAACTGCATAGTTGGCCGGAAGCAAGACACGGAACAATATATTTGTTGCAATTTCTACGACGTTTCGGCCGTTGTACGCTCCGGCCTTCTTCAGGTGCGAGGAATTTCGAACCAAACCCTTTATCACAACTACTGGGGTACATTCTCATTCCACGATTGGAAGTCATGAGTTATCTCCCTCTCACCCTGCAAGTTACTTGTTCACCACTACCGTAGACTGTAGCCTAGTTTTGAGCTCAAAATTCTTTGGGTCAAGTCAGTGGAATTAAAAATCGTCTATATTCATTAAGCCATATGTCCTTAAGGACACATAGCATTGTAGATATAGAACAACTGAATTTTTGGGACTTATAAACCTAATGTCCATTAACCCTTTTTTACTATCAAAAAATTGCAATATCAAAATCTGGTAAAAAAAGGTACCTGGACATTTGGTTTAAACATTCAGTTGTTCTTGTTCATAACGACACATGGCCCAGTGGATATAGTTAGTTAGTTCCTGACTTGATTCTTAGAGTTGTGAGTTCGATACCAGGCTACAGCAGTGAACAAGTAACTTACAGAATTCGAGGGGAATAACTCATGACTTCCAATCAAGCCTTTATGCAAGAAATGAGGATGATATACCTCAGTGATTGTTATAA
Organism: Ascarosepion bandense; assembly: GCA_037127315.1. Lineage (NCBI taxonomy): Eukaryota > Metazoa > Mollusca > Cephalopoda > Sepiida > Sepiidae > Ascarosepion > Ascarosepion bandense. The sequence goes on from JBBBDQ010030140.1 coordinate 646,485, forward strand.
AGTGGTCAGTTCAAAATTCCTAGCACCTGAAGAAGGCCAGAGTGTACAACGGCCGAAACTTCGTACAAATGGCAACAAAGATGAGGACAATAGTCAGAATAATGTAAATATTGTAAATATACCTCATCTCCAAAAATCTAGACAAACGTTTCAGTTTTGGTTAAACATTATCAAATGTTATCAAACGTTATCAATTTTTTTTTAATCACATTACCCCAAGCAAGGCGGTAACGCCACTGATGTGCAGGAGGCTACATAAGAGTGAGAATATTAGAAAAGAGAAAACCCGAAACCGCATCCTAAACAGGAAACAAGGAATGAGCCTCTTCACCTGTTAAATAGATGTGGGTGGAGTGTGAACCGGGCGATAGTTTAGTCTATCTACTCCAATTGAAAAAAAAAGTAAAAAGATTGGAAAGGAGAAAGCCGGAAATCACATCCTAAACAGGAAACAAGGGATGAGCCTCTTCACCTGTTCAATAGATGTGGGTGGAGTGTGAACCGGGCGATAGTTTAGTCTATCTACTCCAAATGAAAAAAGAAATAAAAAAAAGAAAAGTGTGAAAAGTTTGGAAAGAGAAAACCGGAAACCGCATCCTAAACAGGAAATAGGTATGAGCCTCTTCACCTGTTCAATAGATGTGGGTGGAGTGTGAACCGGGCGATAGTTTAGTCTATCTACTCCAATTGAAAGAAAAAAGAAAACAAAGTGAGAAGATTAGAAAAGAGAAAACCGGAAACCGCATCCTAAACAGGAAATAGGTATGAGCCTCTTCACCTGTTCAATAGGTGTGGGTGGAGTGTGAACCGGGCGATAGTTTAGTCTATCTACTCCAATTGAAAGAAAAAAGAAAACAAAGTTAGAAGATTAGAAAAGAGAAAACCGGAAACCGCATCCTAAACAGGAAATAGGTATGAGCCTCTTCACCTGTTCAACCGCATCCTAAAATGTTGCCATAAATTCCATACTTTGTAATGATCTACACTGAGTTTTTAGACTTGAGTAGAGTTAATATTATTTTTTTTATTTACATTCTTTTTAATTCTTTCTGATAATTTTCTTTTTCATGGAGAGCAAAAATCGTTTTATTACTCCTTTCTTTTTTTTAGTTCTATAACGATAAAATCTGTCCATTTTTCTATATCAAGTAACCTCCTTCAATATTTTACAGATTTAAAAAAAAATATATCACTAAATTCTAATCTACTTCTTTTCCCATAACGAAATCTTTATTTATTAACATCTTTGTCTATTAGAGCCGAAAATACTATTTTCCAGATTACATTTACCGGCTTGAGCGTTTTTAAGAACAGAGTCAAAACAATAAATCGTTCTATTCTTCCTATTATCATGTTGTCCATTTCTTACATTGTGACTGTTTCGTATATTGATCCTGCCAAAATAAAAGCCCCGTTTTTGTTTTCAAGAAATAAGAAAAATAGAGAGTACTCAGTGTAACAATGTTCTCAATACGCATTATGTAGTAATTTGTGGTGATAATGACCGAACAAAAGCGAGAAACCGGATGTTGGCTTTCTCACAACAAAAAGGCAAATGAATAAAACTCGTCGTGCGCATCCGAGTTTGCGCAGATGTTCCGGTTGAAAAATAAAAATTAATCAAATATTAAATTTCCATTTCACGAGCCTACGTGAATTTTATTTACCAGCCAATGGGAAGCCCAGAATCAAATTCAAGTGTGAAATTCAATACAAGCTGTTCGATCCAAAAAAGCAGATATAAAAAGCCGAGACAAAAAGGCATCGTCAGACGAGCTGATTAGATTCTCACTTGACCTAAGTCGAGCGGCTACTATGCTTACCTCTTTCTTTCTCCACTGTCTCATAAGTACTTAATGACCTCTTCAAAGACATTCCTCAAAAGTACTTACTGACTTGCTGACCTTAGAAGTGGCAACTTCAAAATGAACATTAATCACACTCCTAAGCTTTTTATCTTTTTCAACATTATATTTTCCATGAACATTCTAACCTCCGTTGGACCTTTATTACAAGTATTGCTTTAATTGTAAAACATTAATTGAAATGTGTATATATATAAATGTTATTTCATACTCAAATTGCCTTTCTTGATTTTATAATCATTTTATGAATTATACACAAGGCCAAATTTCGTTAACCTGCACGGTATACGATTACCCTTCACTATAACGAAATCCTACTACAACTAGAAAAAAGAATGAATAAGATAAGATACTTGCTATAAATTAACTCCACATTTGAACAATCAGAATTTCAGAACAACAATTGAAACATAAATCTCACTATTTTTTATATTAATAAAGATGTTATTTATTCATCAGTCTAATACATCGGGTTATGTATTTATCAGAAGGTTGTGCTGTGGATTTTTCAACAGTTCAGTTTCCTAATTTAAACAGAAAATGTTTAGGTGTATTTATATATATATATATATATTTTTTTTTTACGTGCACACTTGAATAGTACGAAACTTCAGTTCGTTTATACTTTCATTCAGACTTTGTTAAGGCCCCAACACCCAGTTCTGCACTCTATTCACACAAGATCGTCAGGTAACTAGCTCGCTGACAGCCACTATTTCACTAACCTTTCTTTGTTTTACTGAGGAACAACTTTGAAGAAGGAAAGACATATAGGTGAGAGAGAGAGGTGGAACCATTTTTTTTTCGTCTGCTTTTTGAAACAGATCTTTCGGCACTTTGATCTTTCTTTCTTTTTTTTAATTTGGATGTGGAAGGCGAATAGATGTAACCAGAGAGCAAGAAATGTCCAGCCACCACGCGCAAATTTCTCGGTCTCCTTTTGTTCCTCTGTCCTCGTTTTCTCTTAAAGCACTTTCTTTTATATTCCAACATTTATGCAGAAAAGCGTTTCCGCTTCCGGTTTCAAAACCTCGTCGTTGCTCACATATTTGGTTCATGTTATCCTCATCATCAATCTAGTAAACCACATTTTTGTTGCTTCGAGTTTCTCCTTCATCTCTGAGGAGATTGTCCAGCATTTGCTGCCGTCAAAGAGGAGATATCTAATCTAATATAAATCTAAACTTATTTATAAATGGAACTTTGTCTGTCTGTGTGTGTGTGTGTGTGTGTGTGTGTGTGTGTGTGTCCGTTACATATAGATTGCGAAACGACTGAACCGATTTTCTGGAAAATTTACACAGTTGTACTATAAGCATGTGCGAGTGTTCTTAGCTAGATTTTGTGTCGAGGTACCCCCGATAAATTTTGAAAGTTGATAATCGAAAAAATCGAGTTATAGAAGGAGTGGTCCAATTTTAATCACAATTTGATACACTCATAGACAATGACATAAGAAACGATATTCAGAAGTTTCAAGGTTGCAGTTCTTACAATAGTGCAGAAAATCGATAATATATATATATATATATATATATATATATATATATGGCAAGATGTTTGTGTGTGTGTGTGTGTCTGTTTATCTGCCTGTATGTCTGTATTTTTTCAGCTCCTTTATTTTCGTTTTTGCTTCGGGTTTGGCTCTAAGTGGGTATAATTGTAGTTCTTAGTCTCAGCCATGATACCATTTACTCAGAGGACTTATTTAGCCTTCAAAATTCAGTTTACGACGAAAAAAACTTATTTGATATCGATACCAGGAAATCAAAATTTGACTTACATCCATTCTTTTTTCTTTCAGTCTACGGTTTCGCTTTAACTGGAAACAACTATTGCTTTTAAGTCTTTCGTGCCAACGTCCAAAGAGTCTGAGCTCCGGGACCGTGGCTTAGTTTCAAAGCTTTCATTACACCCGAGCAACGCCGAGCTATACTTCTAGCATCCCATAATAGTCCAGTACGCTTTTCTTTGTCTCAAACATCTGCGGAGTCAAAATCACGTTCTGTCAGTTTGGTTCGTAAAAGCTCTCACCAGAATCTGTCTCTTAATACTCTGCTTAGCATCTGAAATACATCTTTGGAGAGCAGTGTTGAACTCTGCATATTCTGCTAAAATACATCCCAGGTATTTAAATACCCGTACCTGTTTGATTTTAGTATCCCCGACTTCTTAGAGTTTGAGTTTGAGTTTGTGCTTGAGTCTTGTTTAACGGCATATCAACACCTCTGTGGGTTATTTAATACCAAAAATGTGGTGTTTTAGTATAATTTGTTTTATTATATTTATTTTATTTATTTATTTACTTATTTATCGATTTATTTATTTTATTTATTTATTTTATTTATTTTATTTTGAGTTTGCGTTTGAGTTTTGTTTAACGGCATATCAACCTCTGTGGGTTATTTAATGCCAAAAATGTGGGGTTGATAAGGTATTTATTTTAATGTTCAGTTATAGTGAGAAGGTTGATTTAGATTATTTTTGTAATTAAGTAAGGTTTTGATGGGTAAGCTTCTAATCTAATTCGGAATGTTAAACTTTGCTTTAGAATTTAGTAGTTTGATCTTTTCTATAGAATTGTTTATTTTTATTTTTATTTTTATTTTAGCAGGATAAGGGTGTTCATTTAAGTGTGGAATATTATTGTATTTAGACGAAGTTGTTTATAAAAATCTAAATTTGTATTTTTTAGAGGGTAAATGCAAATTTGTATTTTATCAGTTTTTTTATAATTTATCTAAATTTGTATATTTAATCTTAATTTTGAATGTAGAGGATCGATTTTTTATTTTAATTTTTAATTTTCCATAGATTATAATTTGATTAGAAAAAGCTATAACCTTTAGTGGACTTGGCTAGTGTTGTCATTTAAAAGGGTTACTTAAAGAAAAATAATCAAGATGGAAGTTGGAAATTGAAATAATAATCTTTATGACGCCAACAAAATACAATACTTGTCAGCTGTTTTACTTAACGGCATATCAACACCTCTGTGGGGTATTTAATACCAAAAAGGTGGGGTTTTAAGGTATTTTTTAATGTTCAGTTATAGTTATTTAATCAGAATTTGATTAAAAATATTTTTAAATTTTTTATTTTATTTTAGAAAACTGAAGATATCCCCGAGTTCGAATTCCAGTTGAATTCATTGCAATCACTTACGCGCAAATACCATTGGGAAAGGTATTAATCCGTCTATTCCTTCCAGTTATGGATTAAATAACAGAACAGACTGGGTTCTATAGCCTTGGCTGGCAACCAGTCTACCGCAGAAAGCAATGACAACCTACTACGGGATAATCTTCTGCCCAGTCAGTCATGTCTCGAAAGAGACATGATCGCCCAATTGTGTTTCACGTATGGCACTTAACTGACTGACTAAAGATATCTTCTAGTTTTGTTTTAAAAAAATGTATTGCTGGTAATAATTTTGTCCTGCAAAAAGTATTATGGCGTGAATTATTTTACCTTCAAAAATGTGATATGGTAATTTTTTCTTTCAAAAATGTATTGTTGGTAATATTTTCCTTTAAAAATGTATATTTTTCTATAAAGTTTATTCTTATGTATATATGTCTATAAAAGTCTATTCTTATACATTCATTGTGTTTTGATCCAAGCTTGTAGGTTAACTACCTGCCCATAGTTGGAACCTTAACAGGTGACACCACCCCCGGTTAGGATGTACCCGGGAACGACAGCAATTAAGAGTCAGCTCAATGTTTCTCACAACCTCCCAATCAGAGGCACTGTGGTGCAGTGGAACGAGAAATCGGACAACCGATTTCGAATTCCAGGTGAATTCGTTGTATTCACTTACGCGCAAATACCCTTTGGAAAGGTATTATTCCGTGTCTTCCATCCAGCTATGGGTCGAATAACAGTGCAGGTTTTATAGCCTTGGTTGACAACCAGTCAACCACTGAAAGCAATGGCAACCTACTGCGGGATAATCTTCTTCCCAGTTAATCATGTCTCTTTCTAGACATAATCGTCCAAAGAGTGTATCACGTATGGCATTTAACTGACTGACTATATACTCTCTACAAAAAAGCGATTAAAAATGAATAAACACGGAGAAAACTGTTTAAATTGTTGATGCAGTGATGGGGCTCCTACTGATGTATTGCCGGCAACAAACTAGCAACAGAGTTCTGTCTAGCGCATTATTGCTTTAAGCAGTTGAAAACATGGCGCCTACTTTAAGTCAATGTCTCTTTTTTTTTTAGCAGACCACGTATTCACTATTATCAATGGGTTAAAACTGATAGATATGCGACTCATGAGAATTAATTTATGTTCAGATAGAGTTCTAAAATTGTCAGTCAAAAGATCTGCAAGAATACGGGCACCACCGGATATGAGATGAGTTGGAAGACAAAGTTGAGAAAGACAGTCTTCACGTGCGGTAAGAATGCACAGCAGATATGGCGTTAGTCGTAAAGTTTGAAGACAGACGAGCTTAAGAATCGTACGTGAGAATCCGGAAATTGGTCTTGAAGATTTTAGCTATATTTACGTTGGTCCAAACTAAATTAATGAATGAAAGAACTGAAAACGGGTGTCGAATCTATAAGAACCAAATATTCCGTCTAATTTATAATTTCCTCCCGGCATAGGAACAAGACGTTTTCAAGTACAGATATAAAATCCTTTTGATGTTACTGTGGAGAAACATTAATTTTTTTTTTTAATCATCTCACCCCAAGCAAGGCATTCCACTGCCACTATTGCGCATGGGGCTACATAGGGGAAGGTAAAGAGAAGGAGTGGTTAGACATAGGGAATGTCAGGAGAAAGGTGACAGATGAGTAAGGATACCGAGGATGAGGGTTGGGCAGATGGGAAGAGTGCTTGATAGAATGGGAGCAGGTTAGTGTGTTAGGAGATGTCTATTGACCTTACATTTAAACTCCTGGAGATTGTAGCTGTCGGGGAAGCAATCGTTTGGAAGAGAATTCCACAGTCGGGAAGTGCGAGGAAAAAAATTGTTGGAGTAGAAGTTACGGCTGCATTTTATCGGTTTCACTGTAAAATGGTGGGACCTAGTTGCTAATCTAGTATCTCGTTCAAATTCGTATTTAGGGGGCACCAGCGATCTAAGTTCATCGGAGCAGAAGCCGTGAAAGTATTTATAGAAGATGTCAGTTCGATGTATATTTGAAGCAATGCCAAAAGTAAAAAAAAGAAAATACTTCATGAGTTTCCAAGTTTTCACTTACCAGTCTCCAAAAGCATCTATGCGTCCTTGTGGGTGATGAATTATTTTCTGGCTTTTAATTTTTTTTTAAAAGCGTCACAAGTTTCTCGCTGCTCTGACACTAGTTCTATGGTCAGTATTTGCCATGCACATTGTGGGGAACCACCCTCATTACCTTCGTCTAACATTAGTAAGATTAAGTTCCTTTTCTAATGAATCACTGCTTTGTGGAACCTAATTCCAAAACAGTGCTTACCCGATCACTACAATCTTAATCTGTTTAAGGGAAACCTCATTCTCTTCGTGTTCCATTGGTGATATTAAGCTCCACTCATGCAGGTTCTTCCCACCAAACTCTGCTTTGTGGAACTGACTCCCAAGACGAGCAGCATACATTAATTCCACAAGTCCTAACCCTCATGGCTAAGATCCCCTGTCCCACGCACATTGTTCTGAAGCAGCCTAATTACCTTCATATTCAACTGGTGAGATATGTTTACTCAAGCAGCTTTTTCTAACGAATGACTGCTTTGTGGAGCCTAATTCCAAAAGAATGCTTACCCGATCACTACAATCTTAATCTGTTTAAGGGAAATTTTTAGACGAGCAACATGCCTTACGTCCACAAGTCTAAGCCTTCATGGCTAAGATCCGTCATCTCACGCACATTTTTATGAACTAGCCTCATTCTCTTCGTATTCTCTTGGTGAACTGGAACCGCTTCCAACGAATCGCTAATTTGTGAAACCGTCTTTCAAGTGTATGCTCACTCGATCACTACAATATTAAGATGTTTAAATCTTGGTTAACCCTTTTGTATCTTACATATTAGTATAAACTTTGGTTCTTATATTATACTATCAGTATACCCATGCGTTGCTTGAGTGTAATGAAAGCTTTAAAACTAATCCATGGTCCTGGAGCTCAGACTCTTTGGACGTTGGCACGAAAGACTAAAAAGCAATAGTTGTTTCGAGTTAAAGCAAAACCGTAGACTGAAAGAGAAATGAATGGATGTAAGTCAAATTTGGATTTCCTGCTATCGATATCAAATTAGTTTTTTTTCGTCGTAAACTGAATTTTGAAAGCTAAATAAGTTTTCTTAGTAAATGGCTGAGACTAAGAACTACAATTATACCTACTTAGAGCCAAACCCGAAACTAAAACTAAAATAAAAGGGCTGAAAAAATACAGACATACTGGCAGATAAACAGACACACACACAAACAGCTTGCCTTATATATATATATATTATCGATTTTCTGCACTATTGTAAGAACTGCAACCTTGAAACTTCTGAATATGCATGAGTGAAAACTTATGAGAAACAAATTTCTACAAACGGTTCTTCTGCAATTTCAAAATTGTTCTATCTTCATCCAGAGGAATTTCCTACCAAACAGAATCTTGTCAGACATTTCATTCTTCGATCTTTTTAGTAACAACCGATTAGTAAGAATGTTCAAAACATTTGGTTTGCACAATAACCAGGTTGTGGAATGGCTATCTAACTGTACCATCGAATCTGAATCTAAACTTATTTATAAATAGAACTTTGTCAGTCTGTGTGTGTCGGTATGTGTGTGTCCGTTACCTATAGACTCCGAAACGGCTGAACCGATTTTTTTGAAAATTTACACAATTGTACTATAAGCGTCTGCGAGTGTTCTTAGCTAGGTTTTGTGTCGAGGTAACACAGATAAATATCGAAAATCGATAATCGAAAAAATCGGGTTATAGAAGGAGTGGTCTGATTTTAATCAAATTTGATACACTCATAGACAAAGACATAAGAAACGATATTCAGAAGTTTCAAGGTTGCAGTTCTTACAATAGTGCAGAAAATCTGATATTGATTCCAGGAAATCAAATTTGACTTACATACATTAATTTTTCTTTCAGTCTACGATTCGCTTTAACTGGAAACAACTATTGCTTTTTAGTGTTTTGTGCCAACGTCCAAAGAGTCTGAGCTCCAGGACCATGGATTAGTTTTAAACTTTCATTACACCCGAGCAACGCCGGGCTATACTGCTAATTTAGACATAAATCAAAGACGGATATATAGCTTTCTCAAATTGTAATTATTGACGTGGTTAAACTATAACTGCGCGATAAAAGATAAATTCTAGTTGCAGATTCCTAACATTCAACCATTGTTATGCCTTGATTTGTAGGTTGACTTATAATTCATAGAAGCGAATTAAGAAATCATTTTCTAATCCCTCTAATAGAATAAACTAGCATCGTAGCTCGGCGTTGCCCGTTCAACTCAGAACAATTTAGTAATAGGACTCGGTTATGTAAAAAGAATTATATAAAAACTTGTGGTTTAAAAATTGTTTAAAAATTCCATTAAAAAAACTATTTTCTTTTGTTTTGCGTAAACATGATTTGATGTTTTGTGTGACATTGTAAACAACACTGCATTTGTTTTTGTTTCAAAATTAATGGGGGGAAATATTTACATTTTTTGTTGACTAAATGAATTTAGCATACAAGTAAGAATTATTTATTTTGTTTTACTGAAATTAGAAATCTAAAACTATTACGCCCTCAGGTCGGAAATGTTCGAAGAATATTTAAAAATGTAGACATTTAATTTTAATTTTAATTAAATTTAAATTAATTTTAGAAGAAAAAATTAAATATAAAGTCTCATTTTTTTTTAAATAAAAAAATATTTTAGTCGCGTTTGACACGTGTGATTTGATTTCTGTGACGTAATTCAGCAGCCATCTTAGATCTTAGATGTTTTACGGAGCAAATGTAAACAATCTGTTCCATTGGCCAAAAAGTGCGAAAGGGAAAATTGCTGAACTTAAACGCAAAATGTATGTGTCGACCTGGCTTCCCTGTAGATATATGTCCCTAGAAAGTTTGAATGGCGTAGCTTAAAAAATGTAGGCGTGCATAGGGAACAGTCACATACAGACTCACATATTGCCTTTTATGTATATATGGGTAATAAACTCATTCCAGACGCAGTAATCTACAATTCAACCTTGACTCTGCTTTGTTTGGTTGACTCATAGTTTAAAGCGGTATCATACCTCATCATTTTCCAAACTCCTTAATAAACTGATTGCAGGCGCAGGTTCCTTAAATTCAACCTTCATTCTCTCTTCGTTGGTTGACTCTTAATTCAGAGCTCCTTCATGATTTTCCGAAATTCCTAATCGAAGTGACGGTGCACTGGTTGTCAACGCTGAATTAAAAATCAACAAATGTAAAAATACTTTATTGGGAGCATCTCTGATTCTGGAAAGACTAACATTATAGCGTACGGCTACTTCACACTGAAACACAGATTTCTGTAGGATCACCGAATTTACGCCTGGAAATGGAAATCTTAGAAATACCAGGTGATGTAAGCTTGGAATATCGGTGGTATATTGGATTATAATTCTGTATTATTCATCGGAGAGTCGAGTTCCGATTACATTTGGGTCTATTATATTAACTAACATGTTGGCAAAAGTATGAACCACCGTCTTCCCCCACATCTATGGGTTAATTTTGTCACTAAAACCATTATTATTTAAATAAGACAAATGCGAACAAATTAGTTTGATTTTGGTATGAAAAAACCGATAGAGGTTGATATGCCGCTAAACAAAATCAACCAACCAACCAACCAACTAACCAACCAACCAACCAAATCAATCAAAATATTTAGATTTTGGCATTAAATAACACAGAAAGAGTTATATGCCGCTAAACAAAATTAAAATCAACTTAACCAATCAAAATATTTAAATTTCAGCATTTAGTAACCCATAGAAGTTGATATGCCACTAAACAAAATCAGCCAATCTAACCAATCAAAATGTTTAGATTTCGGCATTAAATAAACCATAGAGGCTGATATACCGCTAAACAAAATCAACCAACCAAACCAAACGAAATATTTAGATTTTGGCATTAAATAATCTAGATTGATTCGGCGCTAAACAAAATCAACCAATAAAATTTTTATATTTCTGAGATGATGGGGTGTTTACAATATTTACATTATTCGGACTATTGCCCTCATCTGCCTTCTTCAATTGCTAGGAATTTCGAACCGAATCCTTTAATACGATTACTTAAGGACACATGAAATATTGGATATAAGTGACTTCACCGAAATAGTTTTAGTAGACTAAAAGAAAAATGAATGGATGTAAGTCAAATTTTGATTTCCTGGTATTGATATCAATAAAGTTTTTTTCGTCGTGAACTGAATTTTGAAGGCTAAATAAGTCATCTGAGTAAATGGTATGATGGCTGAGACGAAGAACTACAATTATACCTACTTAGAGCCAAACACAAAGCAAAAACTAAAATAAAAGGGCTGGAAAAAATACAGACATACAGGAAGATAAACAGACACACACATAAACATCTTGCCTTATATATATATATATATATATATATATATATATTATCAATTTTCTGCACTATTGTAAGAACTGCAACCTTGAAACTTCTGAATACCGTTTCTTATGTCTTTGTCTATGAATGTATCAAATTTGATTAAAATCAGACCACTGCTTCTATAACCCGATTTTTTAGATTATCGATTTTCGATATTTATCGGGAGTACCTCGACACAAAACCTAGCTAAGAACACTCGCAGACGCTTATAGTACAACTGTGTAAATTTTCAAGAAAATCGGTTCAGTGTTTTCGGAGTCTATAGGTAACGGATACACACACACACACAGACACGCACGCACACACAGACAAAGTTCTATTTACAAATAAGTTTAGATGTATTTTAACATTTGACAGACACAATTGAAAAAGAATGACAACGCTATCCATCCTAAAAACACCAGAACAAAGAAAATGATATCCATATTCAGAATGCTCCTCAGTCAGTTAAGGGCCATACGTGATACACGCTTTAAACGAGCATGTCTCTTTCGAGACATGACTGGTAAGGCAGAAAATTATCCCGCAGTAGATTGCCATTGCTTTCTGCAGTAGACTGGTTGCCAGCCAAGGCTATAGAACCCAATCTGTCCTACCATTTAACTCATAACTGGAGGGAGAAGAGATAGATTATATTACATTATTATATTACGTATAATAAGTGGGGAATCAGTTTATTACTTCATAACAATATAAAACCGATCCCCATTTTATGCCCAGTAGAAGTTTTATTTATATTTCCAACTATTATATTCAGTCAGTCAGTTAAATGCCATACGTGATACACGCCTTGGGCGATCATGTCTCGAAAGAGACATGACTGACTGGGCAGAAGATTATCCGGCAGTAGATTGCCATTACTTTCTGCGGTAGACTGTTTGCCAGCCAAAGCTACAGAACCCAATCTGTCCTGTCATTTAACTCATAGCTGGAGGAAGAAGAGATAGATTATATTACATTATAATATTAAGAATAATTAGTGGGGGATCAATTTATTACTTCATAACAACAGAAAACCGATCCCCCATAATCTTTAACTATGTTTCCAACTATTATGTTTTTTATTGATTTATTGTCGGTAATATATAATCAGTCAGTTAAGTGCCATACCTGATGAACGCTTTCGGCGATCATGTCTCAAAGAAGACATAACTAACTGGGCAGAAAATTATCCCGCAGTAGGTTGCCATTACTTTATGCGGTAGACTGGTTGCAAGCCAAGGCTATAGAACCCAGTCTGTTCTGTTATTTAATCCATAACTGAGGGGAAGAAATGGATTAATACCAAGTAAGAGAATGCTAGGAATTCAAATGGAATTCGAACTCGGCACCCCGATTTCTCGTTCCGAGACGTTAGCCACTGCACTAGAATGCACATCCCAGAATGCTACTAAAAGGTGCAATACAAATGCAAGTCAAGATTATGTTTTCTCACCTGGATTCGTCATTGGCGGCCACTATCTCAACAGTATAAGATACGCTGATAACACAGTGCTGATAGCAGACACAAACAGGAAAATGCAGTCTTCCTACACAAGCATAATTTAGCATAAATTTCAAGCAAGCTGAATACATGTGCATTGCCATAAGGAAGACCTTAAAAGGCCACTTACATTTTGGGGAAATAAAAATAAAACAGGTAAAGAATTTTTAATTGCTTTGGAAGAATTCTGACAGAGGATGGAATATGCGACACTGAGATCCGAAGACGCATTGACTTGACAAGAAACAAAGAAAAAAGTAATAGGCTGCGATGTGATATCCTTCTCTATGGAAGTCAATATTGAACAATCTCATCAAGAATGGCTTAAACCAACAGAAATGTGGTTCTACAGGTGGATGATGAGGATGCCATGGACTGGGCAAATGAACAATGAAAAGTTTCTGGAGAGGATGCAAACGAAAAGAAATCTTATACTTAGCATCAGGAAGAGATTGTTGAGGTTTCTTGAACACGTAATGAGGAAGAAGGTTTAGTGAATCAAATACTCACAGGACGAATAGAGGTAAAAAGAGACAGAGGAAAGACGCGCAAGACATATTTGATGGGTTTAAGTTTTTCTTTTATATATTTTTTTATAATCATATCACCCCAAGTAAGACATTTTACTGCGGCTGTTTTGCAGAGGGTTACAAAAGAAGAAAGTTATGAAAAAGAGTGACAGATTATAGGGGTTGTCAGGAAGTGGGTCAGAGAAGTATGAGTATATTCATGAGAGGGGAGTGGTCAGAGAAAGGAGCATGAGAGAGAGGATGCAGGTTAGTGAGATTGGAAATGACTATTGACTTTACATTTAAATTCTTGGAGATTGTAGCCGTCGGGGAAGCAAGTAAATGGAAGGGGATTCCACAGGCGGGAAGTGCGAGAAAAGAAGCTGTTAGAGTAGAATTTGCGTTTATATTTTATTGGTTTCATAGTAAAAGGGTGGGACCTAGTTGCTAATCTTGTGGCTCGAGTAAAGTTATATATAGGGTATACCAGTGAGCTAAGTTCATCGGAGCGGAAACCGTGAAATTATTTGTAGAAGAGACGCAGAGAATCCACATTGTACCGGTGATAAAGTGACTGTATCTGAGCTGCCAAGTCGAGATCAATCACATTACAGATTCTCCGTTGGATTTTGTCATGGACCTCTAGGTGGATAGCAGGAGCAACCGACAAGATAGGGCAGCAATATTCAATGCACGGGCGGATGCTAAGTCGGGATCGATCACCTTACGGATTTCTCCGTTGAATTTTATCAAGGCCCCCTAGGTGGATAGCAGGGGCACCCGACTAGATATACCAGCAGTATTCAATGCACGGACGGATGCTTAGTCGGGATCGTTCACATTACAGATTTCTCTGTTGGATTTTGTCAAGGACACTTAGGTGGATAGCAGGAGCAACCGGCAAGATATGTCAGCAATATGCAATGCACTCAAATTCATGGCGGTGCAGGATTTGGGAGAAATACCAGGAGGAAACATATTAAGAGCTAAAGAGACAGGGACAGGTGGAAACCCATAAATGCCGACGTCCCGAAAAGACACGGCCCATAATGAACAAAAAAATCTAACTAACAATCAGAAAGTGAAAAAAAGGAACCTGTTGTGCGTTGCATGTATTTTGGCCGGGTGCCGTATGTGTAAGCGGAATTGATGGGCATGGCCAGATATGCATACGTTATCAAATCACTTGAGTATGCACATCACTTTCCGTTGTGTATGCAAATCAACTCGCCTAACAGATCGAACGAACGGGAAGCCACATATTCAGCTCGGCTGGAATTACGTATCCTGGGGTTAAAATGTAGTGAGTATTTCGCTTAAAACTGTGGGAAAACAGTCCAAAGTTAGGTTATTGTTTCGAGTACATGTTCTATCAAGGGTCTTAGTTCTTTTCAATTACAACTGTGGTAGGGGTGATCTGCATAACTACATCCCGGTAACAGAGTAACGGTTTCATTCACAAAAGTCAATGTCTTATTCCAAATCTGGAAAACTAGACAAAAATATTAACAGATCTTGTCGGATACGAAACATGAGAAAATTTTTTGTGTAGTGATACTATGAATTTACAAACATTATAAACATTATAACAACCATTACAGTATATATATATATATATATATATATATATATATATATATATATATATAGAGGATTGATTTTTTAATTAATCTGACAGATTTTATTTACACTATATAAAATTAAAACGGAGAAAACATAGTTTCCCAAAAAAGCTATTTCGAATATTCAGGCGGTTGGACGAAAATAAATACTAAATAATAAAGCGTTTAATATATATATATATATATATATATATATATAAAGATATATATATATATATCCTTATATATATATATATATCCTATATATATATATATATATATATATATATATATATATATATATATATATATATATATATATATATATAATTATCTTTATATATATATATATATATATATTTATATCTATATATATATATATATATATATATATATATATATATATATATATATATATATATATATATATATATATATATATATAAAGATATATATATACATATAAAGATATATATATATATATATATATATATATATATATAAAGATATATATATATATATATCTTTATATATTTATATGTGTGTGTGTGTGTGTGTGTGTGTGTGTGTGTGTGTGTGTGTGTGTGTGAATTCAAATGTCCTTTTGAAGAATGCTATTCTAATCCACGTACATACATTGGATTTTCGACTACCCGGCTTTCTAGACAATTAACTATGCATTTAAATGATTCTAACGGCATTACACAACATCTTATGTCACATACTGTTTCCCTTCTGCATTCCGACATTCGTAAAATTCTTATAGACAATACTAAATTTATCGATCAACACACAGACATTAGACGCCTTAAGATTTCAGAGACACTACATATCAGATGTAATAAACCTGTTATCAATCACAAAGCTGACCAAATTTCTAGACACATTCTTCAATGTGTCTAGTATATTTGAAATATAATTAAGGTAAGTAATTCT
>JBBBDQ010030140.1:667500-678408 GCA_037127315.1 Ascarosepion bandense
AGAGAGAGAGAGATGTATTAACAGACTTGTGGCTATTTTTGTTTTAATAAGATTTTTCCCGTATCCTTAACTGTATAATATTCGCATTTATTTATCATAGTCAACTTTACAACTTCGACGTGCATAGAAAGGCTTACAAATGTGTTCTGTTTAGAACCCGAAAAAATGTCAACAAAATTTTGTGCTGCCATATTCCACTTTGGTGAATCTTTGATGTTTGGAGAACAGGCTGCCTAAAAACATTTGGGTCACAGACAATGGAAAACCATAAAAAAATGCCAGAGGTGAAAATATTCCTGAATTCAGTCTGTCACAATTTTATTTCACATTCTCCACAATAAAGAAATATATCTGTATGAATGCAACGTCAACAGCCAAACATCTCCATTATCAGAAGTAAAAATTTTACCAGTGATCTTTCGCTTCTCCATTTCGTCATAAAAAGAATGATAGCACCCGTCTCATAGGGCCACTTTAATAGAAGATAAAAACGCTCAACTGAAAACGAAGACAAGAAAAAGAAATATTGTTTCTGTTATCGATATTTCTATCGTGGTTGCATGGAAATTTGCCATGTTTTCAGCTTTGAGTTATTGATCAACACAATATGCTTCAAAGACATGTAAAGGAAAGAAGGAATTGGGTTTTAGCGATTAGCAATCATTATCAGAGGCAGTCATTATTAAAGGCTTGAATGTTTGTAGGCAGACAGTCAACTAAACCCATGCATATTTACATATATTGGTAAATTTGTAACTAGATAAATGCATACTATCCTACTAAATTACAATATATGCTGTAGAATTTGCCTATAGATGGATTTTTTTTCAGAAAATCAACATTGTTGCGAATATATGTGCATACATTTATCGTATATGATTGTGTATGTAAGAAATCCGTTGTTAACTTGTACACATATGTGCGTATGTATATACAGGTTAGTTCAACAGTAAGGGGACAGTAGATAGAACAGGTTTGTGTATTAAAATGGTGGTCATTGTTTCCAAGAAGATGGAGTAACCTCCTCATTATACAAGAGCAGACTGTGAGTCTCTTGATGAAACATTTAGTGAGTAATGGATTATACGAAGAAGTATAATTAAATTGGTCAGAACATCCACCTGCCTTGACCCCAACGGACTTCTTGAAGTATTCAAGAACAATATTTAGAGTCGAAACCCATTTGGTGATTTTAAAAATTACAAAAGAGATGCATTTCAAGAAATTTATACACAAAGAGACTTTATATATATAATGAATTAGAGCACTCTGCCTATTAGGCATGTATAATGATAATACACATGCTAAAATGTATGCCTTCTTCTACCGAGCGCCCATATCCCAGGTTAGAATCGCCGACTGACGCCAATGCCGTCGGGTTTCAATCCTGGGTTAAAAGCATTCGTAGTCTAACCGTACTGATGAGCTGTGGTACAGCGAAACAGATCTGTCTGCGGATGACTATATATATATATATATTAATGATTTCACACCTACAAAGGCAATGAACAATCTAAGACATAAGAGGTTATTGAGTCGAAAAGATTAAAAAAAGAAAAAACATTATTAAGAGGGTAAGAACAATAAAAAAGGAATGAAAAAGACAGCAGGCAACAATTTAATTTTTGATGATTAATGTTGACTGAGAAAAAGAAGGCGGAAGAGAGTTCCACAAGCGAGAGAAAAAACAGTTAGCATAGGACTTATAATAATATGTGAAGAAGAAAACATAATTAACGAGATAGATCAAAATCAGAACTAGAATCAAGAAGACAGTAAATAACGACTGAAATTGCATTTAATCTTTTGAAGGTTAAATTTTAAGCAAGAAGCCTAAAGAGAGTTCCACAAGCGAGAGAAGAAACTGTTAGCATAGGACTTATAATAATATGTGAAAAAGAAAACATAATTAAGGAAAGAGAACAATAAAAGGACAGGACTCAAGAAGACAGTAAATAACGACTGACATTGCATTTAAATTTTTGAAGATCAAAGGTGAGTGGAAAGCAAGAAGCCAAAAAAAGAGTTCCACAAGTGAGAGAAGAAACTGTTAGCATAGGACTTATAAAAATATGTGAAGAAGAAAACATAATTAAGAAGAGAAAACAATAAAAGGACAGGAATCAAGAAGACAGTAAATAACGACTGATATTGCATTTAAATTTTTGAAGATCAAAGGTGAGTGGAAAGCAAGAAGCCAAAAAAAGGGTTCCACAAGTGAGAGAAGAAACTGTTAGCATAGGACTTATAAAAATATGTGAAGAAGAAAACATAATTTAGAAGAGAATCAAGAAACAGTAAATAACGGTTGACATTGAATTTAAAATTTTGAAGATCAATTTTTGTTAGAAAACAATAATCCAGGAGCAATAAGTGCTAAAAAAGAAACTGTTAGCATAAAACTTACGGTTACATCTAGCCATCTCAACAGCAAAATGAGACCATATTGTACTGTGCTTAAGCTAAAATGTGAGTACCCTCGGGAAGAGCTTATCGAAAATTTTAGGTATGACAAAAGAAATTTTCTTGGAACAATCATTATGAAAGTGTGCACAGAAAAAGATCATGGAAAACTGCCTTACGACGGCCGGAAAGATATTGAAGACGAAATGCCAGAATCTCTATATAGAAGGAACACCAGACTAGATGTGCCGGCAATATTCAAAGCAAAGCGAACAGGAAATTTTTAAATATTTACAATAAATTATGATTATCTAGGGAATATAATAAAAGAAAAAAAAACTGCTTTCGTTATTAAATGACAAGACCAACATGGATATATGCTTAAAATAAAATAACTATTTAACTTTTGTTATGTATAAAAACTCTCGAATGTTTCCTTTTAAACTATAAAGAAAAAGGTGTCAGTTCCCCTAATATTTACAATTGCTTATTTAAAGAAACTTCTATATTCCCCAACAAAGACTTAACCCTCTAGGGCCATTCGTATCATATTTGATACAGTATTTCCCTATAAGGAAACATTTGGTATTTCCCTATAAGGAAACATTTGGTATTTCCCTGCAAGGAAACATTTGGTATTCATTGACTGAGCAGTCAGTACTGCTTTCTTTTGAAATTTATAAAATATTTCTCTTAAAAAATTTTTCAGGAAAATATTTCTTTCAAGGCTTGTTTTCATACTGTATCAAATATGATACGAATGGCCCTAGAGGGTTAAGTAGGTACAGCCACTCATTTTATTATTCGAAGATAGTATATACTGGATTAGGTACCTCCACTCATTTTCCATAACTAACTTATAAATTGAGTTTTTAAAAATTAAAAAAATTCTTGATATTTAGTTTTAATTAAAAGCTAAATAATTAAATCTCCTATTTCCAGTAAGCAAAGTGCTCTGGTTTATTTCAAACAGAAATTATATTGATTAGAATATAAAATTTTGAGTTTGAATTTTGCCGCCATTTTTGAGTGATTGTCACATTTTTGTAAACAAAAGTTTATTCTCGTTTTTAACAATCTTGACAAAATAAAATATACATCTGTTATGCATTCTTTTTTGAAAATTAGCATATACTATGTTAAAATAATCTTATTTACACAAATATTACTTATTTATAGCGTGAAATTTTGAATAAACTTTTTTCTTAATCACAAATTTGAACTTTTTGACCTGTACACGTCGTAAATCAAGATGATGTTGACTGGTTCTTGATTAGAGATAAAAATGTAGTGCGTTTATAAGGGACAAAATTATACGCATTTTCTTTCGACTAAGAGAGAAAATTCTGACCTTTTAATTTGTATGAAGAAATTACCATACAAATAAAAAACATTAAATGCACAAAAAAAGTTCAAATTATTTCTAAAATAATCGTGTATAACGATTTTTATTAAACTTTTCAGTTTTTGATAGGTAATATAATCAACAGTTCTTAACAAAAAAAAATAAGCAAAAGTTCTTTTAAATATTTTAAACTATATTAATTATTTTAATAGAAAAATATTAAAACAATTCTTTTAAAATTTTATTAGTAATCGAAAAAAATTTTTTTTCAGACTATAAGTTTTATTATTTATTTCAGCGATTAAAAGCTTATTAAATAAAAGTATATCAGACTCTTATTGCATTTTTTATTTTACTCTTCAGAGCAGATTTTTTGATAGTGTTATTAAGTTTAAATTTTTAAAAAATACATGATTTATATTTCCCGATGAGTCCTGCGTTTAACTAATAAAAAAAAGATTGCCGACCAATTAAAATTGATTAAAATTTCATGGATTTAAGTGGAGGGATATAAAAGGGGTAAAACAATATTTTTCAAAGATTTTTTCAAAAATAATTTCATTCATTTGTGAATGATTACTGAAAGTTTCATTAAGATCCAACAATTATTTGATTTTTTGCAAGAATTTCCAAATTAATGTATTTGTCACCAAAAAAGTGGGTGATGTAATCATCGTTTTCTATTGTAAACAGTCGTAACGTTTTGTTTAAACGCTAACGCAAATCAAAACAAATTTTTCTGACAAAATTTTGAAAATGTTAAATGGGATTAAATTTGTTTTTAAAGATAACTAAAAATTACTTTGATCTTTCCTTTAATAATAATACAAACATTTTGAAGGAAATGTTAGACATCCCCTATGTCTAACATTCATTCCTCCTGACATTCTCTATGTCTAACATTCATTCCACTTGAGATTCCCTATGTCTAACATTCATTCCACTTGACATTCCCTATGTCTAACATTCATTCCTACTGACATTCCCTATGTCTAACATTCATTCCTCCTGACATTCCCTATGTTTAACATTTATTGCTCTTGATATTCCCTATGTCTAACATTCATTCCTCCTGACATTCGATATGTCTAACATTCATTCCTCCTGATATTCCCGATGTCTAACATTCATTCCTCTTGACATTCACTATATCTAACATTCACCCTCCTGACATTCTTTATGTCTAACATTCATCCCTCCTGACATTCCCTGTGTCTAACATTCATTCCTCCTGACATTCCCTGTGTCTAACATTCATTCCTCCTGATATTCACTGTGTCTGACATTCATTCTTCCTGACATTCCCTGTGTCTAACATTCTTTCCTCCTGACATGCCCTATGTCTAACATTCATACCTCCTTACATTCCCTATGTCTAAAATATATTCCTCCTTTCATTCCCTATGTCTAACATTCATTCCTCTTGACATTCACTATGTCTAACATTCACCCTCCTGACATTCTTTATGTCTAACATTCATCCCTACGGACATTCCCTGTGTCTAACATTCATTCCTCCTGACATTCCCTGTGTCTAACATTCATTCCTCCTGATATTCACTGTGTCTGACATTCATTCTTCCTGACATTCCCTGTGTCTAACATTCTTTCCTCCTGACATGCCCTATGTCTAACATTCATACCTCCTTACATTCCCTATGTCTAAAATATATTCCTCCTTTCATTCCCTATGTCTAACATTCATTCCTCTTGACATTCACTATGTCTAACATTCACCCTCCAGACATTCTTTATGTCTAACATTCATCCCTCTTGACATTCCCTGTGTCTAACATTCATTCCTCCTGACATTCCCTGTGTCTAACATTCATTCCTCCTGACATGCCCTATGCCTAACATTCATACCTCCTTACATTCCCTATGTCTAAAATATATTCCTCCTTTCATTCCCTATGTGTAACATTCATTCCTCCTGACATTCCCTATGTCTAACATTCATTCTTCCTGACATTCCCTATGTCTAATTTTCATTCCTTCTGACATTCACTATGTCTAACATTCACCCTCCTGACATTCTTTATGTTTAAAATTCACCCTCCTGACATTCTTTATGTCTAACATTCATCCCTCCTGACATTACCTGTGTCTAACATTCTTTCCTCCTGACATGCTCTATGTCTAACATTCATCCTCCTGACATTCCCTGTCTAACATTCATTCTTCCTGACATTCCCTGTGTCTAACATTCATTCCTCCTGACATTCCCTGTGGGTAACATTCATACCTCCTGACATTCCCTGTGTGTAACATTCATACCTCCTGACATTCCCTATGTCTAACATTCATTCCTCCTGACATTCCCTATGTCTAACATTCATTCCTCCTGACATTCCCTATGTCTAACATTCATACCTCCTGACATTCCCAGTGTCTAACATTCATACCTCCTGACATTCCCTGTGTCTAACATTCATTCTTCCTGATATTCTCTATGTCTAACATTCATTCCTCCTGATATTCCCTATGTCCATTAATTCCTCCTGACATTCCGTATGCCTAACATTTATTCCTCCTGACATTCCCTATGTCTAAAATTCATTCCACCTAACATTCCTTGTGTCTAACATTCATACCTCCTGACATTCCCTGCGTCTAACATTCATTCCTCCTGACATTCCCTATGTCTAAAATTCATCCCTCCTGACATACCTTGTGTCTAACATTCATTCCTCCTGACATTCCCTATGTTTAAAATTTATTCCTCCTGACATTCCCTATGCCTAACATTTATTCCTCCTTACATTCCATATGTCTAACATTCATTCCTCCTGACATTCCCTATGTCTAAAATTTATTCCTTCTGACATTCCCTGTGTCTAACATTCATTCCTCCTGACATTCCCTATGCCTAACATTAATTCCTCCTGACATTCCCTATGTCTAACATCTGTTTCTCCTGACATTCCCTATGCCTAACATTCATTCCTCCTGACATTCCCTATGTCTAACATTCGTTCCTCCTGACATTCACTGTGTCTAACATTTATTCCTCCTGACATTCCCTATGTCTAACATTCATTACTCCTGACATTCCCTATGTAACCCCATGCGCAATAGTGGCAGTGGAATGCCTTGCTTGGGGTGAGATGATTAAAAAAAAATTAACTTCGGGACCTTTTTTATTCGTACTATGCTATTTTTAGCGATTTAGTGGCGGTATTTAGACTTAAGAAAGATAATTTATAAATACATTCGTACACCCATGGGTTGGTTGCGCAGAACGAATCGAAGATTATTGTTTCTTTCTGAAGCGAGGTAATGATTAACAGTTGATTATAGTTTACCTTCCCCTGAAGTAGAGGAAACGCAAATTATTCAACATTGTCGTTCATTGCGCTGTCAGATGATATCGTAGTTTAAAGTTGGCATTGCATTCAAGCTTAATACATCTTTTTTTCTATCAATATTCACTTAGTTTTATTACAATTTGGAATAAAATTTATTCCCAGTTATTATTTAGACAGCTCTGAGCTACAGAGAGACGCAACCCCCTTTTTCCAAACAGAATAAATTAGTCGACGAATTGAAGATATCACTCTTGGTGTTCGGTGGGGGGGGGTGAGAAATCTTCCAAGTGTTCATCAATTATCGGAATTCGTAAGAAAGCATAAGATATTTAGATTATCAGGAAGAAACACTATTTGAACACATCAACATTATCAGGTGACAGTATATATCAATATTAAGTAATTTTAAATGATTTAATAACCACATGACCCTTTATACATTGCACTCATTCCCAGGGATAGCTGAGATATTTTAAACCTAAAAATGATTGTTTCTTTTTTATGATAATTGCATTTTTTCGACTGCTTTGGCTAGCAATAAGAAAAAGCTTCAGAATTAAGCCAAAACGAAAAAATATAAATACCTCAAAATGAGTGTCTATCAAGAGATCATTTTTTTACATTAAGAATTATGTACAACTCAACTATTTAGCAAGAAGTTGAAACTATTGTCTAACAGAGAAAAAAAATTTTTTTTTCTTTTGGTGATATTGTTAACTCATATGACTATAAGGAAAAGCATAGAACCTTGAATAGAGCCTTTTAAATAACACTCAGACTATAAAGCTTTAAAAATGACACGATTTTATATACCAAGACCAACAAGTATTTTCACCAAATCATTTAATAAACAGCTGAAATAAAGCATTTAGTAACATAAGAATTATGACAAAAGGTTTTCTCTTTCTTGATTGTCTGTCACGTTCAATGTTATTTACGTCCTTTTTTTATACTCCAGAAGTAGTTAGACGTTATTCGTTTGTCCTGTCGTACCTGGTAGCGTTCTTTTGTTGTTTTTCTTCTTTTTTTTTAATCATCTCACCCCAAGCAAGGCATTCCACTGCTACTATTGCGCATGGGGCTACATAGGGGAAGGTAAAGAAAAGGAGTGGTTAGACATAGGGAATGTCAGGAGGAAGGTAACAGATGAGTAAGGATACCGAGGATGAGGGTTGGGCAGATGGGAAGAGTGTTTGAGAGAATGGGAGCAGGTTAGTGTGTTAGGAGGTCTCTATTAACCTTACATTTAAACTCCTGGAGATTGTATCCGTCGGGGAAGCAATCGTGTGGAAGAGAATTCCACAGTCGGGAAGTGCGAGGAAAGAAACTGTTGGAGTAGAAGTTGCGGTTGCATTTTCTCGGTTTCACTGTAAAAGGGTGGGATCTAGTTGCTAATCTAATATCTCGTGCAAATTCGTATTTAGGGGGCACCAGTGATCTAAGTTCATCGGAGCAGAAGCCGTGAAAGTATTTATAGAAGAGACACAGGGAAGCCACGTCGCGCCGGTGGGAGAGAGACTGTAGGCCGTCTGCCAAGTCGGTATCTATCACATTACAGACCCTCCTCTGAACCTTATCAAGAAGCCCGAGGAGAATAGCAGGGGCACCCGACCAGATATGGCAACAGTATTCAATGCACGGGCGGATGGTAGATTTATATATGTGCAGGATAGATTTAGACGGAAAAAACTTCCGGGCCCTACACAGAGAACCGACTTTCATAGCAGCGTATTAGCAATAGATTCTTTGTTAATAAAATCGTTCTACTTGCTTTTCAGTAACATCACCTCATTAGCGTATTACAAAAAAAGTGTATTACTGACAAAGTTTGTCAGTTAATTTGAATTTTGGCAATAAACCAGAAAAAATTCGGTACTTCTGTTTTAGAATTTTAACTCAAAAATATTTTTATCAGAAAAAATATTTCAGATGGCTAACAAAAATTCTTCTTCTTCTATGTGCCCTGTCCCTTCAGGACGTAGGCTTGCAACGTCTCCTTATGCCAGGTGGCTCTTAGCACGTCTACACTTGTTACACCGTCCAAACCCCCTCTGCCATCCACTAGCTCAAGACCATAAATCTAGAATATAAATGGATGGAAACTACCATGGCTAAAAAATGAGGGATCAGTTTATATATTGATTATAATATAAAATTGATCCCCCATATTATACCCACATCATAATTTCTTAAAAACAGTTGGCTTATATATTCTTGTTCTACGTGCCTTGTCCTTTCAAGACATAGGCTATCATGGCTTTCCACGTCTCCCTATCCCTGGTGGCTCTTAGCACGCTTTCTCCTGTTACACCACGAAACCCCATTCCGTCATCCACCTGCTCAGGCCCTTCAAATATGTTATCCGTTGCTTTCCCCTGTCTCTTTTTCCCTCTAACTGGCCTGTTAGTATCAGATTCTCTAAGCCCTCCTTCCTCATTGCCTGTCTCAGAAACTTTAGTTGTCTCTACTTGATGCTCAATATTAATTTCCTTTTCGTTTCCATCCTTTCCAAAACCTCATCATTGCTCACGTGCTCGATCCATGATATCCTCAGCATCCTTCTGTAGAACCACATTTCAGTTGCTTCAAGTTTCTCCTTCATCTTCGATGATATTGTCCAGCAATCACTGGACAATCCATATTGAAAAACTGACACCACACAGCAATCCAGTACTCTTTTCTTTGCTTTTAGTGAAATTGTCCTGTTTCTTAATACTTTACTCAACTTCTGGAAGGCTTCTTTCACCATGCCAATTCGCCTTCGGATCTCATTGTCGAACTCTCCGTCTTCTGTTAGAACGCTACCCAGGTATTTAAATTTTTGTACCTTCTTGATTTTAGAGTCCCTAACCTGTATTTTGCATTTTCGGCTGCCTTTTTTGGTGATGACCATGCATTCGGTTTTCTTACAGTTTATTTGTAGTACTTTCTTGTCAATCTCTTCGGCTACCTTCAATTTATTGGCTTATTAAAAAAAATTGATGGGTTTCTACGAACATTATTAACTAAACGTTGAGATCAGCCAAGATCGTAAAATGATGCTTTTTTTTTTTCGTAAAATTAGTAATTTCAGTACAGCAAAAACAAGGGTTAACCATGAGAATCGAAGGTCATTTTTGGATTCAGCCTCCATCAAATTAGCTTAAAAAACGTGTTTTGCTTATTGACTCCAAAAATCGTATTGATCAATGTTTTTTGTCTTCTGTTAAACCAAATCCCAGGTATTTAAATGTTTGAACTTCTTTAATTTTTCTATCTCCAATTTGATCAATTTATTTTGATTTTTGATTTTTTGCTGGCAACCATGCATTTCGTCTTTTTGCAGCTGATATTTAGTCCTTTTCTTTTAGCTTTTATTAGCTCTCTTTGGAAAGAGTTTTTGGTAGTTTCCTTTCTGTGTCGGCTATCAATACAATATGGCGGTAAATGTTGGACATTATCCTCAGTTGAAAAAGAGAATTGTAGCAGCAAATTTTGTTTCTGGACAATCTAAAGCGCATTAGGATATCAAAAGAAGTCTTCCAAAATGTAAATTAAATGTAAGAAGCAGGAAAATTACTTTAGAAACACAGAAAAGAGTTTGAGTTTTGCTTAACTGCATATCAATCTCTGTGGGTTATTTAATGTGGGGTTTTAAGGGTTTTTTTTAATGTTCGATTATAGAGAAAAGGTTTATTTAGTCAGATTTTAATGAATTTTTTTTTTATTTCTTATTTTAGAAAACTGAAAATGTCTTCCAGTTTTGTATTCAAAAATGTTTTGCTGAGAATATTTTTTCCTTCAAAAATCTATTATTTGCATGATCAAATTTTTTTGCACCAAAAAAAAGAAAATATATATATATATATATAT
>JBBBDQ010030145.1:0-22500 GCA_037127315.1 Ascarosepion bandense
TTTTTTTTGCAATTTAGTTAGAATTTGAAATAAGTTTTTTAAATTATTTTTTTAATTGAATATTAATTAGTTATTTGATAATCCTATTTTTAAAAACAATTTTGAGCTTTCTACATTCTGGACAAAAGTAAAACATTTCATTTGTCGGAAGTAGTACTCATTGGTGTTTTATTCCAGCTGACCGCAGCGGACACTCCAAACAAGAACTAAAAAAAACAAAAAAAACCCCAAAAAACAAAACAAAATAATAAAAAAAAAACATGGCATTATTTCGTTTGGAAACATTCAAGTTTGTAAGTGCAACTTGCCTTTTTCTTCCGATGGTAAGTAATTAATTTTTAAAATTTTATATATATATATATAATTCAAGTAAATTATAAATACATTTGAACCAACCAATCACTTCATTTCTTAATTATGTAAATTGGTAAACTGTAAATGGATTTTTCTGACACTTTTTCCTCCTGTCAAAGAATTTTTCTTTTTACTTTTTTTCTTTTAATTTTCAAAGACGTGTTTTTACGGCCATCCAATTCGTGTTCACTGTTATTGTTAATGTATTAAAAGACAGGTTAAAATATTTCATTATCTATTTTTTTTATCAGATTCTTTTTCTGAATTCTAGAAATTAAATGTTTTGTTTATGTTTTATTGTCGGTGTGAGAAATTGAGTACTACGTCCGTTGCTAGCATTTTAATCTGTATTAATAACAACTTTGAAAATATTCCCGATATATACCTTCACTATTTCGCCGGAAAAACAGCATAGCGTAATGAAAAAGGCCACAAACTTAACGAAAATAAAGTTTTATCGTCAAAATGTCCATGTTATTATTAAGATGAAAGACCAAAGTATTTTTTAATTATTTTGTAAAAAATTTGGTTAAAATCTTGTTTTGTTTACGTCATCGCCTTGCATATATATATATATATATATATATATATATATATATATATATATATATATTAATTTATTTAACGTTTGTCTCCAGTGCGATTTACGAATAAACGGTCACGTGACCAAATTGTATTATTTATTTTTTAATTCTTTTAAATTTTTAAACATCTGAATCTATAATAATAATAATAATAATAATTATTATTCATTATTTCTCGATATTTCGTCGATGTTTTTTGTTTTTTAATGCTATCAATTTTTGCTGTTAAGATTTATAAACCTACAAAAAAGAAAAAATTTAAAAAATAGATATTTTCCATTCGTCAGGACACGTTGTTTTGAATAAATTCAAATTCAAATGTGTTTTTCCTTCTCTTTGATCTTCTTGCTTAATGTGAGAATAGTTTAAATTTAAAAATACTTTCTTTTCACGAGGTGACAATAAAAAATTATTTAAATTACCGATTTTTAATTTCTGATATTTTTAAAAAATTCTACATCGTTTTTGTTATTTAAATTTAAATTTAAAAAATAAATCTTTGAAAACAAAAAACGGTAAAAAAAAAAAATCCATTTACCTGAAATTAATAGTTTCATTTTGTTTTTTGTTGTCTCACTTTCGTTTTTAAACTTAACTCACCTATAGCCTGGTGACACAGATATTATTCGTCATAACATTATGAATCGGTGTCAGAAAGCGCTTAATAGCGAACACAACTGTTCTTTTGTCTTTTGTCCCATACCAAACGACAGGAAAAGAATGAATTTTTGTCTGCGTCTAAGGTTTGCTTAGTTGGGGGTGGAACTTAAATTTAAAAAGAATCGGTGCGAGGATTTTATTTATATTTTTTTTTACCTGAGAATTTATCCGATCGCATTTTTTTTTTTTTTTTTTTTTGTACATTTCCTGTTATTTTTTTTTTTCTCTGATTTATTTTGGTAAGGATTTGGCATCTGTTTTTTTTTTTTTTTTTTTTTTTTTTTTTTTTTTGGACATTCGTTTGATTTGACAGAGTATGACACGATAGACGGTTTGTTGTAGGCATAGAATATTTTTTCTTCAGTGTCATAATGCTTCGTTGAACTCCGTCAACCCTGAAGTACAAATTCAAAAATCATATGGGGTAATAAAAAAAAAAAGAAAAAAAAAGACATTTTCTGAGTCAGAGTGATAATTAAAATTAAAAAGTTGAACACACATAGCCTTCGGAAATGTCTTTTATAACATTAAGTTGATAAATAATTAAATTATTTAAATAAAATAATATTTATTAAGGTTTTAAGAGTAGACAGACAAATTAACATGTTAGCAAGGTGTATTATCAATAAAATTTATTTTTGTTTAAGAATTTAAAACAGTTTTTTTAAAGACGACGTGACAATAATTCTTATTCAATATAATTTTGTATCGTTTTTTTAATTTTGTTTTTTTGATGTTGTTTTAATTAAAGAAAACCGTTTTTTCCCCCACTGTCTTTTGAATATTTTTTTTTCAAAGATTCATTGTTAATTTAAAATTAAATTGTCAATTTGTTGAAAATTACCCTGCGTCCAACTTCCTGAACCCAGAGCTAATCAACCATGGGATGCATATTGACAATAATAATCGTATTTTTATCTACATTTGCGATATTGCGGCAGAAAAAAAAAAAAGTAGGTGGAGGGTAACTTACCCCACGAGAGCCTGTCGGGTGTATTCCCTGTCAGTCAATTAAGTACCATACGTGATACACGCTTGGGTGATCATGTCTCGTTCGAGACATGACTGACTGGGCAGAAGATTATCCCGCAGTAGGTTGCCATTGCTTTCTGCGGTAGACTGGTTGCCGACCAAGGCTATAGAACCCAATCTGTCCTGCTATTTAACCCATAACTGGAAGGAATAGACAAGATTAAATACCTTTCTCTATTTGTGCGTAAGTGAATGCAAGGAATTCAACTGGAATTCGAACTCGGCGCTCCGATTTCTCGTTCCGTGTCGATATCCACTGCGCCACTCCCTGTAGCTGTTCCAATTAAAATTGATTACTACTTGAATTTTTCATATCAACCCTTTTTTTCCTTCTCTATTTTAGACTCTTTATACCCCACCCCGCCCACCCCACACACGAAAAAAGGTCGAGCTTGTGGATCTGCTACCAACTATTATATCTGCGTGTATATCTCAATGGTTATGAATAAATGTGTGGATGTGAAGTCGAAAATACCCATCTCCCTTCAGCATGTATCCAAGTTATTTTTTGTCTAAGCTGTAAACATTAACTGATGATTTTTAAAAAAATAATTATTTTCAAATTAATTACAGTATAATCCGGATATAAGAGACCATATATAAGAGAGATTTTCTCTGGTCCCAAATTAGAGCCTGTAGTAATATATATAAAACTAGCAGTATAGCCCGGCATTGCTCGGGTGTAATAAAAGCTTTAAAACTAATCCATGGCCCTGGAGCTCAGACACAGCCTAAAGAATATTTGTGTGAAGTTTGGTGAGAATCGGATAAAAATTGTTGATTTGTATAAAAGACATACAGACAGATAAACAGACACACACAAACATCTTGCCTTTTATACACATATATATTATCGATTTTCTGCACTATTGTAAGAACTGCAACCTTGAAACTTCTGAA
Source organism: Ascarosepion bandense (assembly GCA_037127315.1). Lineage (NCBI taxonomy): Eukaryota > Metazoa > Mollusca > Cephalopoda > Sepiida > Sepiidae > Ascarosepion > Ascarosepion bandense. Next base: position 3,531 of record JBBBDQ010030145.1, read on the forward strand.
TATCGTTTCTTATGTCTTTGTCTATGAGTGTATCAAATTTGATCAAAATCGGACTACTCCTTCTATAACCTGATTTTTTTTATTATCGATTTTCGATATTTATCGGGGGTATCTCGACACAAAACCTAGCTAAGAACACTAGGAGAAGCTTATAGTACAAGTGTGTAAATTTTCAAGAAAATCGGTTCAGCCATTTCGGAGTCTATAGGTAACGGATACACACACACATACAAACACAGACAAATTTCTATTTATAAATAAGTTTATATATATATATATATATATATATATATATATATGTTTTATATTATGAAAGAATAATAATTAAATAGATTTTAGAATAATTAAATAGATATTTAAATTTTAGTTCGAATAATGTAAATATTTTTTTTGTTTTACACGTCTGTTCATCCAAAGCAAAGCCACAAAAGCCACTCAAAGTAGTGCTACCAAAATGATGTGTAAGCATAAAAAGGTTAGTTCAGAGGTGCATTTGTATGAGGTTATGTAAGAGAAATAACGTTAAATCTTAATCTTGAAGTCTTAGGCTAACATTATTTTTTTTTTCAACGTGCCGTGTCCGCCCCAGGACGTAGGCGATCATGGCCTTCCACATCTCCCTATCCGTAGTGGCTCTTAACACGCTTCTTCTGCTATCCAGCCAAATTCCGCTCTGCCGTCCACTTACTGAAGCCTATGAAGCATGTTACGCGTTGCATTCCCTCTATTTATTCTGTGAGTATCAGATTCTCCAAGCACTCCTTCCTTATTACATGTCCCAAGAACTTCAGCTGTCTCTTCTTGATGTTAAGTACCAGTTTACTTTTCGTTTTCAACATCTATCTGACCTGTGAGTATCAGATTCTCGAAGCCCTCCTTCCTTATTACATGTCCCAAGTCATTCAGCTGTCTTTTACTGAGTGTGAAAGAATAAGAGAGAAAAATTATTAGGGAGAGAGAACAATAAAAGAACAGGAATTAAGAAGGCAGAATATAACGATTGGCATTGCATTTAAATCTTTGAAGATCAAAGTTGAGTGGAAAGCAAGAAGCCGGAAGAGAGTTCCACAAGCGAGGGAAGAAACTGTTAGCATAGGACTTATAATAATATGAGAAGAAGAAAACATAATTAAGGAGAGAGAACAATAAAAGAACAGGAATTAAGAAGACAGAAGATAACGATTGACATTGTATTTAAATTGTTAAAGATCAAAATTTTCTGGAAAGAAGCCGGAAGAAATTTTCCTGGTTGCTTTAGTTTAGCAGAAATCGATCTTTATTGGTTAGCTCTCCTGCTATTATTATTCTTGATAAAATCCAAAAAAGAATCAGCAATACTATTGGTCCAGTTCTGGCATCTCGGCTTCACTCACTTTCGCACCACCGTAATGTAACTTCCATGTCGCTTTTCTATAAATACTTTCGCCAGGGTATCTATACTTTATGAATTTAGGTGCAGCATAGGCTTCAAACAAGAAATCGGAGAGCCGAGTTCGAAATCCAGTTAAATTCGTTGCATTCACTTACGTACAAATACCTTTGGGAAAGGTATTAATCCGTCTCTTCCTTCCAGCTATGGGTTAAATAGCAGAGCAGATTGGGTTCTATAGCCTTGGTTGGCAACTAGTCTAGCGCAAAAAGTAATGGCAACCTACTGTGGGAAAATAGTCTGCCTAGTTATGTCTCTTTTGAGACATGATCACCCAAAGTGTGAATCGCGTATGGTACTTAACTAACTGATTGATGTGCGTTGAGGTGCAATGAGTATTGGGACGTAATGAGAAATAAGAGAGCCGAGTTCGAATTCCAGTAGCAAAAAATAAATGTCTTTCTTTGTTTTTTTTAACCCCATATGATTTTTGAATTTTTACTTCAGGGTTGACGGAGTTCAATGAAGCATTATGACACTGAAGAAAAAATGTTCTTTGTCTACAACAAACCGTCTATCGTGTCATACTCTGTCAAATCAAACGAATGTCCCAAAAAAAAAAAACAAAACAGATGTCAACTCCTTACCAAAATACCGTAGCAAAAACTAAAATAAAAGGACTGAAAAAATACAGACATACAGGCAGATAAACAGACACACATCTTACCCTTTATATATATTTATATATATATATATATTATCGATTTTCTGCACTATTGTATGAACTGCAACATTGAAACTTCTGAATATCGTTTCTTATGTCTTTGTCTATGATTGTATCAAATTTGATTAAAATCGGATCACTTCTTCTATAACCCGATATTTTCGATTATCGATTTTCGATATTTATCGGGGGTACCTCGACACAAAACCTAGCTAAGAACACTCGCAGACGCTTATAGTACAACTGTGTAAATTTTCAAGAAAATCGGTTCAGCCGTTTCGGAGTCTATAGGTAACGGGCACACACACATACACACACAGATAAATTTCTATTTATAAATAAGTTATATATATATATATATATATATATATTTATATATATATATGTGTGTGTGTGTGTGTGTGTCTGTGTTTTATATTATGAAAGAATAATAATTAAATAGATTTTAGAATAATTAAATAGATATTTAAATTTTTAATAATTAAATAGATATTAAAAATTTGTATTAAAATTGTATTAGAATATAATAATAATTAATAGATTTTATAAAAATAATAAAATGGATATTAACATTTTTAATAAATAAATATATATTAATGTTTTTTACAAATTAAGAGTTGTATGAAAAATTAGAATAAAATGCTTTCTGAATCGAAATAAAATAGTATAATTTCACTCAAAGGTCTTTTTAAGTTTTGGAAACTGATGAGGTACAGAGAAAACTTACGGGGATTAATTTTGTAACAATAACGGATACATCAACAGAAATGCAGTCTAGACAGGGGTTTTGATCGATTGATACTCTTGTCGTTAATATTGAAAGAAGAAATCATGTATTACCCAAAAGTTTTTTTTTATAAGCGTTTCACCCCGAGCAAGGCATGTCACTGCCACTACTGCGCAGGGGGCTACATAGAGTGGAGAAAGGATGGTTAAATATAGGAAATGTCAGAGGGTGGGTGATAGGCGGGTAAGGATACCAAGAATGAGGGTTGGGTAGATGAGAGTGTTCTGAGAATAATTGGGAGTTAGGGTGATAGGAGGTGTCTATTGACTCTACATTTAAACACCTGGAGATTGTAGCTGTCGGGAAAGCAGACTTGTGGAAGGGAGTTCCACAGGCGGGAAACGCGAGAAAAGAAGCTGTTGGAGTAGAATTTACGGTTACATCTTATCTATTTAACTGTAAAAGGGTGAGACCGAGTTGCTAATCTAGTATCTCGTGTAAATTCGTGCTTAGGCGGCACCAGTGATCTAAGTTCATCGGAGCAGAAGCCATGAAAGTACTTGTAGAAGAGGCACAGGGAAGCCACATCACGCCGGTGAGAAAGTGGTTGCAGCCGGTCTGCCAAGTCAGTATCAACCACGTTACAGATTCTCCTTTGTATTTTGCAAGTGTAACCAGTTTTCAAATTTAAAGTGGATGCCTATCCTGATTAGTTAAATTGAACACGCACTTAAATATTTCTATCTTCCCGTATCCAGAAATAAGAAACGAGTTGCCAGCCAGAAATAAGTTCTCACGATGCATGTTGGTTAGTTGGTTGGTTGGTCTTTTATTTAGCGGCATATCAACCTCTATTTCGGGACACAGGTGTCCATTTCAATTTAATTCAAATTGTGTATATATGTTTGCGTGTTCGAATGTATGTGTTGATTTGTAGCGGATAAGAAATTAATTAAAATCAACCTTCTTCTTCACTTTTACAAAAATTCACAATGATGTGTGAAATCCTGGTTTTCCCAAATAGAAAAAGGATTGACCATGTGCTTTTTTTTTAATCATTTCACCCCGAGCAAGGCAGAAATGCCACTGATGAGCTGGGGGCTACATAACTGTAAAAAGATTAATTAGAAAAGAGTGAGGAGTACAAACTAGTTAGAAAGGAACAATAGAAAGCTGAGAAAGCAGGTGCGATGACAGATACATAGGTGGAGAGAAAGGGAAGGATATATGGGGGTGGGGAGAGAGCTAGAGTCCAGTGGTTAATAGATGAGTATTGACATTGCATTTAAATTCCTGGAGGTTGTAGCCGTCAGGAAAGCAAGAATATGGGAGCGAGTTCCACAGGCGGGAAGTGCGAGAGAAGAAGCTGGAGGAGTAGAATTTTCGTCTGCATTTGGTTAATCTAACTGTGAATGGGTGGGACCCAGTTGCCAATCTGGTTGCACTAGTAAACACCTGTTGCAGAGGCACCAGTGACTTAAGTTCGTTGGAGCAGAAGCCATGAAAGTATTTATAGAACAGACAAAGGGAGGCCACATTTTGATGATGGGGAAGTGGCTGCAGTCTAGCCGCCAGATCAGTACCTATCACATTACAGACTCTCCTTTGGAGCCTGTCGAGAACACTGAGGAGAACGGCAGGGGCGCCTGACCATAAATGGCAGCAGTACTCCATGCACGGACGGATGGTTGATTTGTATATATGCAGGATGGATTCAGGCGGAAAAAACATTCTGGATCGGCAAAGTGCTTAACGAGAAACTAGATTTTGCAAGTAGGTGTTAAATTGAATTTTGACTAGTGGAAGCGACTTGCAAGACTTGAGGACTTTGCGAGCAAGTGCGAAAATCTGAATACTATAAAAGGTCCCGGTCAGCGTCAATCACAGAGTTAGATCGGAGCCGCGAGACGAAACATCTAAAATGTAACTTCAACCTCAAGCGACTCGGACATTGTCTTCTTTCTCTTTCTCCTTATCTCTTTCAACAATTAATACTGCGAACATATTGTACGAACTCTTGATACCCTTAAATTTCTCATTGAACATTAATTTCTATGAATTCTTGTTATTCCTTCTTTTAATAAATTTCTATTTTAAAATGCAAAATGTATATTTTATTCTTACACCATTCCACACATTCCATCCTGCAGACAACCAACCTTCTGATAACGATGAAAACCTTCTGATAATTCTGATGATGATAATTCTGGATAAAACTTGTAAGCTTTGGGGAGTTCGGTTAAGTATGACACAAGGCCAAATCAAAGAAACATAACTATCTCCCCACGGCTTCAGATTCAATGGCCAGCCTATATACAAAGGGTATTTCAAACATCTGTGTCACATTCTGATATTGTAAAGAGAAGCTCGAAATGCTAACTACAGGTCAGGGTTCTAAACTCAAGTAGGTGCAGAAATTTAAATACATGGGGAGTGTTCTGACAGAGGACGGAAGATGCGACACTTTTCAAAAGCTAAGCAGAGTATTAAGACAGAAAGATCTCGTTGGAAACAAAGAAAAGAGTACTGAACTGTCATATGATATCTCTCCACTTATATAGCAGCGAATGCTAGACCATCCACCTCAAAGATGAAGGAGAGACTCGAATCAACCAAAAACTTGTTTTACAGAAGGATGCTGAGGATACCATCGACCAAACATGTAAGCAACGACAATGTTTTGGAGAGGATGCAAACAAAAAGGAAACTTATACCTAACATCAGAAGACAGCTAAAGTTTCTGGGACATATAATGAGGAAAGAGGGTTTAGAGAATTCAATGCTCACGTGACAGAGAAAGAGAGACAGGGAAACGCAAGGCGAGGCATATTTGATGAGCTTGAGCAAATGGATGGCGGAATATGGTTTGAGAGTAATACCAAGAAGAAAAATGTTAAGAGCGACAGAGGATAGGCGTAAGTGGGAATCCATGATCGCCAAAGTCCTGAAAGGAGACAGCATAAGAAGATAACTTGATAACTATTGAAGACTAGCAGTATAGCCCGGCGTTGCTTGGGTGTAATGAAAGCTTTATATATATATATATATATATATATATATATATATATATATATATATATAATCGATTTTCTGCACTATTGTAAGAACTGCAACCTTGAAACTTCTGAATATCGTTTCTTATGTCTTTGTCTATGAGTGTATCAAATTTGATTAAAATCGGACCACTCCATCTATAACCCGATTTTTTCGATTATCGATTTTCGATATTTATCGGGGGTACCTCTACACAAAACCTAGCTAAGAACACTCGCAGAGGCTTATAGCACAACTGTGTAAATTTTCAAGAATATCCGTTCAGCCGTTAAGGTAACGGACACACACACACACACACACACACACACACACACACAAAGTTCCATTTATAAATTAGTTTAGATATCAACTAGCAGTATAGCCCGGCGTTGCTCGGGTGTAATGAAAGCTTTAAAACTAATCCATGGTCCTGGAGCTCAGACTCTTTGGACGTTAGCACGAAAGACTAAAAAGCAATAGTTGTTTCCAGTTAAAGCGAAACCGTAAACTGAAAGAAAAATGAATGGATGTAAATCAAATTTTGGTTTCCTGGTATCGATATCAAATTTTCTGCACTATTGTAAAAACTGCAACCTTGAAACTTCTGAATATCGTTTGTTATGTCTTTGTCTATGAGTGCATCAGATTTGATTAAAATCGGACCACTCATTCTATAACCCGACATTTTCGATTATCGATTTTCAATATTTATCGGGGTAGGTACCTCGACACAAAACCTAGCTAAGAACACTCGCAGCCGCTTATAGTACAACTGTGTAAATTTTCAAGAAAATCAATTCAGCCGTTTCGGAGTCTATAGGTAACGGATACACACACACACACAGACACACACACAGTTCCATTTATAAATAAGTTTAGATTTAGATATACAAATTATGCTTTCTGAAAGCTAATATTTCCAAGTTTCTACACAGGTTTTTAAAGGTGTTCAATGTGAGCCCCGCGGGTTACAAGACACACGATCAAAGGATAATCTAATTCTTGCCAAACATGGCGTTGTCGATGGTTGCCAAGGCTTCAGTTATTCGCGTCTTCAGAGCATCCACCTCTCTTGGAAGGTGAGGTACATAGACGAAACCTTTCACATACCTACCACAGGAGGAAGTCATGGAGTGAGGTCTGAACACGCGATTAATTTGTCCGGAACGCCCGAACAATGTGTCTGGCAGACAGGTGTTCAGATACTAATTTTATGGTTCCAATGAAGGGGTGCCCCGTCCTGTTGAAAAATAAAGTTTGAAGGCAAATGCAATTTTTTTATCAACTAGTTTTGCAACATGGCAAGGTAAGCTTCACCTTCTTCAAAGAATCATCCATTCACACGTTTCTTTGACACGTCACAGGACACCTAAGTGAAATCTCGCACATGATCAAGAGTTACATGAGGGTTTTTACTTCTCCATATGCGCGTGTAATGCTTGTTAATTTTGCCACTTAGGTGGAAGGTGGTCTCACCGCTAAATGATTTTCCCGCAGTAGGTTGCCATTACTTTCTGCGGTAGACAAGTTGCCTACAAACGCTATAGAATCCAATCTGTCCTGCTATCCAACACTTTTATCCAGATCAGTCAGTTAAATAACATACGCGATACACACTTCGGAGATCATGTCTTTTTCGATCCCTGACTGACTAGGCAGAAGATTTTCTCGCAGTAGGTTGCCATTACTTTCTGCGGTAGACAAGTTGCCCACAAACGCTATAGAATCCAATCTGTCCTGCTATCCAACACTTTTATCCAGATCAGTCAGTTAAATAACATACGCGATACATACTTCGGAGATCATGTCTTTTTCGATCACTGACTGACTAGGCAGAAGATTTTCCCGCAGTAGGTTGCCATTACTTTCTGCGATAGACTGGGTGACAACCAAGGCTACTGAACCTAATCTTCCCTGCTATTTAACCCATAGCTAGGGGGAGAAGAGATGGATTAATACCTTTCCCAAGGATATTTGTGGGTAAGAGATAATGAAAGGAAGATAAAAAGGTTTTCAGTGGAATGGAAAGAGTTGTGAAATTCAAATCTTTTTGTTTGTACCCCCTTACTTCTTAAAATTATGACCAGCATTTATATTTATGATTGTTATTGCAAAATTTAATATATTGTTAAGCTCAAAAATTTAACGAGGCGATAGGGAAATTTTGAAATTTTATTATCGTAGAAACAGAATCGGTGCTTACTGCCCCCAACCGGGAGGAGCAGGGCATTTTCTTTCTCAACTGAAACTATCTTACATATTTACAAGTCTATTATTTTTTTCTATAACTACGTTGAAGATAAATGTTCAAAGAAACCTCCTCCGTGGTACCCAGACTCAATTAATGTAAGCAAGTACTAGATTGGCGGAAAGGTTTTTCAGTTTCCAGCTGAAATGGCCAGATATAATCGGAAGTTCTATGCTAACAGTTCCTTCACTCTCTTCTTGTTTCTTGCTTTTCAATCAAGTTTGATTTTTCAAAAATTTAAATGCGATGTTAATCGTATATCTTCTGTCTTTTTAATTCCTGTCCTTTTATTGTTCTCTCTCCTTAATTATATTTTCTTCTTCTCATATTATTATAAGTCCTATGCTAACAGTTTCTTCTCTCACTTGTGGAACTCTCTTCCGGCTTCTTGCTTTCCACTCAGCTTTGATCTTCAAATATTTAAATGCAATGTCAGTCATTATCTTCTGTCTTCTTAATTCCTGTTCTTTTATTGTTCTCTCTCCTTAATTATGTTTTCTTCTTCTCATATTAGTATAAGTCCTATGCTAACAGTTTCTTCTCTCACTTGTGGAACTCTCTTCCGGCTTCTTGCTTTCCACTCAACTTTGATATTAAAAAATTTAAATATGATGTCAGTCGCTATCTTAAGTCTTCTTAAATGCTGTCCATTTATCGTTCTCTCTCTGTAATTATATTTTTTTATATTATTTCGTACTCAGTAACTCCTTTGTGTCGTAGTGGCGTTATTGCCTTGCTTGGGGTTAAATAATTAAAAATATATACGCGCTTATGACGTCAAACACAGACAGTGTGTGGCTGAGAACGAGTTCTTTTGTAATGTAGATTTTTTATTTTTCAATTTCTTCTTCATCTGCCGTGTCCGTTCAGGACGTAAACGATCATCGACTTCCACTTGTCCCTGTCCCTTGTCACTCTTAATATTTTTTCTCTTTGTATCTCTCTCAAATTCCACTCCAACATCCATTTGCTCATGCCTATTAAATATGCTTCCCCTATATCTCTTTCCTTCTATCCGTCTTGTGGGAGGTAGATTTTCCAGGCCTTCTTTCCTCATTACCTGTCCCAGGAACCTCATCTGTCTCTTTCTGGTGTTAAGTATGTTTTTCTGGTTTGCATCCTCTTCAACATCTCGTCATTGATCACGTGCTCTGTCTATGGTATCCTCAGCATCCTTCTGTAGAACCACATTTCTGATTCTGGAGGTGGGCGATCATGGCCCTCCACAATGTCCTGTCTTTTGAAGCTCTTAATAAATTTTATGTTTTTGTTATTTATTCTTAACCTTGTTCCGCCATCCATTTACAGAATATCAGTATGTCATGCATTGATTCCTTTTGTCTCTTTTACCTTAAATCTGTACTGTGAGTATCAGATTTTCCAAGCCCTCTTTCCTCATTATAAATTTCCTTCTAATTCCATTTTCTCTTAAATTTTATCGTTGTTCACATGTTAGTTTACTGTACACTCAGCTTTCTTTCTGTTGAACAACAAATCTGTTTTTCTCAAATTCTGCTGCCATATACGAGAAAAAGTTGTGTAGACTTCACTTTCTAGCCTTGATAGTTCAAAAGCATCTCCACTGGTTGACAAATTGTTTTCACTCTACAATCTCTTATCTCACAGATAAATCGTTAATCTAAATCTAAACTTATTTATAAATGGAACTTTGTGTGTGTGTGTGTGTGTGTGTCTCCGTTACCTATAGACTCCGAAACCGATTTTCTTGAAAATTTACACAATTATACTATAAGCATCTACGACTGTTCTTAGATAATCGAAACAATCGGGTTATAGAAGGAATGGTCCGATTTTAATCAAATTTGATACACTCATAGACAAAGACATAAGAAACGATATTCAGAATTTTCAAGATAGCAGTTCTTACAATAGTGCAGAAAATTGATAATATATATATAAGCCAAGATGTTTGTGTGTGTATCTGTTTATCTGCCTGTATGTCTGTATTTTTTCAGCCTTTTTATTTTAGTTTTGCTTTGGGTTTGGCTCTAAGTAGGTATAATTTTAGTTCTTAGTCTCATTTACTCAAAGGACTTATTTAGCCTTCAAAATTCAGTTTACGATGAAAAAAACTTATTTGATATCGATACCAAGAAATGATAATCTGACTTACATCCATTCATTTTTCTTTCAGTCTACGGTTTTGCTTTAACTGGAAACAACTATTGCTTTTTAGTCTTTCGTGCCAACGTCCAACGAGTCTGAGATCCAGGACCATGGATTAGTTTTAAAGCTTTCATTACACCTGAGCAACGCCAGGCTATACTGCTAGTATCCCATAAACTGAGCCTTTTAAACTGTAGCCCTTCTACTTCGAAGGATTCTTGGGCCTTGTACAGGGTGAACATCATTGGAAAAGAAAAACAAACACATCGTCTAGTAGATTCAGTCAGTTAGTTAAGTGCCATATGTGATTCATGCTTGGGTGATCATGTCCCTTTTGATTCATGACTAAGCAGAAAATTTTCCAGCCGTCGGTTGTCATTTCTTTCTGTAGTAGACTGGTTGCCAAACAAGGCTATAGAACCGAATCTGTACTGCTATTCAAGCCATAACTGGAGGGAGAAGAGATGGCTTCATGCCTTTCCCAAGTGTGTTTGTGCATAAGTGATTGCAACAAAATCCAATGAAATTCGAACTCTGCTCTTTCATTTCTCCTTGCTGATATTAACGAGCCAATATTCATTGAACCACAGGGCACATCCTAATGCAGCGGATTAGTGTGTTAATTAAAACAAACAAGAGTGTATTGAACAGTTCATAAGCTGAGTATGAACGTATGATGCTAAAGAGTTTTGAATATGATCCAAAGTCTAGATGTCCTGCAACTGCTAATAATGAGAAAAATATTGATAGTGTTGACCACATGTGATGACTGATGGGTTGTTGACTTTAAATCGAATAGCCAATTCTATTAGCAGATCTCATGAGAGAGATGGAAATATTTTTCACAGTAAAATTGGCAGGATGAAGTTCTCTGCTCGGTGGGTACCATGTCTTCTGACATTTGATCAAAATTGCACCAGAAAATACAGGAAAATCCGACAGATTTAGCATGTTTCTTAGCACAAGACAAGTGCTGTGTTCATCACTTTGACAAAAATACTATCTACGCTGTGAAAACACCCCTCCTCATCTGTTTCAAATAAGTGCAAGTGGTTTCACCTGCAGAGAAGGTCAGTCAGTTAAGTTCCATGCGTGAAACACGCTTGGGTGATCATGTCTTGAAAGAGACATGACTTACTGGGCAGAAGATTATCCCGCAGTAGGTTGCTATTGCTTGCTTTCTGTGGTAGACTGGTTGCCAGACAAGGCTATAGAACCCAATCTGTCCTGTTATTTAACCCATAACTGGAAGGAAGAGACGGATTAATACCTTTCCCAAGGGTATTTGCACGTAAGTGAATGCAATGAATTCAACTGAGCTGATATCCACTGCATCACAATGCACATCTGCTATGGTCTCAATTTTTGGGGATGAAAAAAGCATTGTGTCTCAGTCAGTTAAGTGGCATATGTGATATAGACTTGGGTAATCATGTCTCAAAAGAGACATGACTGACTGGGCAGAAGATTTTCCCACAGTAGGTTGCCATTACTTTCTGTGATGGACTGGTTGCCAACCAAGGCTATTGAACCCAGTCTATCCTGCTATTCAACCCATAGATTGAGTGAGAAAATTTTTTCACAGTATGTTGTCATTTCTTTTTATGGTAGATTGGTTGCCAACTAAGGCTATAAAACCCAATCTGTCCTGCTATTCAACCCATAGCTGGGAGGAGAAGAGATGTATTTGTATCTTTCATCTTTCCCAAAGGTAGTAAATGAAACGAATTTAACTGGAATTTGAACTCTGCTGTCTGATTTTTCATTCTGAGTCAACATCCACTGCACCACAATCAGTCAGTTAAGTACCATACGTGATACACGCTTGGGCGATCATGTCTCGAAAGGGACATGACTGACTGGGCAGAAGATTATTCCACAGTAGGTTGCCATTGCTTTCTGCAGTAGACTGGTTGCTGACCAAGGCTATAGAACCCAATCTGTCCTGTTATTTAACCCATAACTGGAAGGAGTAGACGGATTAATACCTTTCCCAAGGGTATTTGCGCGTTAAGTGAATGCAATGAATTCAACTGGAATTTGAACTCAGCTCCTCGATTTCTCATTCCGAGCTGATATCTAATGCTCCACAATGCACATTTTGAAATGCCAAAGATTTACTCATTCCACTAATTCAGATCTTTCTGCTAGGACACGCCATTACTACATCATAGTTGAATCACCTTTATTTCTTTCGTATTCCAAATATAAGAAGGGAATTCTTCCCTTAAGCACTGTTATTTTGTGGAACAGACTCCTTTCAGTCTTGACTTTATCACAGAAGATGTGGATCTGGAATAAGTTTGGAAGAAAACTTGAACTCGGGTATTCATCATCATCATTTATCCATCACACCCAGATGGTGCATAGGGCAGCAACTTTTTGTTGCTGTTTCTGTAACAAACTGTTTTTTAGGGGGCAGGGTTGTTAGCCCTGCACCCAACCCCCAAACTTGGAGGACCAAACTCGAGTATTAGTGAAACATATATATTTAACGAAAGAACAAATACAAAAAGTGTTACACATCAGTCGGACTACCAAGTATTAGACCGGAGTGACTCAACTCAACCCAACCATGAGAGGCATATTCTCCCGGTATTCATAATAATAGGAAGAGTTTATTATAGTCCAAAACAGGTAGGTCCCATAACAGAAGATAAGTTTATTTATTGCCCGGTTCACTCTTCTCCTCAGTCTTTCGAACAAGAGTTGAAATTTGCCCCTTGTTTCTTGGTTAGGATTGGGTTTCTGGTTCCTTCCAAATTCTTCTTATTCTCTTTCACTTACAGCAGTCCTTTGCGTCTTAGTGGCTTTATCACCTTGACTGGGGTAAAATGATTTTAAAAAATATCAAGTGAAGGATTCAACATCCTTATCCTCACAATCTCTACTTCCTACGAACTTCTGCTTCATTCATATCAACCACCTGAACATTACCATTTTGACTGTAATCCACTACCTTCAGTGGCTCTCAAGCCTTGTGTTTAATGATATTTAGTTAAAGAAATAAACACCAATAATAAATACTGGCAGAATCTTTAGCACTCTTAGTATAGCGTCACTGAAAAAGTTGAATAAATCTGGGGAGAAGATGCACCCTTGTCTCATCCCCTTTCTATTTTTGTCTAGCTACTTAATGTATTCTCAATCTGTATGCCGGCTGCTTGTTCTCAGTAAAGCTTCGAGATAATTTATCATAGATTTACCCCTTTTTTTTTTTTTTTTTTTTTTTTAATCATTTCACCCGGTTGATTTAAACAGCATTTGGACGCTAGTGGAGATGACAACTCTTCAGATTTAGAGGAGTAAACCTCGATAAACCATCCTGCTATTTCCTTGGGTAACAGGAGTTCATGTGGTGCCCAACGTAAGAGTGGTAGTGGTTCAGAGAACAACGTGGTTGTGCAGATGACCATCTACTTGACAACGGACAAGCACATCGCTTCAGTTAGCGGCGAACTATGGCGATATGGTGACTTGACAAATACCCGTCTCCTTTGGAGGGGTTGGCTTTTAGAAAGGCATCCAGCCATGAAAATTTGCTTCAATTTCATATGTCATGTCAAATCCAGATATGGTTAGTAATAACGGGGCTGGAACTAATAGTGAAGGTATCATTCGTGGTTGGGTGGGTCACTCTGTTGTGGGTCCCATCAGACTGTTAATGAACATCAGACCTGGTTGGCATGGCAGAATCTTCCAACCCTCAGACACAGGGAAAAAAGGAAGTAAAACCAGACAGAAGATTTCACCCCAAGCAAGGTGGTACCACCACTGATGTGCAAGGGGCTACATAAGAGAGTTAAAGTTTTAGGCAGGAGGAGAGTGAAGAGAAAGACGAACCAGCTACAGGGGGTGAAAGACAAAGGGCAAAAGAAGGATGGAAACATAGGAGTGAAGACAGTTGTGAAGGTAGAAAGAAAGGAAAACAACAAGATACATGGGGTGATGTAGAAAGGGGTGGAGTCAAGTGGATAAGAGATGGGAATTGACTTTGCATTTAAATTCCTGGAGATTGTAGCTGTCAGGAAAGCGAGTATATAGAAGAGAGTTCCATAGGCAGGAAGTGCGAGAAAAGAAGCTGCCGGAGTAGAATTGTCACCTGCATTTGGTTGATTTAACTGTATAAGGGTGGGACCTTGTTGCCAGTCTGGTTGCACGAGTAAATTCTTGTGGAGGGGCACCAGTGACCCAAGTTCATCAGAACAGAATTCATGAAAATAGTTGTAGAAGAGAAGCCATTAAAATATGAGTTTTCCCAGCAGTTCAAATAGATCCTTGTGTCATATCTGAATTATTACAAATAAATGTTCATATTACGGGCATAAAACCATTTTAATAATATGCTCAAATTTCTTGAAATTCATTATTCGTACAATTTGGAAATCATCCAAATTTATCACAGCTTACAGACTCAAGGACAGCAAGTATTTTGTTCTACGTAAACACCTACGTAAACACCAATAGAGAATGTCTAAAATACTATACTTTTCCATAAACAAATTTATGATGCACATGAGAATGTACTTGCTGGCAATTCTTCGTCTTTTATGTGTCCTATCCTTTCAGGACGTAGGCTATCATGGCTTTCTACATCTTCCTATTCATGGTGGTTCTTAGCACGTTTTCTCCTGTTACACCATGCAACCCTCGTTGTGTCATCCACCTGATCAAGTCCTTCAAATATGTTATCCACTACTTTCCCCTGTCTCTTTTTCTCTCTATCTGGCTTGTTAGTAAGAGGTTCTCCAAGCCTTCCTTCCTCATTGCATGTCCCAGGAACTTTAGTTGTTTCTTCCTGATGCCCAGTATTAATTTCCTTTTTGCTTCCATCATTTCCAAAACCTTATCATTGCTCATATGCTCGGTCCATGATATTTGCAGCATCCTTCTGTAGAACCACATTTCAGTTGCTTCAAGTTTTTCCTTCATCTTCAAAGATATTGTCCAGCGTTCACTGCCATATTGAAGAACCGACATCACATAGCAATCCAGTACTCTCGTCTTTGTTTCTAGTGAAATTGTCCTGTTTCTTAATATTTTACTCAAATTCTGGAATGCTTCCTTCGCCATGCCAATTCGCTTTTGGATCTCTGTGTCGCACTTTCCGTCTTCTGTTAGATCACTTCCCAGGTATTTCAATTTTTGTACCTGCTTGATTTTGGTGTCCCTCACCTGTATTTGGCATTTTGGGCTGCCATTTTTGCTGATTACCATGTATTTGGTTTTCTTGCAGTTTATTTGTAGTCCTTTCTTGTCACTCTCTTCAGCTACCTTCTGTAGGAGGTCTTAGTTCTGCAGAAAACTAGGAATGGCTACAGAGATTGCTTTCTGTGGAGGAGGAAGTGGGACTGTCGAGATAGGTTATAATAGTACAGAACTGAATTTATTTTTTTTAAGATTAATTTTTTGTTGTTATATTTGTTTTGGGCTTAAAATATTTTGTTAATAAAAATGAAAATTTTTTTTGTTTTTTAAAATTTGTTTTTGCATTAAAAATATATTCTTAATTTTTGCTTTTAAAATATATTTTGTTTTTGCTTGAAGAATATTTTTTATTTTTGCCTTAAGAATATATTTTTTTAATTTTGCTTTAAGATTATTTTTTTAATTTTACTTCAAGATTATTTATTTTAATTTTGCTTTAAGATTATTTGTTTTAATTTTGCTTTAAGATTATTTTTTTAAATTTTGCTTTAAGATTATTTTTTTAAATTTTGCTTTAAGAATACATTTTTTAAATTTGCTTGAGGAATACATTTTTTAAATTTGCTTGAGGAATACATTTTTTAATTTTGCTTGAGGAATACATTTTTTAATTTTGCTTGAGGAATACATTTTTTAATTTTTGCTTAAAAATACTTTTTTAATTTTTGCCTTGAGAATATACTATTTTTTATTTTTGCTTAAAAATATTATTTTGCTCTTAAAAATGTATTTTTTTTTGTTTATTTTGAATTTTAAAAAAAGTTTCAATTGGTTTTCAAAAATGATTTTTATTTTTTAAAAATTTAAGGTAAAAGGGTCAGATAGATGTCAAAATGTATGCCAGAACAGAAATTAAGGGGTGTGGTAGACATTGCTGAGAGCTACAAAAGATGGTGTGGAAAGACATGATTGCCCATGTTTTGAAGGGAAAATATTTTCTTTCATAATGTGGCTCAGTATTTTGGTGTTATATATACTTTTATTTATAGAAAAGAAAATTAATCCAGTCTATCAAATTTTTATTGAAAAGCTTTTTTTTTTTTTTTTAATCATTTCACCCCAAGCAAGGTGGTACCATCACTGATGAGCAGGGGGCTACATAAGAGTAAAATTTTAATCAGGAAGAGAGTGAAGCGAAAGACGAACGAGCTACAGTGGGTGTCAGAGAAAGGGCAAGAGAAGGATGGGAACACAGGAGTGAAGACAGTTGAGAAGGTATAGAGAAAAGAAAAGAACAAGATACACGGTGTGATGTAGAAAGGGCTGGAGTTACATAAGAGAGTTGAAGTATTAAGCAGAAGGAGAGTGAAGACAAAGACAAACCGGCTACAGAGGGTGAAAGAGAAAGAGCAAGAAAAGGATGTGAACACAGGAGTGAAGACAGTTGTGAAGGTAGAGAGAAAGAAAAAGAACAAGATACACGGGGTGATGTAGAAAGGGCTGGAGTTACATAAGAGAGTTGAAGTATTAAGCAGAAGGAGAGTGAAGACAAAGACAAACCGGCTACAGAGGGTGAAAGAGAAAGAGCAAGAGAAGGATATGAACACAGGAGTGAAGACAGTTGTGAAGGTAGAGAGAAAGAAAAAGAACAAGATACACGGGGTGATGTAGAAAGGGCTGGAGTTACATAAGAGAGTTGAAGTATTAAGCAGAAGGAGAGTGAAGACAAAGACAAACCGGCTACAGAGGGTGAAAGAGAAAGAGCAAGAAAAGGATGTGAACACAGGAGTGAAGACAGTTGTGAAGGTAGAGAGAAAGAAAAAGAACAAGATACACGGGGTGATGTAGAAAGGGCTGGAGTTACATAAGAGAGTTGAAGTATTAAGCAGAAGGAGAGTGAAGACAAAGACAAACCGGCTACAGAGGGTGAAAGAGAAAGAGCAAGAAAAGGATGTGAACACAGGAGTGAAGACAGTTGTGAAGGTAGAGAGAAAGAAAAAGAACAAGATACACGGGGTGATGTAGAAAGGGCTGGAGTTACATAAGAGAGTTGAAGTATTAAGCAGAAGGAGAGTGAAGACAAAGACAAACCGGCTACAGAGGGTGAAAGAGAAAGAGCAAGAGAAGGATATGAACACAGGAGTGAAGACAGTTGTGAAGGTAGAGAGAAAGAAAAAGAACAAGATACACGGGGTGATGTAGAAAGGGCTGGAGTTACATAAGAGAGTTGAAGTATTAAGCAGAAGGAGAGTGAAGACAAAGACAAACCGGCTACAGAGGGTGAAAGAGAAAGAGCAAGAAAAGGATGTGAACACAGGAGTGAAGACAGTTGCGAAGGTAGAGAGAAAGAAAAAGAACAAGATGCACGGGGTGATGGAGAAAAGACTGGAGTCAAGTGGATAAGAGATGGGTATTGACATTGCATTTAAATTCCTGGAGGTTGTAGCCATCAGAAAAGCAAGTATATGTAAGGGAAGTGTGAGAAAAGAAGTTGATGGAGTAGAATTGTTGCCTCCATTTGGTTGATTTAACTGTAAACCGTAGGACATTGATGCGATCCTTTTATAGTTAAATCAAAGTTTTATCATCAAAATATTTATGCTTTTATTAAGAGGAAAGATCAATTTTTGTTATTATTTAAAAAAAATTTAAATCCTAACACGTTCAAATTTTAATTAAAATTTCAATTTTTGTTTTCCGTCAGTGATTCATACTAAGTTTACCTAAAGCGACTATCAAGAAAATGGAGTCGGTCGAATAAAATGATTTTGGGGCGAGTAAATTTTCCCTCGTTCTTGACCGCCGGTCGAGTGATTTCTTTTTCAAATCTCAAATCTCACATTATGGCCATAATGTTAGAAGGCGGAAAAAGAACCTTTTTCAGCATATTGATTAAATGAAAGTAGTTTTGTTTTGGAGGCATTAAAATTTACAAGCCTTTTCTTGGTAGCAATTCATGGATATTCAAGAAATTTTGTTAGGAAAATATGCATCTCTCGGTAGAATTCGAACCTGAAATTCTCATATACCTTGGAGAAGACATCAATAAACAATATTTCTCTTTGTCTTTATTTTTGAGCACTTGGCCCAGTGGTGAGAATGTTTGCCTAGGTTCAAATCTTACCATGGTGGATTTGTCAGGAAGGTGACATCTTTATATTATCAGTGTTGAGGAAATGACCCCAGCATCTGGGTCCTGGGTATGACCATAAACTGCATCCGGCAGCAAGGCCTCTGATTGGGAAGTTGTGAGGAACATGGAACCACCTCTTAATTGCTGTTGTTCCCAGGTCCACCCTGACCCATCCAGCAGCAAGGCCTCTGATTGGGAGGTTTTGAGGAACATGGAACCACCTCTTAATTGCTGTTGTTCCCAGGTCCACCCTGACCCGGAGTGGTAGCACCTGCTAGGGTCCCAGCTATGGGTAAATAGTTAACCTCCAAACCAGGGTCAAAATGCTTTGAAGGTATTTACCAACAAAACTTTTTGAATGACAAATATATTACCAACAAAACTTATTTTTAAAGAAAAATATATAACCGACCGATGTGCGTTGTGGCGCAGTGGATATCAGCTCGGAACGAGAAATCGGG
>JBBBDQ010030145.1:25000-55000 GCA_037127315.1 Ascarosepion bandense
TCTATCTATCTATCTATCTATCTATCTATCTATCCTAGTCTGTTCATATCTATCTATCTATCTATCTATCTATCTATCTATCTATCTATCCTAGTCTGTTCATATCTATCTATCTATCTATCTATCTATCTATCTAGCCTAGTCTAGTCTTTTCATATCTGTCTGTATGTCTCTCTGTCTGTCTGGCAATTGACATCTGTATCAGTCATTATAAGAGGTCTCAGATGTTGACCATGTCCACCATAGTTTATGAATATAGAATACTGCACAGTACATAATCTGTTCAATCAAACAACATCAAAGATTAACACTCACAAGTTAGACACTCTACTGAATCGGATTAGATTTTGAATCCTCGGGAAAATATGGCCACCTTTTATACACGTCACATTGAAACTATACTGATTGGTTGACCCTTCTATTGGGGAACTATAAAATGAGTTGGTTTATTGCTGGCTCAACAGTATACATAGCTACCCAAAAAATACTAACACATGACATCCACTCACAGCCCCAGGGTCTGAGTACAGCAATGCTTGACCAAGTTGTGCGGGGTGGGATTGTCGATGGATTTCCAACCAAACATTGGTTGGGCGATGAATGATGAGTAATCGTTTTCTGGAAGGAGAAAATTTTCTTCAGCTCTGTATATTTGAGGGGATGTTGAAAAGGAAGCTGTAGAGTTGGCAGACACTTCCAGAAGATAGATTTGAACAATTAACCTCTGACCTGGTCTGTTGCCAAATAAGATAACCAGTTTTTCTGCAGGAGAAGAATGATGAAATTTGGATTCTAGCGTAATTCAAACTTTGTGATAATGGCTGTAAGAAGGCTCCTCTTTGTCGTATCTCCTGATCTATGCTATTTAGTAGCAATTGCCACTGTATCACTCAATAAAGTTGTTTGTGTTTCTTTTTTTTAAGTACTGTTGTCTACACTCACTATAGTCATATGTATAATTAAACCGACATTGAGCAGCAAGACCTCTGATCAGGAGATTGGAGGTTTTAAAAGGCATGGAATCATCTCCTAATTGCTATTGTTCCCAGGTCCACCCTGATCTGGGGTGGTAACATCTGTTCGGGACCCAGCTATGGGCAAATAGGGAACCCACAAAGAAAAAAGAAAACAACAAGAAAGTATAAAAATAGTTTTTTATAGAAAAATGCCAGTAATACATTTTTATACAGTATTGACCAACAATACATTTTTATAATGAAATGTCTAACAATGCTATTTTATAGCAGAATATAACAGTATATTTTCATAGTAGAATTACTAACAATATATTTTTTATAGAAGAATTACAAATAATTTCATTTTTATAGAAGAATTACCATTGATTTCATTTTTTATAGCAGAATTACCAATGGTTTCATTCTTATAGTAGAATTACGAACAATTTCATTCTTGTAGTAGAATTTCCAACACTTTCATTCTTATAGAAAAATTACCAACAATCTCATTTTTATAGAAAATTACCAATGATTTCATTCTTATAGTAGAATTACCAACAATTTCATTCTTACAGAAAAATTACCAACAATTTCATTCTTGCAGTAGAATTTCCAACAATTTCATTCTTATAGAAAAATTACCAACAATCTCATTTTTATAGAAAATTACCAATGATTTCATTCTTATAGTAGAATTACCAATGATTTCATTCTTATAATAGAATTACCAATGATTTCATTCTTATAATAGAATTACCAATGATTTCATTCTTATAGTAGAATTACCAACGATTTAATTCTCATAGTAGAATTACCAACAATTTAATTCTCATAGTAGAATTACCAACGATTTAATTCTCATAGTAGAATTACCAACGATTTAATTCTCATAGTAGAATTACCAACGATTTAATTCTCATAGTAGAATTACCAACGATTTAATTCTCATAGTAGAATTACCAACGATTTAATTCTCATAGTAGAATTACCAATGATTTCATTCTTATAATAGAATTACCAACAATTTCATTCTCATAGAAAAATTACCAACAATTTCATTCTTATCATAGAATTTCCAACAATTTCATTCTTATAGAAAAATTACCAACAATCTCATTCATATAGAAGAATTACCAATGATTTCATTCTCATAGTAGAATTACCAATGATTTCATTCTTATAATAGAATTACCAATGATTTCATTCTTATAGTAGAATTACCAACGATTTAATTCTCATAGTAGAATTACCAACGATTTAATTCTCATAGTAGAATTACCAACGATTTAATTCTCATAGTAGAATTACCAACGATTTAATTCTCATAGTAGAATTACCAACGATTTAATTCTCATAGTAGAATTACCAACGATTTCATTCTTATAGTAGAATTACCAATGATTTCATTCTTATAGAAAAATTACCAACAATCTCATTCATATAGAAGAATTACCAATGATTTCATTCTCATAGTAGAATTACCAATGATTTCATTCTCATAGTAGAATTACCAATGTTTTCATTCTTATAGTAGAATTACCAACGATTTAATTCTCATAGTAGAATTACCAACGATTTAATTCTCATAGTAGAATTACCAACGATTTAATTCTCATAGTAGAATTACCAACGATTTAATTCTCATAGTAGAATTACCAACGATTTCATTCTTATAGTAGAATTACCAACGATTTCATTCTTATAGTAGAATTACCAACGATTTCATTCTTATAGTAGAATTACCAATGATTTCATTCTTATAGTAGAATTACCAATGATTTCATTCTTATAGTAGAATTACCAATGATTTCATTCTTATAGTAGAATTACCAATGATTTAATTCTTATAGTAGAATTACCAATGATTTCATTCTTATAGTAGAATTACCAATGATTTCATTCTTATAATAGAATTACCAACAATTTCATTCTCATAGAAAAATTACCAACAATTTCATTCTTATCATAGAATTTCCAACAATTTCATTCATATAGAAAAATTACCAACAATCTCATTCATATAGAAGAATTACCAATGATTTCATTCTCATAGTAGAATTACCAATGATTTCATTCTCATAGTAGAATTACCAATGATTTCATTCTCATAGTAGAATTACCAATGATTTCATTCTTATAATAGAATTACCAACGATTTCATCCTCATAGTAGAATTACCAACGATTTCATCCTCATAGTAGAATTACCAACGATTTCATCCTCATAGTAGAATTACCAACGATTTCATTCTCATAGTAGAATTACCAACGATTTCATTCTCATAGTAGAATTACCAACGATTTCATTCTCATAGTAGAATTACCAACAATTTCATTCTCATAGAAAAATTACCAACAATTTCATTCTTATCATAGAATTTGCAACAATTTAATTCTTATAGAAAAATTACCAACAATCTCATTCATATAGAAGAATTACCAATGATTTCATTCTCATAGTAGAATTACCAATGATTTCATTCTCATAGTAGAATTACCAATGATTTCATTCTCATGCTTCATCTTTACAAGAGTCAGATTAGACCTAAAATGGATTATTGCTGCTATATCTGGGATAGAGCTGCATAATCTTCACTTTCCATCCTTGACAGTGTCCTTATACTATGCTTCATCTTAATAAATGTCAGATTAGACCTAAAATAGAGTATTACTGCTATATCTGGGTTGGAGCTGCACAATCCTAGCTTTGCATCCTTGATAGAGTTTTTCTGCTATGCTTCATCTTTACAAAAGTCAAATTAGACCTAAAATGGAGTATAGTTGACATCAGGACTGGAGCTGCACAATCCTCAGTTTCTAGCCTTGATAAAGTCCTTCAACTTAAAGATTCCATCTTCCCAGAATTTTGGTGGTTTCTTGGCAAAGAACTCATTAAGGTGTTTTTTTTATGTCATCCAAAGAATTAAAATTTTTATTATTGAGGTTATTTTGCAAGGACCTGAATAAATGAAAAGGAGCAATGTCTGATGCGCATGGGAAATGGGGTAGCACACCCCAGCCAGTTTTTGCTGGGTTGCCAAAGAAACATGAAAATTGGAATTATGATAGAAAAAAATAACTTAATGTTCACCAATTCTGGGCAATTTTTTTTTTAAATGGTTGCTTTTCAATTTGCCCAGTTGCAAGATCAATTTGTTGGTTACTTGGCATATGCTTATAGTACAGGATTCCTTTTCAATCCCACCAGATATGCTGCATGACTTTGTTAGGATAAAGACCTGCTTTTGGGGTGGCTAAAGTTGCGGGATAATCATCTGCCCAGTCAGTCATATCTCGAAAGAGACATGATCGCCCAAGTGTGTTTCACGGATGACACTTAACTAACTGAAAGTTGGCTAATGTCCCTTATTCCAGGATCTTTTTGCTGAACCTTGTTGTAAATGACCCATTTTTCATCACCTGTCACAATATACTTAAAAAAGAGTTCATGCGAAGGCATTCGACAAAATATGACACAAAGAATTGATGGAGATGCTCAGCAGCCTCAACATTTTTGGGAAAGACATCAGAGTAATCAAGAATCTCTACTGGCAGCAAATTGCCTGCATATGGACAGGTAACGATTTCAGCAGATTTATAAAGATAGAAAGGTGCATAAGACAATTTGTATAGCGAGAATAATTTGAGAACCCTAGATGATACGCAAGGATTTGTTATTGGAGGCCACAACTTATGGTATGCAGATGATACAGTGCTGATTACAGACATGCAAAGGAAACTACAAGACCTCCTACAGAAGGTAGCTGAAGTGAGTGTCAAAAAAGAACTACAAATAAACTGCAAGAAAATGGAATGGATAGTCATCAGCAAATAAAAAGCAGCCCAAAACACCAAATACAGTTGAGAGATACTAAAATCAAGCACGTACAAAAATTTAAATACCTGGGAGGTGTTCTAACAGGAGATGGAAAGTGTGACACAGAGATCCGAAGGCGAATTGGCATGGCAAAGGACGTGTTCTAGAAGCTGAATAAAGTACTAAGACACAGGAAAATTTTACTAGAAACAAAGAAAAGAGTGCTGGATTGCTATGTGATGTCAGTTCTTCAATACAGCAGTGAAAGCTGGACAATATCATCGAAAATGAGGACAAAACTGGAAGCAGCGGAAATGTGGTTCTGCAGAAGGATGCTGCAGATATGATGGATCGAGCATGTGAGCAATGATGAGGTTTTGGAAAGGATGGAAACGAAAAGGAAATTAATACTGAACATCAGGAAAAGACTTGAAGCAGCTGAAATGTGGTTCTACAGAAGGATGCTGCGGATATGATGGATCGAGCATGTGAGCAATGATGAGGTTTTGGAAAGGATGGAAACGAAAAGGAAATTAATACTGAACATCAGGAAAAGACTTGAAGCAGCTGAAATGTGGTTCTACAGAAGGATGCTGCGGATATGATGGATCGAGCATGTGAGCAATGATGAGGTTTTGGAAAGGATGAAAACAAAAAGGAAATTAATACTGAGCATCAAGAAGAGACAACTAAAGTTCTTGGGACATGCAATGAGAAAGGAGGGCTTGGAGAAACTGATACTGACAGGCCAGATAGAAGAAAAATGAGACAGAAGAAGGCAGAGAATAACATATTTGCAGGGCCTGATCAGGTGGAAGACGGAACGAGAGTTGCAAGGTGTAACAGGAGCAAACATACTAAGAGCCACCAGGGATAGGGAGATGTGGAGAACCATGATCGCCTACATCCTGAAGGGACAGGGCACATAGAAGAAGATACAGCAAATCATAGGTAGAAATGTGATTCTTTTCACTCAGATCATGTGGTACTCAAACACTGTAGCAATTTGCATACCCAAGTTTCACTAAGTGCTCATGGATGGTGGATTTTAATAAATCTAGTGTTTCTGCCAATTCCTGTGTTGTGTAATATGAGTTATACACAATCAATGTCTTGATTTAGTGTAATATAACAATCTGGGCCCACCCGAAGAAGGCTGATGTAAGCGGGGGCGTTTCCGGTCGTTGAAAGGAACGGATGTTTGTTTGACCTTATTTTCGGCAGTAGCGGAAATGGCTACAAGAGGCAAACAGAACAGGTGTCTCTGAGAATTACGTGGGCGTGCGTGGGCGAGGCAAAAACCGGAAGAAAAAGTCCCGGTTTGGAGATTATAAAAAGACCTCGGCGCACGGATTTACCAGACAGTCCGGACAGACAGACCAGAGTAGCAGGAGAGAGAGAGACACAACAGACGACACTCCCGTCAACCCCATTAGAAGTGCGCTCTCAATACTCTGTCCCTGTGCTACACGGTTCATCGTCATTAATAAAAAATACAACTTATATTTTTATATATATGCGTGTTTGTTGTTTGTCGATATACAACATTAGTTTTCATCTGTAGTGGGTTAGGGGGTCTGCCTGAGCATTTTCCATCAATAACAAATTCTAAGCTTAGTGAAAAACTTCCGTACTGATCTGTTCGCTAAGACAATTTCACCATACAAAGCATATATCGTTTTTTTTTTTGCTTGCGAGGCATTTTTGCCTTTTACAGCAATAAAAAAGCATCAAATGTCTAAAAAGCACCTTATAATCTTTCAATATTCATAAGGATGCAAAACTGAGACAAATTAAATAATTTTAAGTTTTCTTTCTCAAGAGATAGTCTGAAACGTGCTCTAATTGGAAATTTAAGCATATTATATATGCTTAAATTGACGTGTTCTAACATGTTGGAACATGAACGACTAGAATCAGCATTACCATTAACTTTCCAGACAACCCACAATTTCGTACACAATTTGATTTATTTAACTTTTAACAATATGCCACAAAGAATTGATGGAGATGCTCAGCAGCCTCGATATGTTTGGGAAGGACCTATGAGTAATCAAGAATCTCTACTGGTAGCAAACTGCCTGCATACGGACAGGAAACGAGTTCAGTGGATATACAAAGATAGAAAGGGGCGTAAGACAAGGATGTGTCTTTTCACAGGATCTGTTCAACTTGTATTTTGAGGACCTTAGATGTTATATATAGAAACTAGCGTGGCCACGAAATGGGGGATCAGTTTTAATATTGATTATAATATAGAATTGATCCCCCATTTTATATCCACATTATAATTTCTTATAATTCAAAAAAACAGTTAAGTTTTCGTCTGCTAATAGAAGTGGGAAAGACTTAAGTGTAATCAAGAATCTTTACTGGCAGCAAACCGCTTGTATACGGACAGGTAACGAATTCAACAGATATACAAAGATAGAAAGGGGCGTAAGACAAGGATGTGGCTTTTCACCGGATCTATTCAACTTGTACAGCGAGACTATTTTGAGGACCCTAGATGTTCTGCAAGGATTTGTACTTGAAGGCAACAATTTGAATAACACGGTACGCAGACGGTACAGTGCTGATTGCAGACATGGAAAGGAATCTACAAGACCTCCTACATAATATTGTTGAAGAGAGTGACAAAAAAAGGACTACAAATAAGCTGCAAGAAAACGGAATGCATAGTCATCAGCAAAAAAAAAGCAGCCCAAAATAACAAATACAGTTGAGAGATACTAAAATCAAGCAGGTACAAAAACTTAAATACCTGGGAGGTGTTCTAACAGAACATGGAAAGTGTGACACAGAGATCCAAAGGCAAACTGGCATGACAAAGGACGCATTCCAGAAGCTGAGTAAAGTATTAAAAGACAGGAAATTTTCACTAGAAACAAAGAAGAGAATTGTGACATTGCTCTTGAGTTGTTAGTCATGGTGGCTTCGCCATAGTAGCTGGTCTTTGAGTTGTCTCTTACAACGGTGTTCTTTCTTGCCCATGCTGTGAATTTTTATCTCAAGGAAGACACGTTGAAATCCTGCTAGCCATTTCTCTACCACCCCAAACCAGACCAGATACGTGTGCACACTTGGGTTAAAAAAAAAAACAGCACCAACAAAAAAAAAGTAAATTTGATCATGCCTGGTAAGTTGCAGAAAAGTCTTTATATACAAAAAAAAAACAGCAAACAGAAATAGAATATAGCAGTTGTCAAATTCCTATTCTTATAATGGAGTGAAAGTTTTTGTTTGAGAGTAATGTTTGTTCACTCTAAGTGTAAATTTCATTTTTTTTTTTTTAAGTTTTGATGGATCAAAAAGTCTTATCCAGGCTTTTCACCAAAGCCTTACAGAAACAGTCAAAGTGGGGTCTTTTTGATGGCGGTGGTAAATTTGTCTGGTTGCCTTAGTGACAACAACTGAACTTGGTTCTTTGGGCTATCGTTTTTTATGCCTGTCTCAAATTCTCTTGGGGGGTGCATGACAGACACAGGGTGTCCATGCAAATCAAATCTTTAACCATGAAATCACTCCCAGCTCGCATCACGAGGCAGAGTGATTTTCTTCCTTTAGTTTAACAAATGAAATAGCAATATTTCTGTTGACGTCATTTCTTTTCATCTTCTTCTGATTCAACTGACTACATCAACAATCCAACTTTTATGTTGGAAATTCTAATTCAACTTATCTCTCACAATCAGAATTTAAACCTTTTTGCACTTATCAAAAAATTTGTGACAATCTCTTTTCAATAATCCAAAAACCCAGCTGGGTTAAAATTCTCTGTATGCTGAAAACATAAGTTGAACCTAATGAATTCCAATGATGACCTCATCTGACCCTGGCTGATCAACTTCTGTATAAACAATGTATCTGCACAAACGCTTTGTCGGAAAATAATCTACACGATTAATGATGCAACTAAGAATAATTTCTTTCACTCTGTCATAATAACATAGTATCATGTTTTTCCACATGCAATATAATAGTATTATATGCCAAAAATAGTGTTATAGAATAAGAGATTGCTATGTGATATCAGTTCTTCAATATGGCTGTGAATGCTGGACAATATCTTCGAAGATGAATGAAAAACTTGAAGCAGCTGAAATGTGGTTCTACAGAAGCATACTGGACATAAAGTGGGGGATCAGTTTCATATTACAATCAATACATACACTGAACCCTCACTTTGTGGTCAGAGTAGTTTCTATACAATTATATTCCTGTGATGCAAAGACACAAGGCTTCATTCCAGGAGCTGAGAAGAGTACTAAGAAACAGAACAATTTTGCTAAAAGCAAAGAAGAGAGTACTGGATTGCTATGTGATGTCAGTTCTTCAATATGGCAGTGAATGTTGGACAATATCATCAAAGATGAAAGAAAAACTGAAAGTAGCTGAAATGTGGTTCTACAGAAGGATGCTGAGGATATTGTAGACCGAGCATGTGAGTAATGATGAGATTTTGGAAAAAATGGAAACAAAAAGGAAATTAATACTGAGCATCAGGAAGAGAAAACTAAAGTTTCTGGGACATGCAATAAGGAAGGAGGGCTTGGAGAACCTGATACTAACAGGCCAGATAGAGGGAAAAAGAGACAGAAGAAAGCAGTGGATAACATATTTGAAGGGCCTGAGCGGGTGAATGACAGAATAGGGATTATATGGTGCAACAGGAGAAAGTATGCTAAGAGCCACCAGGAATAGGGAGATGTCGAAGGCCATGATCACCTCCGCCCTAAAAAGACAAGGCACATAGAAGAAGAGTTTCATGATACAAGTTACACTAAATAACCCCTAACTGGGGAGAGAAGAGTTGGATTCAGATTTTGATAGATAAGAAATTACATGGTCATAAAGTGGGAGATCAATTCTATATTACAATCAATATATAAAATGATCCCTCGCATTGTGGCCATGATAGTTTTTATACATTTATATTCCAGAGAATGTAAACAAATCTAAAAGACATGCCTGTGTAGCTAATCAGTATTTCATTGAAGCATTTATTTTCTACGGCTTATCAAAAGAAAAGAAACTATATGTATATAAAATGGGGGATCAATTCCATATTGTAATGAATATATAAACTGATCTCTTACTTTGTGGCCATGGTAGTTTCTATATATTTATATTCCAGAGAGTGCAATTAAATCTAAAAGACATATCTGTGTACCTAATCAGTATTTCATTGATTGATTGATTCATTTTTTATGGTTTATCAACCTATTGCATGTTACTTAAAGCCAAAAAGTGTTTTCAGATTGTAAAATTGTTTTTTTTAAAATACAAATCTTACTAACGTATAGCTGAAGGGCTGAGGTGGCAGATGCATGCTTTTCTAAGAGAATTTGTAAGTGAATATGATGAACACAACTTGAATTAGAACACGGCTCTCCAATTTCCAATTCCATTATTCATTACACCACATGCACATCCAAGGTTATGGCACCTAGTATACCTAAGTGGTCACCAATTTAGGTACTGACCAGGCTTGATGTTGCTTAACTTCAGTGATTTTACAGGAACTGGTGTTTCAATATGATGTGCTAGTAAGCCTTTTTGTTATGAATTACCTTTAATATTTTATTTTTTTTTTAATCATATCACCCCGAGCAAGGTGGTAACGCCACTGATGTGCAGGGGGATATGTAAGAGTCAAAAGATTTAGAAAAGAGAAAGCCGGAAACCACATCCTAAACAGGGAACAAGGGATGAGCCTCTACACCTGTTCGATAGACGTGGGTGGAGTGTGAACCGGGCGATAGTTTAGTCTATCTAATATGTCTGCTTTTATTGTTTTAATACAATTGAAATCCACTCTACTATAAAAAACTGTTGTGTGTGTATATCTATCTATCTATCTATCTATCTATCTATATATATATATATATATATATATATATTTTCTTTTTCCCTCCTGTCATGCTTGTTGAGAGAGAGGCAATAGCAAGGCAGCCTCAGCTCAGTTCATTCTCTGTACTACCAGTAATTAAACTTTACTGCCAGTTATGAAAGCTCTTGCCACGTGTTTTCACTTTAACAGTGCCTTTTTATTTTATTGTTCTGAAATAATTACATCGTCAAGTAGTGAAGAAGATATATATACTGTCTATTATAATAAAGAATGTTATATATATATATATATATATATATATAGTAATCTGCAGACAGATCTGTTTTGCTGTATCACAGCTCATCAGTACGGTTAGACTCCAATTGCTTTTTAACCCAGGATTGAAACCCAACCAAATTGGTGTCAGTCGGCGATTCTACCTCTGGGCTATGGGCGTTTGGTGGAAGCAGGCAAACTTTTTAGTGCATATATTATCATTATACGTGCCCAATAGCCAGAGTGCTCTAATTCATTTTACTGAATGAGCGATATATATATATATATATATATATATATATATATATATATATATATTTTTTTTTTTTTTTTAAATCCAAAAAGGATGAGCAAATAGGTAAAATCCCATAAACCAGATCCTATTATTATTAATTTTATTAATATTAAAATTGATCATAGTAGAGGGCTTGTACCTTATTTTATACTATATTTAAATTAATAAATTTTTGCTTTTGATCGTTGCTGATGAAGCGAGAATTTTTTCACTGAAATGGCCATTCCACGAATGTAAATTTCGGAATTTTTTGACATATATATTATGCCAAAATATTCCGAAATTCTCGAGTTTTGTGTGCAAAGTTTGTACATTCCAGAAAATTTGTTTTTATTATTTTTATTTCTTTTTTTTTTTTAAAAATCAATGAGTCAGATTTGAATTTTAAATTTTGAATTTTTGTTCACTACATATATACATATATCCTCTATTATAACAAAGAACATTGTGAATTTATATATATATATATATATATAGTTATGCAAATTAATAAATAATTTATTAATACACACATGTATAAAGATAATATTCGGGTGTTAATAAAATAGTGCTCAGTGTAGTATAAACAGAGCTATTACATATACACTGGAACCTGTTATATGCGACCATATGACACCCCTACTACCATAAAAAAACTGGTCGCATACGACAGGTGGTCGCTCACTAAAGGCTCACAGTCATGACCTATTTACGCCAGGAACGTATATTCCACTCATCAGAATGTACATATTAGAATTTTACTATGTAATCTGGTAATAAATAAATGAGAACATAAGAAAATGGCCCAACTTTAAAGATTAGGTTTCAAGATCCTCCTAAAACCTTTTTCCTTCTCTTTCAATGTATGAGGCCATTTGCATCTCGGTGGCATTATCTTTTTGTTTGGGGGCTACGCCTCCTACCCTCTACCTCGAGTGGCTCTTGGGCCTTTGTTATGTCGTGAGTAAGAATGAATAACTCAACAACAGGAATAGGTTAATCGTTGTATTCCGTGAAAATAGTATTTACAAAGGTTATTAGTATCCAATACAAGAATAAGGGTTAATCGTCTCAACCGTCGTAAGACGTAGTATGAGCAATGGGTACTTCCGGGTCGTCACCGGAAGTCTACGACTGACTTGTCGATACGGCTGCTCGGCACACTCTCTACCTCACGTAGATGCCACCATTACTTTACATAGTAATGGAATAGTCCATTATAGCTGAATAGGCGCGGACATCCCAACAGCATTGTACAATGTAGAGAGCAGCAAAACAATATCCTTTTTTTTTTTATTGTCTTCTCTTCTTAATATTTATTCTCATGCTGTTTCAGTCACAGTGACTTTTTGTGGTCTTAGTGGCATTATTTCCTTCCTTGGAGTGAAGTGATTTTAAAAAAATGTCTCAGAAATAACTTCTGGTTTATCAGGTTGAAGTTCATTTCTTTTTTATTAATTTAAAAAAATATTTCTAAAATTTAATATTTTTTCTGTCTATTAGTCACTTTGTCATTTTGTGATTTAAATTTTTTAAAAATTGTTTTAAGCATTTAGATTTCTTTTTTGTTTTTTCTGTCTATCAATTTGTGTCATTCATTTCAGGATTTCTTTTTAAAATTCTTTCACTTGACTGTCAAGTATTTTAATTAATTCAGGTTTTGTCAATTAAGCAGAATGAAATCTGATGCATATTTCTATACAAATCTAATCTTCTCAACCAACGCAGAAATGTGTGTGCTTATCATCATTCATTAACCTGAAAAAAACAAAATAAAATCACCGTCAACACTGTTTTAGTTGAATATATTAGCCTCAAAATTCAATGATTTAATTCTAGTCACTCAAAATAGTATTAAGCAAATATTTTTGCTTTCATGATGTTTCCTGCATTTAAATTTGGAATAACTAATGAATTCTGTTGATAAAAAATTTATAATTAGATTAGCATCATACCCATAAAAAATAAAAGAAGTAATTATATTTGAATGAACACTTGGATCAGTATAGTATTTGTGTTCTCTAAAAAGTAGCATCTATTATATTTTTTTTTATAATCATTTCACCCCAAGCAAGGCATTACTGCCACTAATGCACAAGGGCTTACATAAATGGAGAGTGAAGAGAAAAAAGAACAGGTCACAGAGGGTGTCGGACAATAGGTAAGAGAAGGATGGGAACACTGGTGTGAAGAGAGCTGCATGAGAGTAGAGTGGAAAGGGAGAAGGGAACAAGATGTAGGGGGTGTCGGGGAAAGGATGGTAGTCAAGGAAATAAGAGATAACAATTGACATTGCATTTAAACTCTTGGAAATTATAGCAATCAGGGAAGCAAGTATATGGATGGGAGTTCCACAGGTGGGAAGTGTGAGAAAAGAAGCTACTAGAGCAGAAGTTGTGGTTACATTTTATTGATTTCATTGTAAAATGGTGGGACCTAGTTGCCAGTCTAGTAGCTTGAGTAAATTCATGCAGAGGAGCACCAAGGAGCTACAGTGGCAAGCAGTGGTGCATGGCCAACTTGTTAGAGCATTAGCAATTTTTTTTATTTTTTATTTTTTTATTTTTTTTTTATTTTTTATTTTTTTTATTTATTTTTTTATTTTTTTTATTTTTTTTATTTTTTATTTTTTTATTTTTTTTTTGGTTGGGTGAGCGAAATTTTAATTCTTAACTACTATAAAATCATAAATAATTTTAATTTTTTTCTTTTTTATATTCTAGTACCTATTTGTATTCTTCTATGTGCCATGTCCATTCAGGACAAAGGTAAACATGGCCCTCCACTTTTCCCTGTCTTTTGTAGCTCTTAACACCTTTTCTCTTGTTATTTCATCGAAAGACTGCTCTGTCATCGGCTTGCTTAAGCCTATAATAACATAACACATGTTGCTTTCCTCGTCTTTCATTTCAGAAAAAAAAAACAAATTAGAAATTTCGGTAGAACCTCGAAAATACATATAAATTTTATTTTTATTTTTAAAATGTTATTCTTGAATTTTTAATTATCTACATTGTTTTTTTAACCGCATATTCTTTTGAGAGAAGTGTATTTTTATGAAGGCTAAATCTTCTTCTATGTGCCCTTTCTCTTAAGGACGTAGGCGATCATGGTTCTCCACATCTCCCTATCCCTTGTGGCTCTTAGTATGTTTTCTCCTGTTACACCTCGCAACCCCCATTCTGTCATCCACCTGATCAGGCCTTGCAAATATGTTATCCGCTGCCTTCCTCTGTCTCTTTTCCCTTCTATCTGGCCTGTTAGTATCAGGTTCTTCAAGCTCTCCTTCCTCAATGTGTGTCCCAGGAACTTCAGTTGTCTCTTCCTGATGCTCAGTATTAATTTTCTTTTAGTTGCCATTCTTTCCAACACCTCATCGTTGCTTGCATGCTCAGTCCACGATATCCACAGCATCCTTCTGTAGAACCACATTTCCGCTGCTTCAAGTTTTGTCCTCATTCTCGATGATATTGTCCAGCATTCATTGCCATATTGAAGAACTGACATCACATAGCAATACAGCACTCTTTTCTTTGTTTCTAGTGAAATTTTCCTGTGTCTTAGTACTTTACTCAGCTTCTGGAATGCTTCCTTCGCCTTCGGATCTCTGTGTCGCACTTCAATTGTCTCTTCCTGGTACTCGGTATTATTTTCCTTTTTGTTGCCATTCTTTCCAACACCTCATTGTTGCTTGAATCCTCAGTCCATGATATCCGCAGCATCCTTCTGTAGAACTACATTTCCACTGCTTCAAGTTTTATCCTCATTTTTGATGATATTGTCCAGCATTCACTGCCGTATTGAAGAACTAACATCGCATAGCAATCAAGCACTCTTTTCTTTGTTTCTAGTGAAATTTTCCTGTGTCTTAGTACTTTACTCAGCTTCTGGAACACGTAAATGGTTTGTGTAAACAATTTTTACACTTGTATATGTTTTTCTGCTCAGCAGTTAAAACCCCCAAATTTATGAAGGATTAATTTCTAGTCTATGGAAAATTTTCCTCTATACTAGAATATTAGAAAATGTTCCTACATACGAGAATATTAGAAAATTTTTCTATATACTGACCAATGATGGTTGGTTGGTTGGTTGGTTGTTTTGTTTTTATGGCAAATCAGTCTCGGTGGGTCATTTATTGCCAACTAAACTTTATTTATTTATTGCTGGTAATACCTTTTTCTTTCAACAATTTATTGTTGTTTTTTTTTATATAAGTTTTGTGTCTAGTAATACTTTTTCTTTTCGAGTACCAAGATTCATTAGGATTTGCTTTTTAAGAGCAGGGTCCCCAAGTCCTACCCTGTTATTTAATTCATAATTGGAGGTAAGGGACGGATTAATACCTTTCCCAAGGGTACCAGTGCTTAAGTGAATGCAGAGTATTCAACTGGAATTTGAACTCAGCTCACTGATTTCTCTTTCCGAGCCGATATCCACTGCACCATAACGCACATCCATCACTAAACGCTTACAGCACCTGGTATTCCCAAGCGATCACACATCTAAGTAAGCTACTGACCAATGAGAGATGTGGACCCAAGCTGTAGTAATAACCTGAATGAGGGCTTCGTAAACCTATTTCATCGAATAAATTGAGCTCAGGTCAGTAGCTGATGGTGAGAAGACATTTTGATAGCAAAGAGACAAGGCAAGTCAACATAAAGGAACAGGAAGCATTTGAAATCAAGAGAAGAACATCAAGAAAGCTCCAGTTACCAGCCAGCTGCAGAGAGACTGAAGAATTTTAAAACAAAGAAGAGAGTACTGGGTTGTTATGTGTTGCTTGTTCTTCAATATGGCAGTGAATGCTGGGCAATCTAATCAAAGATGAAGGAAAGACTTGAAACAACCAAAATGTGGTTCTACTGAAGAATGCTGCAGATACTATTGATCAAACATGAGAGCAATGATAAGTTTTTGGAGAGAATGGAAATGAAAACAAAACTAATAGTTAATATCTGGAAAAGGCAGTTGAAGTTGATGAGACATGTAATGAGGACGGAGTGCTTGGAAAATCTGATACTCACAGATATAGGAAAAGAGAGACAGGGGCAAGTAGCGAGTAACATACCTGGTGGGCTTGAGCAAATGGATGGCAGAGTGAGGTTTGGGAGGGGCAACAGGAGAAAGCATGTTAAGAGCTACTCAGAATAGGGAGATGTGGAGGGCCTTGATCGCCTACATCCTGAAGGGACACAGCACATAGAATAAGATAGTATATATCAGAAACACTTTTAAAATAGAATTGGATTGGCGGGGGTGATGATTAATATTTTTTATAGTTTTTTAAAGAGAAATCCCTGATAATTTTATTCTAATTAAAAAATTTCCTCAAATTCTATGTTCTTATGTGCCTATCCTAAGCACTAAATTTTGATATTTCCTAAGGCAGTTAAAATTTAAGTGTTCTTTCTTCTTTTGTAGAATTTGAAATAAAAATTACTGCTAAATTGATGACCCTGTAGGAATTTCAGTCGTACAACATTTTTATGTTAGAAATCTGAATGTTTCAATTCTAAACAAAAATAAAATAAAAATGAAGAAAACATGTATATGCCTGATAAATAAATAATTTGTATTTTTAAACATATGTACACGAATTCAGTACAGTTAAAAAAAATTATTCAAATAGTCTTTAGTTATGTTAAAATCTTTGAGTAGTTGCTACACAGAAAAATCTGTCGTTTAAAAAAGACTTTTATCATAAGTGAAGATTCATTG
Organism: Ascarosepion bandense; assembly: GCA_037127315.1. NCBI lineage: Eukaryota > Metazoa > Mollusca > Cephalopoda > Sepiida > Sepiidae > Ascarosepion > Ascarosepion bandense. The sequence continues at coordinate 41,880 of JBBBDQ010030145.1, forward strand.
ACTGTCTTTGATGTTGTTAGAGATTGTTTGTTTGACTCTGCTGATATGTGATCATCAGCAAAAATTCACTGACTGTCCTTGTTGATGCAGATTATTTGTTTGAATTTGCTGGCACCTATTTCTTTCATCATGTGCTGGAGAAAAGACAAAGCTGTGTAGTCATGTCATCTTTTTAGGCTTGTGGTAGTCACATCCCTGCTCTCTGAAAGCCAAAATATTTGGCTTTTAATATATATTTTTTGTATGTGACTGTCAGTCAGTTAAGTGCCATATGTGATACACGCTTTGGGTAATCATGTCTCGAAACAGACATGACTAACTGGGCAGAAGATTATCCCACAGTAGGTTGCCATTGCTTTCTGCAGTAAATTGGTTGCCAGCCAAGGCTATAGAACCCAATCTGTCCTATTATTTAATCTATAACTAGAGGGAACAGACGGATTAATACCTTTCCCAAAGGTATTTGTGAATAAGTAAATGCCATTAATTCAACTGGAATTCAAATTGGCTATCAAGGCTATAAAACCCAATCTGTCTTACTATTTAACCCATAGCTGAAGGGAGAAATGGATTAGTACCTTTCCCAAAGTTTTTTGCGCGTAAGTGAATGCAACAAATTTAACTGGAATTTGAACTCGACTCTCCGATTTCTCATTCTGAGCCAATATCCACTGCACCATCATGCATATCCTTGCACCAAAACATCAAGCATTACAAATTTGAATTCTGATCATGGACAATCCACGCCAGCTGTTTGTCAAGAGTTTAGAGAAGAGATCATGAAAAGGAAGAATGAAAGTCTGCTTCTTCTGCTCTTGTTCTCCTGACGATTTAACAGCTGAGGGTTAGATGAAGCAGTACTTTTACAAAATCTAGTCGATTCTAAAATTTACTTTGAAACATCTCTCTAAAAAACAAATATTGGATTTTAAAGAGATTGGTTAGATCCAGTGACTTGACCGAAAGAGTTGTGAGTTCAATACCAGGCTACAGCAGTGGTGAACAAATAACTTAGAGAGTTAAGTCAAAGGGAGATAATCACATGGTTGCTGGAAGCAGCATGACACATGGAATAAGAATGATATACCCAATTGATCAAAATAAAGGGTTCAGTTCAAAATTCCTAGCACCTGAAGAAGGTTGGAGAGTACAATGGCTGAAACGTTATAAACATGGCAATAAAGATGAGGTCAACAGTCCAAAAATGTAAATAATTTTAAAATTTTTTTACATTTCAATGTTACTTTTTGGTTGTTGAAGCTAGAATTTTTTTAATTCAAAGTTTTCTTTCATCTAAACTGTTTAACAACCAAAGCTAGAGAGCCTAGTCTACTTTACTAATATTTTTTTTAATCATTTCACCCCAAGCAAGGTGGTACTGCCACTGATGCGCAAGGGGCTACATAAGAATAAAAGTTTAGACAGGAGGAGAGTTAAGAGAATGACGAACCAGTTACAGCAGGTGTCAGTGAAAGGGTAAGAGAAGGATGGGAGCACAGGTGTGAAGGCGGTTGCAAAGATGGAGAGAAAGGAAAAGATATACAGGGTGATGTAGAAAAAACTGGAGTCAAGTGGATAAGAGATGGTATTGACATTGCATTTAAATTCCTGGAGGTTGTAGCCGTCAGGAAAGCAAGTATATGGAAGGGAGTTCCACAGGTGGGAAATGCAAGAAAAGAAGCTGCTGGAGTAGAATTGTTGGCTGCATTTGGTTGATCTAACTGCAAAAGAGTGGGACCTTGTTGCCATTCTGGTTGCACGAGTAAATTCATGCGTCGGGAGCACCAATGACTTAAGTTTGTCGGAGCAGAAGCCATGAAAATATTTGTAGAATAGACAGAGAATTAACGCATAAAGATGGATTTCTATCTTTCCAAGAGTATTTGTGTGAAAATGAACACAACAACTTTGAACATACCAATCCTACATGCCAATAACCACTATGCTACAAGCACATTCCTCTAGAATTGTTTTAGGAATACAAGACCACAGCCTCACTACACTCACTGTTTCTTTGTGGTTGTTATAGCAAGTGGATTTTTTTTAATTCAAAGTTTTCTTTCATCTAAACTATTTAACAACCAAAACTAGAGAGCCTAGCCTACTCTACTATTTAACCCATAGATGGGAGATACATTTCCAGGTGGATTTGTGTGAATATGAACACAACAACTTGGTTTTGAAATCCAAACTGAATATGCCAATCCCACTTTCCATACTGATAGCCACTACACTACCAGCACGTTCCGTACTGAACACAACTTTTCTAATTTTGAGAAGCCATTACTTTTGTAAGAGTTTCAGATTCGTTCTTTTTGTTTTTTTATCTGTCTACATCAGATGAATGGTCTGCATAGAAACACAAGAGTCCAATCAGTAGATTTGCCACCATTTTCTTTGTTGATTCCGATTTTCCTGTACTCTTTGGAAGAAAGAGGAGAAAAACCAAAACAATACTAAATTGTAGTCGGAAATATTTTTACATTTTACAAGAAGAATTTCTTTTTCTTCATTGTTTACAAAATTTAACAGAACAAAACAAATCTTTTTGAGATTTGGTGAAAAACAGTATAATCAGCATTAGGAAAAAACAAAAGGTTTGATATATCTGTTTTTATGCTTCGTTTTTTCCCTCAAAGCGACATGATTGAAACAGGAATTTTCCGTTAATGATATTATAATGAGAAACCTCCAAAATCTAACTCTAAAAGATTGTTTATAAGCAATCATTAAAAAAACAAATGTAAACATTGAAGTCATTTTGTTTTTTCTTAAATTTAAGATTTCAGAAATTTCAGATTCTTGCAAAGCATCTTTAGTTTGAAGATGTGTGAATTTGCAATAAAGAGAAAAAAAGATTTTATTTTCATTACGTTGTGTGTCCGTCTGTTAGAGATACAGACATTTTTTGAACAGGGGTTAAATGTATAACTACACTAGCAGTATAGCCCAGTGTTGCCCGGGTGTCATGAAAGCTTTAAAACTAATCCATGGTTCTGGAGCTCAGACTCTTTAGACGGCACAAAAGACTAAAAAGCAATAGTTGTTTCCAGTTAAAGCGAAACCGTAGACTGAAAGAAAAATGAATTGATGTAAGTCAAATTTTGATTTCCTGGTCTCAATTTATTATATATATATATATATATATATATATATATATATATATATATATTATCAATTTTCTACACTATTGTAAGAACTGCAACCTTGAAACTTCTGAATATCATTTCTTATGTATTTCTCTATGAGTGTATCAAATTTGATTAAGATCGGACCACTCCTTCTATAACCCGATTTTTTCGAAAATCGATTTTCGATATTTATTGGAGCTATCTTGACACAAAACCTAGCTAAGAACACTTGCAGATGCTTATAGTACAACTGTGTAAGTTTTCAAGAAAATCGGTTCAGCCATTTCGGAGTCTGTAGGTAACGGATACACACACACACACACACACACACACACACACAGACAAAGTTCCATTTATAAATAAGTTTAGATTAGGCTATAGATTAATGTAAAATAGATTTGTTTTTCATTAATAGTCTGTATCCAATACTTTGGTCTTATTTTAATCATTTCACCCCAAGCAAGGTAAAACTGTCACGAAATGCACAGGGGGTTACAGTGTAAGAAATGACTGGGTACAGGGTGTATTGAAGAAAGGATAAAAGATGAACGGGATTAAAGTAGATAGAAGATGGCAATTGATGTTGCATTTAAATTTTTGGAGATTGTAGCTATCAGGGTAGAGAAAAGACTGGGTACAGGGTGTATTGAAGAAAGGATAAAAGATGAACAGGATTCAAGAAGATATAATTTTATAATTTTATAATTTTTGGAGATTATATCTATCAGGGAAGCTTGTAAATAGAATTTTCACAGGCAGATAGTTCGAGAAAAGAAATTATTACAGTAAAAGTGATGGTTCTTTCTGTTTTCAGGAGTCATGTTGTTTTCTTTAATCATTTCACTCCATGAAGGCAATAAAGCCACTATAACGCAATCAGTTACTTTGGGTGGAAGCATTATTTCTGAAAAATCCAGTTAATTAATTCTTAAATTTATTAATTTCCTTTGAAACACTTCTGTCAGACAAGTATTGGATATTCAAAAGATTTTAAAATCTGTTTACAAAATTTAATTTTCTTTTAAAGCATACATTTAAATTATCTAAAAAGCTTAGTCCTAGTCAAAAATGAAGAATTCTTGACAATGCTTCATCTAATCAAAATTCCAGATAATATTACTACTACTAATACTACTAGTGGAAATAAAGCAATTGAAATGAAGATGAAAGAAATCCTAGTCAAAAATGAAGAATGTTTGACAATGCTTCATCTAATCAAAATTCCAGATAATATTACTACTACTAATACTACTAGTGGAAATAAAGCAATTGAAATGAAGATGAAAGAAATCCTAGTCAAAAATGAAGAATGTTTGACAATGCTTCATCTAATCAAAATTCCAGACAATATTACTACTACTAATACTACTAGTGGAAATAAAGCAATTGAAATGAAGTTGAAAGAAATCCTAGTCAAAAATGAAGAATGCTTGACAATGCTTCATCTAATCAAAATTCCAGATAATATTACTACTACTAATACTACTAGTGGAAATAAAGCAATTGAAATGAAGATGAAAAAAATCCTAGTCAAAAATGAAGAATGCTTGACAATGCTTCACCTAATCAAAATTCCAGATAATATTACTACTACTAATACTACTAGTGGAAATAAAGCAATTGAAATGAAGATGAAAGAAATCCTAGTGAAAAATGAAGAATGCTTGACAATGCTTCATCTAATCAAAATTCCAGATAATATTACTACTACTTTTTTTTTTTTTTAAATCATTTCACCCCAAGCAAGGCAGAAACGCCACTGATGTGCAGGAGGTTACATAAATGTAGAAAGATTAATTAGAAAAGAGTGAGGAGTACAAGCTAGTTAGAAAGGAACAATAGAAAACTGAGAAAGCAGGTGCAATGACAGGTACATGGGCGGAGAGAAAGGGAAGGTTATACAGGGGAGGGGAGAGAGCTAGAGGCCAGTGGTTAGTAGGTGAGTATTAACTTTGCTTTTAAATTTCTGGAGGTCGTAGCCGTCAGGAAAGCAAGAATACGGGAGTGAGTTCCACAGGCGGGAAGTGCGAGAGAGGAAGCTGCAGGAGTAGAATTGTCGTCTGCGTTTGGCTAACCTGACTGTGAATGGGTGGGACCCAGTTGCCAGTCTGGTTGAACGGGTAAACACCTGTTGAGGAGGCATCAGTGACTTAAGCTCATCCGAGCAGAAGCCATGAAAGTATTTATAGAAGAGACAGAGGGAGGCCACATTTCGACGATGGGAAAGTGGCTGCAGACGAGTCGCCAGATCAGTACCTATCACATTACAGACCCTCCTTTGGAGCTTGTCAAGAACACTGAGGAGAACGGCAGGGGCACCTGACCATAAATGGCAGCAGTACTCCATGCACGGACGGATGGTTGACTTGTATATATGCAGGATGGATTCAGGTGGAAAAAACATCCTGGATCGACATAGTGACCCAATCTTCTTAGCAGTAGATTTTGCTATGGATTCAATATAGTGCTTCCATTTGAGGTCTGAGGACAGGGTAAGTCCGAGGAGGCGTAGTGTATTACTCTCCGGGAGAATCATCTGGTCCATGCTTATGGGAGGCAGAAGAGGTTGCCTGTAATGGTTGACAGACAACAGCTTGGTCTTAGAGGAATTGAAGTTGACAAGCCACTTCTTGCCCCAGTTCACCACAGAGTGTAGATCCCGCTCAAGGTCAGCAGCGAGATTATGTCTGTCCGCCACGACAGGTTTCTTACTGGAGCGGGAGTATATTGTAGTGTCATCTGCGTAGATGCCTACTTGGGACCTGATCTCATCTGGGAGGTCGTTGATGAAAATAAGGAAGAGCGTTGGGCCCAGGATAGAGCCTTGTGGGACACCAGCATTCGTGCTGTAGGACGAAGAGGCACGCCCATTCAGAACGACCTTCATTTTGCGGTTATTTAAGAAAGATTGGATTAGGTCAAGCAGGCGACCGGTAATACCATAACCGCGTAGTTTGCATAGGAGGCCAGGGTGCCAAACCCTGTCGAAAGCCTTGGAGATATCCAGAGCAACCGCGCGAGCCTCGTCAGACTCATCAAGGGCCTGTAGCATGTACTCCGTTACAGTAGTTAGCAGGTCGGCTGTGGACCTGTCAAATCGGAATCCATATTGCCTGTCGGAGAACAGTTTGTGGGCGGTGAGATGATGAACTATTTCAGCATTTATTATAGCCTCGAACACTTTCCCGAATATTGGTAGAAGACTGATAGGGCGATAGTTGGATGGGTCCGAGGGTTCACCACAGTTCTTAAAGACAGGAACGACTGAGGAGAATTTCCAGCATGCAGGAAAGCAGGAAGCAGAAAGGCAGTAGTTAAACAGTTTAGAGAGGACAGGGGAAAGTTCAGGGGCACACCTCTTAAGGACTATCACCGGGATTCCATCGTCTCCACACGCCTTATGGGGGTCGAGTTTTGAAATTACTCTGGATACTATTGTCGGGGTAATATATACGTCATGCAGTTTGGCCTCAGTTCTAATAGGGAAGTCGGGTGGGTGCACTCCGGACGAGTTGAGTGTGGAGTTGGATGAGAATCTGCGGGCAAAGCACTCAGCTTTCTCAGCAGATGACGTGAGAACATCAAATCCATAGATTAAAGGAGGTATTGAGGATTTCCTATTGTTGAGCACTCGTTTACAAATCCTCCAATAGTCCTTGGAGCCGAACTTGCGGTCAGCTATGCGCTGTCGCATTCTCTCCGCAAACAACTGTTTGGCGTCATTTAGGGTTCTCTTGCACTCACTGCGAGCGGATGTGAACAGGCGCCTATTGTGATCAGTTGGCTGTCTCCGGAATAGATGGAAGTAATGGTTCCTGTGGGCAATGGCGGCTGAGCAGGCCGGAGAGAACCACGGAGAGGAATGAGGTTTTAAGCAATACTTCCTGGTGGGTATGAAGGCATCAATGCCAGCTTTCACCCATGACGAGACCTCAGAGGCACAGTCATCAACTGATAGGTCAAACACTTTTCCCCAAGGGACGTCGCAGAGGAAATCGCGAAAGGCATCCCAGTCAGCTTTTTGGTAGAGGTAGGAGGTTCTATAAGTAGGGGGATCCTGGGGGGAGTGAGATTGGAAAGAAATACTGAGGGAGACTACAGCGTGGTCGGAGTTGCCGAGAGGGCAAAGCTGCGAGACTTGACAGGCGTCGGGCGCAGAGGTGAAACATATATCTAGCAGTGAGGAATGACCCGAGGGTGTGCTTGGGAAGCGAGTGGGGAAGTCCACCACTTGCGTAAGGGATTGGGAAATAGCAAAGTTCATGGCGTAAGTGGAAATAAAGCAATTGAAATGAAGATGAAAGAAATCCTAGTCAAAAATGAAGAATGCTTGACAATGCTTCATCTAATCAAAATTCCGGATAATATTACTACTACTAATACTACTAGTGGAAATAAAGCAATTGAAATGAAGATGAAAGAAATCCTAGTGAAAAATGAAGAATGCTTGACAATACTTCATCTAATCAAAATTCCAGATAATATTACTACTACTAATACTACTAGTGGAAATAAAGCAATTGAAATGAAGATGAAAGAAATCCTAGTCAAAAATGAAGAATTCTTGACAATGCTTCATCTAATCAAAATTCCAGATAATATTACTACTACTAATACTGCTAGTGGAAATAAAGCAATTGAAATGAAGATGAAAGAAATCCTAGTCAAAAATGAAGAATGCTTGACAATGCTTCATCTAATCAAAATTCCGGATAATATTACTACTACTAATACTACTAGTGGAAATAAAGCAATTGAAATGAAGATGAAAGAAATCCTAGTGAAAAATGAAGAATGCTTGACAATACTTCATCTAATCAAAATTCCAGATAATATTACTACTACTAATACTACTAGTGGAAATAAAGCAATTGAAATGAAGATGAAAGAAATCCTAGTCAAAAATGAAGAATTCTTGACAATGCTTCATCTAATCAAAATTCCAGATAATATTACTACTACTAATACTACTAGTGGAAATAAAGCAATTGAAATGAAGATGAAAAAAATCCTAGTTTTTCTAAAACGATTGAAAATCATAAATAGAACTTTAAACCTTGTCATCTCCTGTCCAATACTCTGTGAAATGAACAATTCCTTCCCCAGATTATGTCTAAATTGGAGACATCTATTTGCTATCTCTTTTTCCACAATGCCAATTACTCGGCTGAAATTTTTTCTCTGATATTGCTCGCGTTCAATGCTTTCAGCAAATTACTTTGTCTTCTTCTGAAAGATCTATTAATGTCAATTACAAAAACAGAAACGAGAAACTACATCCGTCTGAAGAATTTATCCTGTATCTCCTGCAGATTTATCAGCCAATGATTCTTTTGAATCAAAATGGATGTTGACTCCTTTCATGACAATGATAGACAATTTTACTAATAATAATTATATTGTTTATATTGTGCAATGTTCGTAAAATATGATAAGAATTTTTGGCAATGTTTAATACTCTTCCTGAAAAAAAAAGTCTCAAAATGTCAGTTATTACCTTGAAATCACTATTACTGTATACACTTTTGACTCCCTCAGCAATGTTTGTTTTCAAAAGTGATGATTCTTCTTCTTGTATCTGCCGTGCCCTTTCAGGATGTAGGCGATCATCGTCTTACACGTCTCCCTATTCCTGGTGGCTCTAAGCACGCTTTCTCCTGTTACACCACGCAAACCTCGTTCCGTCATCCACTAGCTCAAGACAATAAATCTAGATCATAAATGTATAGAAACTAGCGTGACCTCGAAATGGGGGATCAGTTTATATATTGATTATTATATAGCATTGATCCCCATTTTATATCCAGATTATAATTTCTTATAAACAGTTGGCATATATATTCTTCTTCTATGTGCCTTGTTCTTTCAGGACGTAGTCGATCATGGCCTTCCACATCTCCCTATCCATGGTGGCTCTTGGCACGCTTTCTCCAGTTACACCACACAACCCTTATTCTGTTATCCACTAGGTCAAGACAATAAATCTAGATTATAAATGTATAGACACTAGCATGGCCCCAAACTGGGGGATCAATTTATATATTGATTATAATATAGCATTGATCCCCCATTTTATATCCACATTATAATTTCTTATAAACAGTTGGCATATGTATTCTTTTTTCATGTGCCTTGTCCTTTCAGGACATAGGCAATCATGGCTTTCCACGTCTCCCTATCCCTGGGGGCTCTTAGTATGTTTTTTCCTGTTATACCTTGCAATCCCTGTTTCAGGCCCTTCAAATATGTTATCCGCTGCCTTCATCTGTCCCTTTTTCCTTTTATCTGGTCTGTCAGTATCAGGTTCTCCAAGCCCTCCTTCCTCATTGCATGCCCCAGGAACTTCAGTTGTCCCTTCCTGATGCTCACTATTAGTTTTCTTTTCATTGCCATTCTTTCCAGCACCTCATCACTACTCATATGCTCAGTCCATCATATCCCCAGCATCCTTCTGTAGAACCACATTTCCGCTGCCACAAGTTTTTTCCTTCATCTTCGATGATATTGTCCAGCATTCATTGCCATATTGAAGAACTGACATCACATAGCAATCCAGTAGTCTCTTCTTTGTTTCTAGCGAAATTGTTCTGTTTCTTAGTACTCTTCTCAGCTCCTGGAATGAATCCTTGTGCATTTGGATCACAGGAATATAATTGTATAGAAACTGCTCTGACCACAAAGTGAGGGGTCAGTTTATGTATTGATTGTAATATGGAACTGATCCCCTGCTTTATGTCCAGTATGCTTCTGTAGAACCACAATTCCGCTGCTTCAAGTTTTTTCCTCATCTTCGATGATATTGTCCAGCATTCATTGCCATATTGAAGAACTGATATCACATAACAATCTAGCACTCTCTTTGTTTCTAGCGAAATTTTCCTGTGTCTTAGTACTTTGCGCAGCTTCTGGAACGTGTCCTTCGCCATGCTAATTTGCCTTCAGATCTCTGTGTCGCACTTTCCATCTCCTATTAGAACACTTCCTAGATATTTAAATTTTTGTACTTGTTTGATTCTAGTATCCCCCACCAGTATTGGGGATTTTGGGCTGCCATTTTTGCTGATGACCATGCATTTGGTTTTCTTGCAGTTTATTTGTCGTCCTTAGTTGTCACTCTCTTCAGTTACCTTCTGTAGGAGGTCTTGTAGTTTCCTTTCTACATTCTCTTAATTATAAATGTCTAGAAACTACTGTGGCCACAAAGTGAGGGATCAGTTTATATATTGGTTGTAATATGAAATTGTTCCCCAATTTATATACACATTATAATTTATTTTCTGTTGATAAGCCGCAAAAAAAAAGGATCAATCAATCAATGAAATATTGATTAGCTACACAGACATGTCTTTTAGATTTATTTACATTCTCTGGAATATAAATGTATAGAAACTACTGTGTCCAGAAAGTGAGGGATCAATTTATATATTGATTGTAATATGAAATTGATCCCCCAGTATATATACCTCTCATAATTTTTTTCTGCTGATAGAAAGCCATAGAAAATGAGTCAAAGACGCATTTCAGAAGCTAATCAGTGTACTGAAAGACAGGAAAATCTCATTAGAAACAAAGAAAAGAGTGCTGGATTGCTATGTAGTATCTGTCCTTCTGTATGGAAGTGAATGCTGGACGATCTCATCAAAGATGAAGGAGAGGCTTGAGGCAGCAGAAATGTGGTTTTACAGAAGGATGCTGAGGATACCATGGACAGAGCACGTGTGCAACGATGAGGTGTTGGAAAGGATGCAAACGAGAAGAAAACTGATGATAATTATCAGGAAGAGACAAATGAGGTTCCTGGTACACGTACTGAGGAAGGAAGGCTTGGAGAACTTGATACTCACAGGTTGGATAAATAGAAGAAGAGGTAGAGGAAATCAGTGCGAGAAGTATTTGTTAGGTCTGAACAAAGCGAGCGGGGCTTAGAAGAAATACAAAGAGAAAAATTATTGAAAGCGACAAGAGACAGAGACAAGTGGAAGTCCATGACCAACTACGTCCTGAAGGGACACGGCACATGAAGAAGAAATAAATATGAAAAGGAATTTTTACATTCATAAATGATATAAGTATCTATGAACAAGAAAATTTATATAAAGACTTGACGACAAATTTTAATTATAAATTTTTAAAAAAAGCATTTTACAAGCATTTCTTTTCTTTGCGATCACCACATGAATTCATTAAAATAAGTTTAGAGCATCTCTTCATCTTTCAAATTTTAATAAATTTGTAGTATTTTATAAATTTCTGAATAAAGATTTTGTTTCAAATTTCTGTTGTAGAGCAGCTGGCACCCCTCTAGCACTCTCAACAATGGAATGGTTTGTGTTCTGTGCTCTCTAAAACTCTAACAACTTAACCTCTCCTCTCTTTCTAATTATTGTTGTTCTGTCTTGTTTGTACTTAATGTTATGGAATTATTTTCGCAGTGGAGTCTAGTATTTGTGCTAAAGTCAGTCCTAATAGGTTCAATGCAAAAAATGTTAAAAACTTGATATAATATGTATTACGCAGTGTAATCTTGCCAGGTCGCTGACTACTTTTGTATTCGACTAACTGTCGATTACTATCGTCCAACATCGACTGACCCTCGTTCCTCTTACTACTACTTAAATTAGGTGGGAGAGTCTATTCACTGTAGAATAGGTGTGTTTCACCATAACAGTAGCATGGATATTGTGTTGCAGATATTCAGCACACATCATCTGGTATCATTCTACCACCTTGGCGATGCAGAAAATTCTTCCTTACGATAATGATCAATAATAATTATCACATTTTAATTGATTCACACATTTTTATACTTTTGTAAATAAACATTACTGAGGGAGACAAGCGTTTATGTAGTAATAATGGTGTAAAGTGAAAAACCATTTTGATATACCATATTTTGCAGAGACAAAAGTTAAACATGAGCAGCATGACACATTTTCTTAACAAAAGTTCTTTAAAATATTCAAGCCAGGAGAGTTATATACATATATATATATATATATATATATATATATATATATATATATATAAATGCTGCTTAATTAAAAACAAAATATCTACTTAAATATGAGTATCTATTAAAAATAAAGTTCAAACAAATAAATTAAACATGTCGGTTATTAATCCATTTAATGAATTTCCAGAACTAATTGCTTATAAATATTGATTATTTAAAACTAGGTGTAAAAGAAATGTATTAAAAAGAAGTTATATTTAATTTTTCCGATTTTCTATTAAAACAAGTTATTTTGAAACGACTCATTATTCTATTGTCCTTGGATATGACTGACTTTTTTCTTATTCCCCCCTCTCGAATTGATAAATCTAATGTTACTTCGCAAGACACATTTTGGGAATAAATACAAGCTGCTTGGCAGGAGATACCATTAGATACAGTGAAGAAGCTTGTGATGTTAATGCCTGACAGAATGAAAGCTGTGATCAAAGCAAAAGGCTATTATACTAAATATTAAATTTATTTTGTAACAAATATTTTTTCTTGTTAAAACATTTGAGTAAATCAAATCAAATTACTTTAATTAAATTGTTTATTTTCTGTCAATATGCCTCATAAAAGATAAAATAGTTCTTGCCCTAATACTTTTGCACAGTACTATATATATATTAATTCAGATACTTCAATCCAAGGGAAAAAAGCAGGAAGGTAAATTCCAAAAACCCGATCCTAATTAATATTAAAAATTTTATTTTAATATTAAAAAATGATACAGGAAGAGAGCTCCATGTAATAAAATATTACAGAGCAAATATATATTAAAAAAGGATTAATTCAAAGATGTTGAATGGCCATTTCGATATGAAGATCCCCACGGGGGATAACACATCACCTCAGCAACAGAAAAATCCTTTCAGAAACTGGAGAAAAATTAGTCTACTTTTCCTTTTTAAATAGATTACAAAGAAATTAAAAAATAAAATAAAAATAAAAATAAAAATAAAAATAAAAAGGAAAAATAAAGGAAAAGAAAAAGA